>CM067373.1:106889986-107284986 GCA_034401795.1 Chaetoderma sp. LZ-2023a
TCACAAGATTTCTCCACCCTATCATTATGAATATATTTTTTACAAGCATCATACATAATGACACCCCTCGCAAAATCAGTGCTGCGGTGCTGTCACATAGTTCCGGCATGGACTAGACGGACTATTAAGCGGTTCGAACGGACTAAATCGAATCATGCATGAAGTAATTGATTATGACGCAAGCCTACACATCACATAGTTGATTATGACGTCATATGCTTGACCGAGAAACAGGAATCCTCCATTAGAACAAATACATGATGGGCGTTTCTAACTTTGTGACGAGCTGTACATTATTGTAAAGGTGATGTAGGTTAGGCCATGGCGTATTTGATTATTACGTCTGATACTTGAGTGACAGATCCTGCCTTTTCATAGCGTTTGACAGGCAAATTAATAAAGTCAATATAGACGGAAACGTGAGTCTGCTATCACGAAAGAGCAGACCACCCTGACTAAGAACCGAAGGACAACGAACCAATAGGACCTTAAATGAATTAATACAAACAGTTTCCCACTACTCTAAATCATTGGGCACACTATAAGGGGGACTTATATCCTCTACGTGACGATTTCATACGTTGGCGCTGATACAATCGCTCCAAAATCAGGTACTGGCGCGCGAGCGGATGCGCCAGGCGGATTTATCAGCCATTGCTGACACTGACCGACATTAGGGCCGACATTGGGGCCGACATTTTGTGGCATGTAACATGTGATAGAATCACGGCAGACAATTGGCTCATTTTCGTACACTCGAGGGCAATAACTATAGCGGACACACCAGGTGAAAGGATACGCTGGTCGCCGTGGGATAGTCGATCGCTATCGAAGCTATCCGACAGCCTAGATCTGAGCGTAGACGCTGGTGTACGATAACGTCGTCACCTCAGCGGACATACCTGGCGAATTTCTTCAAATTTATGATGAGTACAGCGTATGGTGCATAAATTCGCATGGCGTGTCCGTTTTTTAAGACTGTGTCGCTATTGGCGGAGATTTTCTTAGATCACACCAAATGTGAGTACAATCTGGTTAACAAGAAAACGGTATCGATTATGTCAAGTGAGACGAACAGGGTTTGACAACGTCACACCAGATCTATTGAAAATCCAGGTGGTTGTCCCAACCAACATATAATATAATAATAGTACATTTATAATGCGCTGAAATCCATGCATGTAATGCATGCTCTAAGCGCTTACAATTAATATTTATGTATAAGCCTGTTTAAAAAGATATGTCTTGAGATTTGATTTGAAACTGGATAGAGTGGGAGAGATTTTGATATCAAATGCTAAATTATTCCAGTTAGACGAAGCAGCAAAAGAGAAAGATTTGTGGCCATATGTTTTTGTGCAAACGTTTGGAATTTCTAATAACATTTGATCTGCAGATCTGAGTTGCCGAGGAGGATTGTATATCTGTACAAGCTCAGACAGATAATCTGGCGCAGAGCCGTAAACACACCGATATGTTAGACTTAGAATTGTGAACAGTATTCTTTGTTCAATCGGAAGCCAATGCAGATCTTGCATGACTGGACTAATGTGTGCATGCTTGTTGCTTAAGGAAACAATTCGTGCAGCCGTGTTCTGAATTTTTTGGAGCCTAGAGATTAATTCCTTATGGGCACCGATAAGAAGGCTATTGCAATAGTCCAGTCTTGATATCACTAGGGCTAACGCAAGCATGATGGCCGCTTCTCGTGTAATGTACTTTCTAATGTTCCCGATATTGCGCAGCTGCATAAAACAGATCTTACAGAGATAATTAACATGTTGATCCATACTCAATTCACTGTCCAGCATAACGCCGAGATCCACATGTTCCACAGTCGTATGCCGTGGGTTCCCAACCAGGCTGGCTTGTGGAACTCTCATCGCCCTTGGCAATATCTAACATACTCATATACATAAATCGCCGAGACAAACAAATACACCACCATTTCTCGTAATACCTGTTAATGAAATAATTACTGTCAATATGGATTTAAATTAGAGGGCATCTGTTAACGCGTGTCAGAGCCTCGTGTATTTGTGTATACATTCTAATATTCATGCAATAGACATTAACCAATTCAAATATATTGAAGTCTACCAAGCATGCGGATTTTGCGCTTCTGGCGATGTGGATGGCGATGATGATGATGATGATGATGATGATGATGATGATGATGATGATGCTGATGATGATGACGATGATGATGATGATAACTATAATGATACTATGGCGGCTGCGATGATGGTAGTAGTGGTGTTGTTGTTGTCAGTGAAGGTGGTGGTGGTGGTGGCGATAGTGGTGGTGATGGCGGTGGTGGTGGTGGTGGTGGTGGTGGTGGTGGTGGTGGTGGTGGTGGTGGTGGTGGTGGTGGTGGTGGTAGCGTTGGTGGTGGTGGTGGTGGTGGTGGTAGTGGTGGTGGTGGATATGGTGGTAGTGGTGGTGGTGGGTGGTGGTGGGTGTGTGTGTGTGTGTGTAGGGGGGTGTAGGGGTGTCGGCGGGGTGGTGCTCGTGGTGGTGGTTGTGGTGGTGGTGGTGGTGGTGGTGGATTTTTGAGTCACCAATCCACAGTTTCCAGAAGAACGGGAAATCGAAGGATCCGGTTGCGCTACAATGTGTAATATGGCATGAAGAGAAGTTAGACCACGATCAACAAAGAACATTGTTTTAAATCGTTTACAATGAATTACACCATTTCTAGCTATGCCCCGCCCATTTCTAGCTACGATCCTCCAACACTTTACGCATGTTGTGAATTATATAATTTGAACACTGCATTTTCAGAATCCCATTTTAAAGGTAACTATGCATATACGCTAGACATGTCCTTCCAATTACTAGCTATGCCCTACGCATTTCTAGCTGTGCCGTACCAATTTCTAGCTATGTCTTACCCATTTCTATCCATGCCCTACTCATTTCTAGCTATGACCTACGCATTTCTAGCTATGCTCTACCCATTTCTAGCTATGCCCTACCCATTTCTAGCTATGCCCTACTCATTTCTAGCTATGCTCTACCCATCTCTAGCTATGCCCTACCCATCTCTAGCTATGCCGTACCAATTTCTAGCTATGCCCTACCCATTTCTAGATATGCCCTTAACATTTCTAGCTATGTTCTACCCATTTCTAGATATGACCTACCCACTTCTAACTATGCCCTACCTATTTCTAGCCATGTCCTACCAACTCCTAGCTATGCGCTAAACATTTCTAGCTATACCCTACCCATTTCTAGCTATGCCCTACCAATTTCTAGATATTTCATACCCATTTCTAGAGAAGCAGCACACTTTTTATACGTTTTGGAATAGATTTGAGACTTTGAAACTTGAATTCCAGAATATAAATTCCAGGTAAGCCGTTGAATATTTTGAAACTAATTTGACATGGTGGCATAACATGGTTTCAAAATATTAAACATAATGTTTAGTGAACTGTACATTTGTCAAAGACCTACAGTTCGTGCGCTAGTGACTGACGTTGCGATATTAATGACGGAGTCGCGGAGCTATACGTCACTACGAATGTGACGCCGGCTAACAAGTCGGCTAACTTGTGGCGTAATTGATTATAACGTCTAATACTACATTGACAGATCGGAGCCCACCTAATACGTACAGAAAGTCGGAGATCTATTTTGATACTTTTCTCGGCGAAATTGCCGGCAACGGACACTGTGCCCAATGGACATTTGCAAGTTTATTCATCCATCATATGGCGTCATAATCAACTACACGACGTGTAGGATAACTTCATAATCATGACGTCATGAATGATTCCAAATAGTCCGCCTTTAGCGCATACTATTCCAAAACGGGAAAGTTCGAATTGTATGTCTTTACCATTTAATAAACATTCTGTTGAATTGTTTGTAACTAATTTGACTGGACGCTGTTGTTGCCATAGGCAGCAACAGCGTCCATACAAATTAGTTTATAAAAATATTTAACAGCTTACCTGTTTAGTTTTCTGGAAATTAATAGTTTAGGAGTTCATGGATCGATCGATCCAAATGCCGGTGAAGTGTGGGTAGATATTAGCTAGTGAGGGGCGGGGCATAGCTAAACTGGACAGGTCAATTGCTGTTGGTGGGGCTCTCCTGCATCGAGATTGGACATTACTCTGTATTTCATTTAGCTAGCATTAAATCCTTTGAAACCTATTAATGTCAAAACCATAATCAGCATTTCAATTTGGCAATTGCCTTTGGTGAAGCTTTCTTCAATAGCGATTGGATATAATGTGTATGCCATTTTGGTGACATTATAATCCACTTCATTCAACTGTATTAATATCAGAAACAGAGAATTGCCTACCATATCTGGCTAGCAATGGTAGCAGAGTGTAAGTTGATAACTCTAATGAGTGGGACCGTTATAGGCCAATACCCGGATGCACTGGCCCGGTTATTGTCCAGTACCGAACCAGTAACCCGGATTGCCAGTGTAATGTGTATTTAGATGTCGTCACTGTATATATTCTGATTTAATGGCCTACGCCCTGTAAATCCCCTCTAACCCTTTGATGACGAACGTGCCTCTACAATGATCTTGAGGAATGTTTATTTGCAGGTCAAGACAAGGCTATTTTTTAAATTTTATCACTGTAATAACTGGCTCGATAAGCAAACCACTCATTCCAGCGGTGATTTTTTTAAAATATTCATCCCGTGAGATGCATATAGACATTCAATAAGCAAATATCTTAAGCTTCTTGAACAAAATTAGCCATTACATGGCTAAAGTGTTTACGTGATGTCAGCGCTCTACCGCTGGAGTTGACGATTACTCGTTTAGCCATTACAGTTACGGGGTTTAATCTCAATACAATCAACCTTTCCACTGTATCCATCTATCATATGACGTCATAAACAACTGCCTAACATGTAGATTCACGTCATAATCATGATGTCATGGATGATTCGATATTACCCGTCTTTAGCGCTTAAGAGTCCGACACGTTGTACGAATTGTATGTCTTTACTATTTAATAAATATTCTGTCGAATATTTTGAAACTAATTTGACTGAGCGCTGTTGCTGCACCAAGACAAATTAGGTTCAAAATATTCAACAGCTTACAGTGTATAGTTTTCTGTAAATTGATCGTTAGGGAGTTCAGGGTTTAATCGAACCCAACACGGGGGTGGTGTATGTGGAGCTTAGATTGACACGTGCGGGGCATAGCTAATAGTGAAAACGTCCTTTGAGGGATCCATTTCTAGTTATGCACCGCCAAAGATTTGCTCATGCTGGGATCGTTCGAACCCTGCATTCCCAGAATCTTAAATCAAGGTAGGTATACAGGTAAGCTGTTGAATATTTTGAAACTAATTTGACTGGATGCTGTAGGCCTACACTTGATGAACTCTTCCAGCTTCATGACGGAGTATTCACTCTCAATCACGATCGTGGCGCCAGTTTGCGTGTGACGTTTTACTGGAACCTATACCATGGAGAATGTCCCGTTTTTTATCCGTAATAATGGCTACGATCCACTTTATTGCAGGTGAACAGACTGTGTCGCTGGTGCCATAACCCAGTTTTACCATACCAGTTCAAAAGTATAGTTTTCATTGCTTTACCATCCGCGATATCTCGAGATCAATTAGGGTACATAATATCTGACTACATGTCATCAAGGTGTTTGCTCGCTGTCTTAATACATCCGGACGTGCCGGCAATAATATCACAAATTATAGACAGGATGAAGTGGGCAGAGGCTATGAAGCCAATATATTTGTGATTCTTCATATAAATCTAGCGTGGCGCGGTCTGGTGGATTACGCAACGCGAGAACTATCTAATTTGCGCCCTTAAGAAAGGCGCGGTGACCATTATTGAATTCGATATCGACGTGCCCATTGGTTAACAGCGCAGGGACCAAAATTAAATATGATATAGCAGCGACAGTTGGTCAATGGTTGGTGAGTCGGTCTGACGGTCCTTCAGTCTATCGGTCGGTACGTCTGTCAGTTGGTCCGTTGGTCGGTTCGTTGGTCGGTCCGCCGGTCGGTCCGTCGGTCTTTCTTTCTTGGCTATATCGCTTGAATCCTATGAGGTAGACTCGCCACATTTGGCACATACAGTCATATTATGAGTGGTGTAACATAGTTTAGTTTCAGGTTAAAACGTTCGCTTGCCAATGTCTTGCAGTCACTTAATGCAAACCGGAATACACATTTTCGTCGATAACTCCGCAATACACGAAATATATTCGCCCGTAAGATGCAACCATGTTGTGGTTGGCTAGAAGTAAATTGTGTTTCATGTCATAAGTTCAAATATCGAGGACGCGGAGAGAGTCAAAACCGAGTGCAAAGGCTTAAGGTATGTCATCAAAATAATTCCCTTAAAGCCGGACACGCCTGATAAAATGATTTTTCGAAAAATCCTAAATAAACAATTGGACTGATTTTAGTAGCAACGACAATTGATAACAAATGTTCTGCAGTTATCATATTTACCCTCAAGCAAGCAAGTATTCTGGGTATTTTGATTGGACAAAGACAGTTTCTATATGGTAACGAAATTTGCTGAAAAGGAATGTGTTCATTACCCCTTTAATCCTTTAAATTTTAATGTCTCAATGAATCTTTCGTGACGTGTATGATGATGCCATAATCATGACATCATGAATAACTTAATACAATTTATCTTTAACGCTTAATATCCCGACACGCTGCACGCATTGAATGTCTTTACCATTTAATAAACATTCCATAGGCAGCAACAGCGCCCAGTCAAATTAGTTTCGCAATATTTAACAGCTTACCTGTATAGTTTTCTGGAAATTGATTCAGATTCATCGATCCCAACACGGACAAGGCGTGGATGGAGCTTAGATAGAGATGGACGTGGCATAGCTAAAACTGGAAAGGTCGATTGTAAGACACATATACAGGAAAGCTATTGAATATTGCGAAACTAATTCCACTGGAACCCCTTAAACTGGGTTCACTATATTTTTGACACAATATTACTTATAATAAAATAGATAATTTGTCGTTGCTGTCCTGTGAGAGGCAAGGTGTTAAATTAATACAATTAAATCCGGTGGGAACAGATTCGTCAGGGGCAGGTGCACTACCATTCACCAAATAGACCACGACTACACCAGCAAAACTAATTTCCTGGTACACATTAATCCTACCCCGTAAAGTTTTGGTCCTTTTCGATTTTATTCATTGGAAGGAATCATTTCCAAGTGTCTTGCCAATTTCTCAGGATCATGCATGGCAAGCGCTAAATTGTTACCTATTGATTTTGCCATCACTCCATCCTTTAATTGAGGCTGATAAATGTAATTGCTCAGCCGTTTGCGACGAGCATTGGTGGCACGCTGGACGCAATGCGGAGGGCCGTCGCCCGGTGGAAAATAGTGGCATGGAATCTGTCACTTAAACATATGACATCATAATCAAATATGCCACATGTTTGCTGACGCCACATTCATAATCTTAAGAAACGTCGCGAAATTCGAAAAGTGAAAATGCATTCTGTGCGCTGATCACATGTGGTGTAAGCCTGTCTGTTAAACTCCGGCATAGCATTGTTGTATTCAGTAGATGTGGGGAAAGACATTGTCCATAATTCACATTGTTCTCTGCCATCCAACCTCTTCCTGCCAGTACACTTAAGATATCGCATACAAGTTAACTCTATAAACAAGTCTGATCCAAGGCATGCCGAGAACTGATCGCTTCGTCAAAGAACTCTTGTTGTTCAAGTTTCTTTAAAAGAGGATGTTTGATTTCAGGGTTCGTTCAAACTGTGCATGTAGAGGTAGACATATCTCTCGTAGTTCAAACGTCTAGTTGCAGCAAATATTAACAGGCAATCAGATACAGCACGCGGGTGATTTATCCATGACACCTTGCACCTTAATCAACTACCGCTGTGTAGGATGGCGCCATAATCAATGCCGTCGTGAATGACTTAGCTAAGTACACCACGAACGCATAATTGGTGACGAGCTAAGCACTGTTGTATGAATTGTATGTTTTTACTATTTAATAAACTTTCTACAGAAACAGCGCCCAGTCAAATTAGTTTTAAAATATTTAACAGCGTACCTGTACCCTATATTTTTTCTGGAAATTGGTAGTAATGGAGTTCGGGGATCGATCGATCGCAACACAAGAGAGTCGAGGGTGGAGCTTAGCTAGAGCTTGACGGGGCATATCTAAAACGAGACAGGCCCATTGCCTTGCTTTGGATCTCTCGGAAAGTCACGGCTTCCTTGCTATTGTTTTTTCTCGATATTATCTATCGTATCAGATATGCCTATGGGTTCCAAATTTATTTTATCCGCCAACACAGAATGATACATTTTCTCAAACTGATTTACCTGTGATGAAAACGCAGGATCATTGCCCATCATGTGCAATACAATCATACTGCTATGATATTTGTCCACAAAACGATGACAACGGAAGGATCTTTGAACTGATTCTCCAGTCAACGTATGTGCTCCGGTATTTTCAGCAAAAACTACTTCTAGTATATATGTATTCCAGTGCCGTCTATCAGTGCACCAATCCCTCCAAGTATAGGTTTTTTAATGAAGCATCATTCAAAATAGCATTAGAAACAGCTGCTTATCTTTTGCAAATACAAATAATGGTTATTTACTTTTCAAATCATACGTGGAAATTGACTTTTGAAATTGCCAGTTAGTGTTTATATGAATGGTACAGAATGAATGGAATGCCACACTTCCGAATCTTGCAAGACGACTTATTAACGCCAAGGTCTTCCACAGACGCGTTTCTAGTTTTTACCCGTTCACCAAGTATGACGTACACGTTTATTTATGTCTGAATATGTGAAGATATAATAGAACTGGAAGCTGTTGCCACATTAAACAGTAAGTAGCTACACAGTGAATTAGGTTAAAAATATTCCAGAATAAAATTCCTCCATCGCAAATGTTGGCAGTGACAGCACTTACGTTCTGTCAAATAATTTACGTATTTAACAGGTGTTATCTTATGTACATGGGACTCAACAGCGTAGTTCGAAAACATTTCCAAGTCCCCATTGCTTCTTTAACAAAAGGGTACTTATTGTTAAAGTAAGTGGAAAGACAGCCTTACAGTTTGGAAACAGTGTTGCTGAAAACTGTTGCTGTATTAGATCCCTTTTACAATCCTAGATTTCTTTGCCAATCTGTTTTAAAGATATCTGCATCGCAGTAATCACGTCGACAGCTGCAATTAAAATGCCGCCTAAGTATGGTATGCGCGAATGCGTACGTGCCTACTTACGCTTAGGCCTAAGCACGGGCATGCACTGCTGAAGGATGGCAAAAGGAGAACTGTTGGTATAGGTGATAAGAGGCCACAAGAAATAGGAGAGACAACGTGGTGCAAATGAACTCGGAATGAGATTCGTTTTCTATTTTTACCAATTTCGATTGTAACGCCGTTAACCCTTTGGTGTCTACGCTGGCACACACCAACCTATTCAATGGTCTTGTGAAATGTTCATTTGCTGACTAAGAGAAATTTACTTTTTAAGAACCAAGAAGTCACTCCAGTGATAACCTTTTAAAGACAATCGTATCTTGGTTTGCAAATTGCCAGTTTCTAAGATGAGAGAATTGGAATTTTATCCTGAACATTCATCCATTAAACGTCCCGGCTACCTACTCATCTGACTATTGAGTCTCAGTATACTTTTCTGGTTGAAGATTAGAATAGGGTCATATAAAGCGGTCTATAGCGAACGCTTGCTTTTGGGACTATATGATTGCTGTTCTTTGAGACGGGTGGTCGAACGAATTTGTGTTTTAGTTCATTTTACATTATTTTGTAAAAAAAAAAATTTTTCCATACACGCTTCAACTTTCAAACATTAATTTATCCTGGCTATCCAGTCGATTGCCAACACCCCTACCGCCTGGGGTGGGTGGTTGTCTTAGGAGGGTTTGGGTGATTCTAACACCTCTGTCGGCGTCAATCAAAGCGAAATTGTAAGGTATGAGCTAGTCAGCACGATTTCTCGCAACGATTTTGCTTTTTTGCAATTTTAAACACACATTTCACCTATCATCATAAAGTACTACAGTAGTCAAACGGCATTGCAAAATAGATTGTATAACGTTTTCAGGGCATGTTCTTAAATCACTGAGTGTATATTTTAAGGCAAATATAATTTCCGTCTAAAATGAGAAAAAAAATCAATTTTAGCTTGATGACTTTAACAATTTTGGTGAAAATTAGGTATTCCTTATGTCCAATTGAAAAATGACGCGACAAAAGTTTAGTCTACAAATCAGACTTTTTTCATATTTAGATTCTACCATAAACATATATTCTAGCCCATAGCGTTAATTTGATGGCAACCTGTATTAAACGGTAATAATTTGATTTAATGTTGAGTAATGGCCCGATTTTCTTACCAACACATGTATTATCTATGGCCAGACCACTGTTATATAAAACATAAAAAGGACGTAATTTGCACTTTGACGGGATTATTGTAATATACATCTAAGAAAGCTAATGGATTTTACGTTCTGGTCATATATTTTAAGTTCTAAACAAATCATATATACAACCGCTATATCCAGATTTTTTAAGCATAGTAAATATCTGGACCCACCATACAGCCAACCTAGAGCATGCACACTGGGAAACTTATCTCCCTTGTTGAGCATGTAAAATTGAGGCAACTTTATGGACACGAGTTAATATATTTGTCGCTCTCTCAAACAAATCCGAACACTAATTCATGATTTTACTATATGATGACATTAGTATGTCATATAGGCCTAGTGATCGGACACTGTTTTTTCGAATCGTCATAGTAACATTCCTATTTATGAGTGATACATCTAATGGGTGTTTGATGCCCGGTGTCTGAGATATAAAACTGACATATCCATCCTAATATATTTCACCTTATTTTCTCACTTTTCGATTGCTAGATTTTTATAGACCTTTGGCATGTTATTCATTACACCTCCCCAAACCTAATACCACCAAAATAATTTTATTGCAATTTTGGGGTTACACTTTATCTCGACCAACCCAATCTCCACCCGGCCGCAGCGGTGTAGTCTTAACTGTTTTGAAATGCTGAACTGTCTAAGCTGAAAGTGGGCTAACATTCTCCACCCATCCGGTACGTAGAGATGAAAGTAAGCGCAATAAATCGTGTCACGGTCATTATAATTCAATCACCACTATGGATTAATAAGAAATTGCATAACATTATAACGCGTATATACTTACCAGAGTCACGGTAGTTCAGTGTACATTCCACGCGATGGTCATAGGATGTGATTATTAACGGATAAACCAAGTTTTCCCGCCTTTGTTTACATTTGTGCACCAATATTATATCGGTTTTCGAATATAAGCGTGCCCTGTATTTACTCTATGCTAAAGCGTACCTGTAGCATTGAATGAAATCTACACGACTGACCAGGGAATATCGGTTATTTTCGCTTTGACTAGTCATCTCTCACTCTCTAGACAACGCTCAATCCTTCCTATCCTCACGGCCAGATACCAGGCGCGTTCTCAGGAATCTAAGCGAGCCGAACTGGTCCAGAGTTTTATGGAAGCGAAAATAATCACCAGCATTCATTCGTATGCCGAAGTGCTAGTAGAACGGCTATTGGAAGCAGTGTGGCGGTCTCGGAAACAAAATTACACGCCAATATGTCCATTTGTTAGCTCACCCTATGGGAACTCATTTGCTTCCGTACAGCGGGAATAGCATTTAGCCTGTATATAGCTATAGAAAACAAAGCGTTACTGTATTTACCTGATTGGTGTACCTGACACACATTTCACCACGCAGGGTTGTAGACATAATTTAATCATCGTCATGAGGAATTCCCACCTTCTATTTATGCATATACAGACCATTTATGACACGATAAGCATTTGGACCCGAATGACCAATTACCAAACATCATATACAATGCAATAACTAGTATGTTGTATATTTTGAAGCAGATTTCATTTGCTTTGGTATCAAGAACAACCAGAGACTGCATACCCCCGCCTTCTGGTTTTGTCAGAATGGTTAACGGTTTCGGATTTTCAGTAATCTTCGAATTTTCGAATTGTTCGGATTTTACGGTTTTCCTCTAGTTATGTAACCCTAGTGTATCATCAGACACTTTGCTGTGTTAAAATCTGAGCAAAATCGGACCAGTAGATTCCGTGATATGCATAGATCCAGATTTGATCCTATCTGGATCCGGGCGTTTTTATTCAGATCAGTGCCGATGTCTGGGAATCCTGATGCATGGCAGATTCTTTCCTTGTGTTACAATTTGAGCTAAATCCGATCAGTAATTGTTTTAGATAGAGCTGCGGACAGATATGCGCCCACAGAGACAGACATGCAGCCAGACAGACAGAGACAGACACCCACCCACACACCCACCTACCCACACACACGCGCGCGCGCGCACGCACGCACGCACTCACGCAGACAGAGCCGACCGCAATATTCTCTCTTCACCTTATGGGTGGGTCATGGGTAATGTATCTTTCCAGTTTTAGTTATGCCCCGCCCACATCTACCTACGCTCTACCCTACACGCACGCACGCACGCACGCACGCACAAACGCACGCACGCACGCACGCACGCACGCACGTACACACGCACGCACGCACGCACGCACGCACGCACGCACGCACGCACGCACGCACGCACGCACGCACGCACCTTATGGGTGGGTCATGGGTAATGTATCTTTCCAGTTTTAGTTATGCCCCGCCCACATCTACCTAAGCTCCACCCTACACGCACGCACGCACGCACGCACGCACGCACGCACGCACGCACGCACGCACGCACGCACGCACGCACGCACGCACGCACGCACGCACGCACGCACGCACGCACGCACGCACGCACGCACGCACGCACGCACGCACGCACGCAGACAGAACCGACAGCAATATTCTCTCTTCACCTTATGGGTCATGGGTAATGTATCTTTCCAGTTTTAGTTATGCCCCGCCCACATCTACCTAAGCTCCAGCCATACCTCTCTCGTGCTGTGATCGATCGATTGCTCAACTCCCTGACTATCGATTTCCAGAACATTATACAGATAACCTGTTATTTATTTTTAAACTAATTTGACGGGGCGCTGTTGCTGCATATCGCAGTAACAGCGTCCAGTCCAATTTGTTTCAAACTACTCAACATAATGTGTATTAAATCGTTAAGACATACAATACGTACACCGTGTCGGACTATTAAGCGCTAAAGACGACCTATATCGTGTCAGTCATGTCATAATTGATTTTGACGCAATCATACACGTCACTTAGTTGAGTAAGACGCCAAAAGACGTCAGACGGTGGATGAATATATTGGAAATGTCCGTTGTGGAACAGTTTTCTACGTTGCTATTCATTTCATTTCATTGGTTTAATTAATCTTAGACTTGGTAAAAGTAATATTATTCATAGTGATGTCAGAAAGCATTGCTGATCATCTGATGGGCAATGGCGCTCTCACTTATAAACAGATTTCAAATTTCTAAGAGGCAGTGAATGGTTCTAAAGTAAAATTGATATCGTACCAAACCAAAGCACTATACGGCATAAAAGGCGATGAAGTTGACCGAGTTTCGTGCCGATAGGGCCAGAAACAAAGCTATTTTGTCCCCACATTAAAAAAAATGGTTTCTTCGCAACGCGAGTTACATGCTTTCCAAAATGAAAACTGCTAATTCTGACCAAAACGGGATACTGAATACTAAGATATATCACAGGGAATGTATTCTAATATACTCATCCGACGTGCGCCATTGTGTAAATTGTACACCATATAGGAGGCATGGGCCCGATGTCGTGTGACCTTGACAATATGGGCGATAACTGGTTGGCTATCTTCTAATATGACCATTGGCCTTCTCTTATCAAGGAGAGCTCATTTCTGTCAAATGATTTGAAAGCTCACCACTTTAACCACTAAGGGGTTAACGTTGACCCTTGACCACACGAGTAAAAGCCGGCTTCATAACCGAAAGTACGCTAGTGATCGTATAGCTCTATAGTTGTACTCACACTTCAAATATCTAAACTGTAAATCGCCATGCATTTCCTAGGGGCCATTTTAGGCAGGGAATGTCTGGAACTCAGAAACTACTGGATGAATAAAACATAAACGTATGACCATGTGACTAAGTTGACTAAGTTTGGAGTTGGGCGAATAAACCTGTTGGTTCCGCTTTGTTTGAGAGAATAATGAAGAAAGAGAAAGAAAGATGTGAGATCCTGAAAGCCTGCCTGCCTGCTGCCTGCTTGCCGGCCTGCCTGCCTTCACTCCAGCCCACCCGCCCGTCTGTCCGTCTGTGCATTAGTTCGCGCGTGCTTGCGCTCGATGCCGTGTTTATTAATCTATTTCAATTTCATCACCGGTATGGCTATTACGGTACGTTACATTTCACCAGCGTTGACCTTGAACTAGACAGTAAAATCCGAAAAGTCAGCGTTTAAATGGAAATGTAACGAAAAGGAGAAGGTGAGTATTTGCAATCTCTGATTACCCTTGTTATATAATCGCATGATAGTGAATAGGCGATAATAATGTATTCTTTCACGCCTATCTACTCAGAGGTAAATCACAGTCGATGATTAATGACACCTCCTGATATGCATTAACAAGTTGGTGAATATTACTCGTCTAGTAGCGCCGCCCCCCCCCCCCCCCCGCCACCAGCCCGTCCAAGGCATTTCTAAGCTATGGTTTTATCATCCTTTAAGACAATTAAATGGGAAACTATCCATTAATTTTATCAGAGGCACAGCTGGTGAGCTATCCTATCAGACGCATGCACATTATAGGGACGTTAGAGTATATTATACCCTCGTCCCACGGTTTCAGAACACGCTATGTCTTTGATGTAAATACGCTGTGCAATTTTGTTAATTCTAGCCTAGATTTATCGTCACATATATAATGTAAATGAATAAAATGCAGCAAGATCATCATATTCATTCCTGCTCTCACCATATGTTACGTATTCTAGTGTCTATCAAGAGGAAAGAACCATCCAGGCTACTGCAGGCTATCGGGACGGCACTGGGCCAATACTGGGTCATATTGGCCATATTGTTTCAATTTGCAGCAACATTATAATGCACGGCACAATTTAGAAGAAGCAGGTAGATTATAATTGATTACGCTTGCATCGCTATGTATTAAAGCCCGACACCAAGATATAATTACCGATAAAAAAGCGCAGAGCAATCTCAAAGGACTAGCTTTGAAGTTGTGATAACGTAATCGAAGAAAATAGAAATGGTGTTAAGATATGCGGTAATTCCACGCTACAAGATACTATCACAGGTGTATTTGGCGCGAGTGGGTCATATTCAGTGAGTATTTGAAATAAAAAATGAATCGTCAATTTTGTTGAACAAACACGATTACGTGATAGAATGGCAAATGTAATGGCGTGACGTGGTGGTCTGCTTCGGGCAGTGATCCCACACATGAAGGTTGAATATAGAAATATAACGCTACTGTTGCGTATCTTCCCTAATCATCTACTCGCTGAAATCCGAGGTGCTCAGTTTCAAGACAAACCTAATTTGAGTGGTGGCTACGAAATGTTCACCGATTTAGGCTTAAATCATAAATAACTTCGCATTGGTCTACGGGTGTTGATCCTTTGAAGCATTAATTCCCAGAATAAAAATGTCAAGGGAGCAATACAGGTACACGGTTGGGTATTTTGCAAGTAGTTTGACTGGGATCTGTTGCTGCAATATGCAGCCACAGCTCCCAGTCAAGCTATCGTCAAAATATTCAACATAATAGTTATTAAAATATAAATGATTCTGGTGTTTTGGCATACTGAGGTCAGATAGGTAGTCTGTACATATATATGCTGACAGTTATAGCACATAGCCTACTTGCAGTCGACTCTGCATGTTAAAACAAACGTACTCACGAATGGCAACATATTCAAGCAGGCAAACATCCACTAACATCTATAATTTCCAGCAACGGCCCATTTTCCTGGCAATTTAAATTTGATTTCATATGACAAAATTAGAAATTGAAAATTTTCTAGAAATTGCAAACGTTTCATAAGTAGTGCTATGCCTGAATATCCGTGCACGAGATGTGAAGGAAATTGGTATATTTCAAAAATGGCAAACACGTTTCTGCTAATCTGTCAGATATGAACCCCTTAATGCCTACATTTGTTAAAGAAATTAAAATATTTACTCACTTAATGTCCATTTACAGGCCAAGAGAAAAGCATTTTGTAAATGTACCACTGAAATGACTGGCTAGGTTATCGAGCCAGCCATTCCAGTTGTAATCTTTCAAAAAATGGTGTTTTCTTGATCTACAAATGGACATTCCTCAAGACCACTACAG
The DNA here is from genome assembly GCA_034401795.1 of Chaetoderma sp. LZ-2023a. Taxonomy (NCBI): domain Eukaryota; kingdom Metazoa; phylum Mollusca; class Caudofoveata; order Chaetodermatida; family Chaetodermatidae; genus Chaetoderma; species Chaetoderma sp. LZ-2023a. The sequence goes on from CM067373.1 coordinate 106,906,368, forward strand.
AGGCCAGTTTCGCCTGGCTCCGTCGTAAAATGTTTAAATCTGAGAAAAGGACATTGGTAATGTATGTATACAACCCTAGGTTATATCATCTATCCACTGATTAGATGGTTACTTCTCGCATAGTGCCAGAGTAAAGACTGACCCTATCCACTTGAGTGTAGCATTAATGTCACCCAATATGTTGGTCAGATATTGGCTCCACATTTTGTAAGATATACTGCTGCTATCGTGTTTGACTACTGAATGAAATGCACGCTTAAATAGTGTGAAGGTTTTGTCTATATCTTTATGGACCATCACGGCATATGTTATTGCCCTAGCCCGCCAATTCTCCTAACCTAAACCCCTTTGAACATCGATGGAATGATTTTAAGCATGTTTTCTACCAAAGAGTGGGGAGTGAGCAACGCCACTGATTTTTCTGACATGCGCGATCTATTAGATGTGGAATGGGTGGCCATTCTGCAACATTGGATTACTCGCCTCATTAACACCACATAAGACTGACGCCTTGAAGTCATACGGCGACATCGGTGTGCGTGCGTGTGCGTGCGTTTGTGCGGTCGTGCATGCATGCGTGTGTGCGTGTGTGTAATTGTGTGGGTAGGGGGTAGGGTGCAATGGGGGCTGTGGGCGTGATTTTTAGACAACTTTTTAAAAGCGCAAATTTGCCATTAGTGCATACGCATTCGCATACGCATTCAGGCATAACACGACTTCTGGGAGAATTAGTTTCACTGATGGGTGCTATAGTCCATCTGACGACACGTATGTACGAGATTTCATTATAACCAGATATCAATTGTCATATCGGCTCAGTTTTACAGATTAATATAGGAAATGCCAGAGGGCAAATACTAAAAGCTAAATCATTCCATAAACATTAATATTCAAAACAAACACGTTCATATATCAAGATCTGAAATTAACATTCAAAATAACCGAAAGTAAACATCAAGTGCAGAAACTAATAATCAGGATCTTCAATATTTTGTACGCAGATCTCACTTCCATAATCCAAATTGTCATTCATGATCTACATCTTTTAGTACAGGATCACAAATATCAACATTGCAAATCCAAAATGTTATCTATGTTAGTATAAGACTACACATACCTCTTCAAGAAAACAAATATTATTTAATTATTACAGATCCCCGATTTTCGATAACTTCAATAAAATAAATGTTAGTTCAAATGTTCCATTATCTGAGTTATGTTCGTCTTGAATGACTTTTATGTTTTGATAGTACCTATCGCTGCAACAGCTCCATTCCAATTCGTTTCTACATATTCAATACAATGTTTGCTATCCTGTGTATTCACCAAAGACGTACAATCAGCCCATTTCATGATGGACATTGCACTTACGTGACAGATGTGACTTGATTGTGGCATTAGCTAACTAGTGGCGTATTTTAGTATTATGTCAGATGTTTGAATAACAGATCAGATGCATCCAATCTGTCTATGAAAACATATGTGAAATCAACTGAAATAATGTTCATATGGAATTTAAAGCAAATGGCACCCACAGGACGCGTTTGGCTTCAGTAATTTCATTCTTTGTCACTGATAATCAAATCAAAGGAACGTTTACATCAGTGCGTGTGGAGGGCATATGCTTCTGGCTACTCAAACATCTGCCGGCGATCTACATTAGCCATCGTTTGTCATAGATTATGCAATCTGACAATCATGTAAATCATCTGACAAAATGATGCATTATTTGTGTTAGAACTGCTACTTCATCTCTGTTACTGTGCCGGTACTGGACAAATACACGGCCAATACAGCTGTGTTTTGATCCAGCGCGGGCTCATAAACCTGTGTCATGCACGGCCATTCAATGATCGGTCTAAAGAACAACCCACATTTGACACAATTATTGCGGCTAACTTTTAATTAAAGCCGGCTCCATCGTCAAATTAATAAACTGAGTAGAACATGTACATAAGAATTGCCGAGTTCTGATACGTGCCCACCGCACTAAGAATTCCTCGCTATTTACAAGGTTTCTTATAGAATAATTGAACATGGAATAACTTGTTGTCACTGATGAGCTTCAGACCGACAGCTTTGCCTATTCCAAATACCCTGGACATTTTATTGCACCCGAGGGAAGCATGCAAGAAATAGATATTCTTGTAGACGTTTTTTTCCTAGTACATGTCAGATTTAATTGACACTTATATATTTGAGAGGTACTCCTTTTTTTATCATGGAGGCATTTCGGTTTCAAGCAGATATCATGCTTGTTTCCTCCAGCAAGATGCATGGGTAAAATGGGCATGTTGGTGTCGTACCAAACCAGTACTGCATTTCAAACACGTACTTGATTGTGTGCTCTTTTCCACCGTAATCATGGGCAGTTGCGTGACACGCAACCTATTGCAGCACTGTTATGGTAACTATGTGACAACGCACTATGGTCAAGCAGTGGTCGTTTTTGAAGAGTACGAGAGAGGACCTTCAACGAAGGGTATTACGCATCATCCTAGAGCAGGGTCTGAGGGAAACATGTGATAATCAATCTATCCATGGAACTGCAGTTGAATAAGGAAGCGTTTCTATCAAACAAAGAGAATCCACCACGGTTCCTAGTCTAACTGGAAGGAAAAAAGCAGCTGAGTGTGATTGCGGGGTAGCCTATGCCACTTGGAATGGCGATGTATTAATTATGTAAGCGGTAGTGAATGCCTCAAGAACCTGTGGGGCAGTACACATGGGAGACGACACCTTCCTGCTTATTCTCCTCACACTTCTTGCGGGAGGAAACTCGTATGGTAACTACTTCCGCACAAGACTAAAGAAACTAATAGCTCTGAAATGTATCAGTGCTAATCCAATCAGGCATTACTATGTAGGAATGTCCAGGAGAATATAGTTTTTGTACATGCTTCTCTCGAGTGCGGCAAACAGTTCAGTGTATTTGGAATAGGCAAAGCTGTCAGACTGAGGCTCAGTGACAACATGGTATTCGGTGTATGCACCAAAACAATCAGGAGCACACAATCATCAAATGATAGCGTCATAACGGTTGGTGAGAAGGTCATGGTAATTTTGAATAAAGGAACGCAGAATGGCAATCTTGACACGATGAGGCATCAGAGTTTCTGCGAGCTTGTTACCATCAGCTAAAAGACAATCCACCCACATATCTGCGACGATGGAGTACCGCAGCCTCCGAGTTGCTCATCAAATCCAGCAGTGGAAGGGAAATACGTTGGAGGCCGAGGAATGTGGCTGGGAAGTTTCTGAAGGAATAATGACACGAGTACAATTGGACTTGGACCCTGCCCCACAGTCTTGAACGACTGAGATGCACCCGGACGCCATGATGTGGAGCTATGAGCTGCCGGGGCAGGCGCTATGGAATTGATTGTTTGGCAGCTTGGTATTTGTCAAAACATGTCAAATGATGACTTGGATGATAACGAGAAGTAGCCACTGCCGGCGAATGTGGAAATGGCTTTTAAACATCGAACATCAGTGCCAACTGCTGGACTGTGACGTCATAGACTTGTCACGCGGTGCAGATGACAGTAGATTGGAGACATGTTTTGATCTACTCATAATATATTTATGTGTTCTAATATGAACCGTTCTCGAGATATATGCCACATTATGTTCGATTCGCGGCCATATTGGCAGCCATCTGTAATTGACAATGGTCCATACAAAAGTTTTCATTAAATTTTCATACATCATCTCGAAGACATAAATACACTCAATAACAATGGCTTCATTACTCTTGAATTAGAGTTGGGTGAATGTAGATATGGTTTGGATGCATCGAACTTCGATGTCAACTGTTGGGTTGTGAAGTCATAAAGTGGCCATGGGCTGAGGAAGATATCATTTTTCGGTAGATTGGGACATGTTTCTATTTACTCGTATTACATTTATGTGGTCTAAATGAATCGTTCTAGAGATATATGCCGGAGTATACGCGAGTGCGGCCATCTTGGCATCCACCTTGAATTCAACATGTTCCACTCAGATTTTATTAGATTTTGTATACATAATTTCTAAGACTTAAACAGACAAAATAAAGCGGTTTCATTACTGTTGCAATTAGTGGTGGCTCATTTTGTCCTTAGGTACGCTCCCTGGTGGGCCTTTAGATGTTGGTGGGCATTGCTCGTTTGGGATATTGTGGCATTTATAAACAATCTACATTTTTTATATCCTGAATATTCCATTAGAAGTCAACCATCCATTAGTTATAGTACCGTAGGCTGCTTGGCTGATGAGTTAACATAAAAGAGTGATACACAGCATACGACCGTCACTGTTTATTATGCAGCAGTGATTCGGGTGCAGAAAAGTAAATATATATGTATAGTTGATATAAATAGATTCCAGTTGTGTAATCAGACAACAGCATATTATTTATCGCATTTGGGTTGTGTCCTCGGGTATGAATAGCAGACGCTTCGGCAGCGACAAGAAGACAGCTACTACAACCACCAGCGCCGCCGCCACTGCGTCACCATCACAGCCACCACCACACCTACCACCCCATCCCACCACTTCCACCACCACCAATAACACCACCACCACCACCACCACCACCACCGTCATCAACAACATCAGCAACAACAACAACAACAACAACAACGACAACAACAACAAACGCAGCATCGATAGCCGTATCTATAGTAGCAACCACAACAACGGCATCATCATCATCATTAGCAGCAGCAGCAGCAGCAGCAGCAGCAGCAGCGGCGGCAACAGCAACAGCAACAGCATCATCATCATCATCATTAGCAGCAGCAGCAGCAGCAACAGCAACAGCAACAGCAACAGCAACAGCAACAGCATCATCATCATCATCATCATCATTAGCAGCAGCAGCAGCAGCAGAAACAGCAACAGCAACAGCATCAGCATCATCATCAGCAGCAGCAGCAGCAGCGTCATCATCATCATCATCATCATCAGCAGCAGCAGCAGCATGAAATAAATCTTAACATATGATAATTTCATTACGTATAAATTAATTTTAAGTTGTGAAACTGAATTAGAGACACGAGTCCCTAATTCAACTTCACAACTAAAAATATATATTAAGCTACACGGAATGAAATTATCATATGTTAAGATTTATTTCGTGTGTTTATGCAGAGGGATGCCTACATACTTTAAGCCTCTAAATATATACAATTTTAACAATTTTATTTTCAAGCATCGTTGTGTAAATGTGGGAATTTAACAGAAATTAAATTGATCTAGTGGTCAAGTATTTGCACGAATCATTGTGTAAGGGTGTGTCTCTGCTATGCAGTAAAGACTTGAAAATTATTAGAAACGGCGGCCACACAATGTATGTAAAACTATACCAGAGTTGAACACGTTATTAAACCTTTGATCACTGAATGAATACCCGGGAACGCAGGCCGTTATGCAAGTATTCTTTTAAATATGTTGAAACTAATTTAACAGGAACATGTTGTTGATATAGGCATCAGCAACAGCTTACTGTCAGATTGTTTGCTATATATACGGTCGATTCACCATAATATTTAACGAGAAATCAAGCTTTAGCTATGCCCCGCCCATCTCTAGCTACGCTCGACCCACGCGTTGACCGTGTTGGGATGGATCGCTCCCTGAACTGCCTGACTATCAATTTCCAGAAAACTATACAGGTAAGCTGTTGAATATATTGAAACTAATTTGACTTGGTGTTGTTGCTGCCTATGGAATGTTTATTAAATAGTAAAGACATACAATTCGTACAACAACGCGTAGTCTGCCATCAATTAAGCGTCTGTGAAGAACGTATCTACGTCACAAATGGTGTAACTGATTATGTCGTCACCCAAGTCCAACACGTCATGTAGTTTATTGTGACGTCATATGATGTATTGAAAAACTGGAAACGTCCATTAAATCGTAAAGTATTGTTGATGCTAGCTGCTTCGTGTTCAAAGGGTTGATCAATAGACGTGGTGGAAACAATGAATGTCAAGAACATTGACATATCGCATTGAAATCAGTGACCAAAACAAGGATTCATTTGTTATTTACTAGTGCGAGGATTTATCCCGAGAACACGTACTGCAATATTCGACAAGCGTGGATTTCGTGATTATTTTTAATAAAGCGAGTGGAAGGGTACAGTAGCACTGCTTCAGATAGAAATCAATACAATGCGTTGGAAATCAAAAGAATGTAGATACTGAAGTTATGGCGTAAAACCTCAGAGAAGACGAGTGACTTCGCGTGTTTGCCTAAAACATAAAACGCTGTTACTGATGAGTTCAGGCACATCTACACAGGGTTATCAAGTGTGTTTATTTACAACTACAACTACAACAACTAATACTGCTTTGATGTTACGTACAATGGATTTAAACCTTAACGATGCAGTGTGATAAAGTTAATAGAAACGAGCAATAATTGCATAACATGTGAATTTCTACCGCGCATTTATGGTGTCGCGATGGCGCCAAATGACAGGGGGCGTCAACGCCTGTACCACCAACTCCCACTATGTCTGCCTCATATGGCGCATGGCCGAACAGTGGGCAATGCGAGTTGTGTGCATGAAGAGGCGCGCAATTTTCCATTCTCACATTAAAAGGGGAATCTATAATCGTTAGGTGATATTTCTTGAGGCCACTTGTTACTTCAAGTTTCCTGCAGTGATAGCTGATGGCATGCCCATATGGCGAAAACATGGTACGAAATAATATGTACAGATTACTGACGATTGATCTGTACATTCTGAGAGAAATGAACATATGTAGTGTTGAAGAACATTATTGTAGTGCCAATGGACTTGGTCATGAGGTTCAATCGCAAGGCCCTTCCAATTGTGCTACAGAGTTTACTAAACCTCCGTTTGAAGAACCTGCTCAATGGGCACAAATTACAGACATAGAGGATCTGAAACGAGGTCCCATCTTATGTCACTGTTATCATCCGAGTCTCAAATTATCACATTGCCTAAACATTAGCGAGTGCAATTGAATGATTTTCGACAAGGTTCATAATAATGCTGCGTGGTATGGCACAATGTCAAACCGGTGACGATGTCAATTTTCAAACCGGTTTGGACCGTCTATCGGTTTATGAGGAAGGGCGGGGCCAAGGATAAGTGGGTACAATCACTGTAGTTTTATGTAATATGTTTTCGATAAACATATTGCAAGTATATGCGTGTTGGCGTGAATTGTTCACCCAAAATACACGGTCATGACGTTTAATTTCTTTATACGCATCAGGAATACGTTATATAACATTCGTTTCTGATTACGCTAGTAATTGCTAAAATCTAGCTTCTTACGGAAAAACGATAATATGTGTTCCATGTACAATCGATTAATTCTAATGGACGAGAGTCGTCGTTTGTTTATGAGTCGAACGACGGGATATATACCTTTTTTTAATCAGTTACATAATTGGCTATTATTTTAAGACTGCTTGCTAAAAACTGTTGGTGTCACAGACAGCAACAACTCTCAATCATTCACTCTCATTTTACCATGCTGAGGGCAAGCGGCCATCGAGTCGTATCATTTACATTGGCTAGATATTCCGGTAATGATGCTCTTGGGTCGTTACAAGCGGGGTGGGTAGCGAGACATGGTTATAGCATACACCTATTACAGATATATAATGCGAACTGACATCACTGGTCAAGGTGGTTGTCATGATCTTAGTTTTAATGACTTATTTATACATGAGGTGGGTTATACTTAGTTTTGTTGAGATAACTCCGATGCGCAGAAATATGGCACCGAAAAACGTGTTTATTTTGTATCTGAATTGCGACAATTTAAATATCCCCCAGAACTGTCGAAGTGGACTACCCGCTTAGATTAGCGGGAGGTTCGGACAAATACTCTTAGATATACGTAATCATGTGTCATTTACGGAATTGGGTAACTGAAGCATTCACACAGCGTGAAACTCATCCGTGCTGAACAAGCGTCAATCACGCTCACAAGGATTAAAGAACGGATACATTTTAGAACCAACTAGATTCTGTTAACACTGAATACGAAAGCCCCAAAGAAAGTCCTTCATTTACAATTTTATAAATATTACTGTGCATGATTAAATATTTTGAAGCTAATGTAACTGGGATTTGGTGCTACAAACACCGCAATCACATTAGTCTAAAAATATTGGAATATTTTAACTGAAAAATTGATGCAAATGTGTAATAAATATAGTTCCTGAGAAATTGCTTTAAATGAAGAGCATTTACTGAATGCCTAGAATGAAGTTGAAATATAAGGTAACACTGTATTTGACAGTACTAGAAAATGCAATGTCAGTGGTGATTCGAACAGATGTCAGAAGTGCTATGCATGGCTTTTTCTAACTAATACATCGCTAGCTAACATGTCTGTGGAACACCTAAAGAAATGTGCAGCGAATCTTGTTTTAAAAACTCCACAGATTTTGATGCCACTGAATTCTCACTTGATTTTGAATGTTTTAAATACCACGCAGATGCTTTGCTGACAAATCTGTCTACAGCTTTTCCTCTAAATATATTAGAACTAATACATTGTTACTCCACTGACTCCCAAAACCAACATTGTTCTAGGTATAAATGTAACCATAGCAGTCACACTTGCTTCATTCAACGCAGTTTCAGCTACCAGAAGATTAGAAAAAATGTCTGTACCATAATGGAACAAGAGCGCGCATCAAATATAAAGGTATTATCTATTGCATTTGCTATAACTAATGCATTAGACTATGACAGTGACATTCGTGAGTTTGCGTCTTTGAAGGCGAGGAAAGTATACATGTTGTATATAATTGGATTTGTGTAAATATGGTATTTCTAATCGTAGTGTAGAAACGGTGTCCATAAATGTATTAAGAACGTATCTATAGCTAGAGTTACACACATTAGAGCTTGAAGATTGAACGTTTAGAATTTCAGAAATCTCCAATTCTGTCTGTAGTAAACAATTTTGTCGATACGTTAATCGGTGCCTAATGGCACATTCATTTTTGTCTTGTGGTTTCTGACTAGCTCAGTTGCCAGTGTGATACTGATTTATTGTACATATATAGATCTTCTATTTGTTATGTTGCAATTTGAATTGGACACGTTAGCATGCATAAGTCGGCAATTCCATAACAATCTGACTGTACTTCCAGAAATGCCCGTACCACGTATTCCATTGCATGGTGCACGTGTGCATAGTGTTGCCAGTATTGAATTTATAAGCGAGTTAGTTCAACTGTAATTGAAATATCTGGATTTTAAAATCTGATAACAGAAAATAATGCAAAGCTACATACTGTTTATTAGTGGAGGTATACAATCTGTCAATCACGTATCTGCTGTATTGAGTATACTAATAAAAATGCATCGCATCGCGCATTAACTGATGTGATAAATAATGGCCGTAGCCCAACAAGAAATACACAGGTACAAGAGTCGCTATCTGAATCATACCTATCCATCTAAAACGTATTAACATTCTGTTAAAGATTTTAAAACTAACCTGACTGGGAGCTTATTCTTTTAGCAGCAACAGCTCCCATTCAATTGGTTTCACAATATTCAACAGCCTACTTGGATAGTTAACTTGAAACAGAAATTCTGCGAATGCCTGGTTCAATGCGTTAAAATGAACCAAACTCGTGTACAAAATGGGCAGAGCCTAATTAGATATGGATCCCACTTTTGAGCGATTGAAACAGTAACTGCTCATTGCTATCAACTGATTAAATATTGAACCAACGTTTACTACAACATTTAATGAACTATGGCAAGGCTAACATAATTAGACAGTTGACCCGGCACAGAGCTGGATATTTGATCCATGTCTCTTAATTAATGGTTATACTACTAATGAGGTGTGTCAATACCAAATGATTAAGGTAAATATGGTTATATTATACAGGCCTGGTGGCTTTATAGACAGAGTAACCCGATGTCTGTTATAGTGGTGCTACTTTCACCCGTTTAATAACACATATTTACAAACGAAATGGCAATTCCACAATGACAATGGCATGCCGTTCTTTCATTGGCAGCGATTTTACACCGACAGAATAGTTGCAGTATATTGTAGCAGGAACAGAGCGCGTGAGTGAGACATGGCTGTGATGGCCCGTGCCCCTCCTTGAAACTATAAGAGAGCATCGCACATCCAAGTCTGTACACATTTTGTCGTCTGTAAGCCGTGGTTGAAACACGTGCGCCATGGGCTCCAATAGTCTGTGAATAAACTTGACGGTGCGGTGACCGGGTCTTCTCAACCGATCTCAAATTCACGTAATAACCATTAATCATCCTTTCTCACAACAAGGGTCTGTCAGATGTATCGCCAGTAAGAAACATTAACAATAAAGACATACAAAAGAACGGTCTTGATTCATCTTCGTGAATAGATCCCAGGCATATATTTAAAAGAGAAAACCCCGTTATCTTAATTGATCACAGACTGCTCATGTAATACAGGACAGCAGCTATTATGCTGGGTATTGCGTGCGCTCACCATGCAGATAGCCACGTCTGGAGGTGCCAGCCAAGAAACAAGTCATCACAGTAATACCGGCGGGTGGCTTCCCAATTTCGTATATGTATGATTACTGTATTTTGCAGCAGTAGTAGTAGAAACATCCTACAGCTGCAATCAGCCCTTGTTCTCTTTTGCCCATTGTGGGTTGTCCTCAGCCGAAATCCTTAGCTTCCTCGGGTCCATTCTTGACGTGAGTGTACCGAGGCCTGCTTTCTTGACGTCACCTCGTAGCACGCTTAGCAGATGTATGCAATAACGTCCTATCCGTATTACACATCGTCGGATATTATGCTGTCTGGCCATCGGTGTCCAGTGATGGTGCGTAGGCGTTTGCGGTGGCAGGCATCGAGTTTGTCTATGCTTTTTTCGTTTATATTTGCTAACAAAGCTTGTGAGCCGAGATGCACTCGGGGGTGGAAGGACATCGTCAGTCTCTTTTCTCTAAACGTAGTAGAATACAGTGTTACTCCATTGACTCCCAAAACCAACAATGTCGTTTCAACTTTTGGTAATATTCAAACCACAAGATTACGATGTTGAAGTAGAAGCTGTTGTGATTTAAAAAAAGTCCCACGAATATTCCGATTGCATATCCGCAATAAAATCTGTATGCATTGCGATTCACATGTTGACAAGCCTAGCGTTAACTGTTTTCGTAAATATAATCTCCCTGAATATCATATTTTAAAGCTAGTAAATTGTGTTGTTATTTTAATCTAGTACAAATATTAAGAATGAAATAGATTTTGGTAGCGCGCTAATATTCGTTTCTACTCGCGATCGGCCCGAAAAGTACATCCGGAAATCCCGTTGCCGCGTAATACGCGAACTGGGACGAATATTATTGAACTACAAAAACAAACATTTGAAGGCGCCTTACGGAATTTGTAGATTATGACGTCAATGGTTGTCTCCCATTGACGCGTTCCCCAGCCATGTGCATTGGACCCCCAAAAGACACTGACTGCTGGAACACGCATCTCCCATGACAATATTTAACTGGCTCATATTAATCTGGCACACGTGTGATGCGTCGCATAGCCAAAACAAATAAACCGCCTGCATGTGCCTTTTATCGCCAAAACAGTTTATCCATCCATCATATGACGTCATAATCAACTAGTAGATGTGTAGGATGGCGTCATCATCAATTACAGCATGAAGGATTCGAGTTAGTCCGTCTTAAACGCATACCAGTCCGGCATGTTGTAGGAATTGTATGTCTTTACTATTTAATAAACAACGATGTTGACCATTTTGAAACTAGTTTGTCTGGGCGATGTTGTTGCCATAGGCACCCGATCAAATTAGTTTCAAAACATTCCATAGCTAACTTGAAGCTTTCTGGAAATTGAGATTCAGATGATGTAGGTATCGATTGATTCCAACATGGGAAAAGCGTGGTTGGAGCTTTGATAGAGATTGACGGGGCATGGCTAAAAGTGCCCTCTTTGCGCCGATATCAAACAATATCAAATTCACAAATTTCAGACCGTTTTTAGCGTGCTTACTGATACATGGTTAATATGTTTTACATTTCAAGAACGGCCGCGCAGCTTATGTGGGAAATGTGCGTATAACTCTGAATTGTTTGTTTAAACGATGCATAATACTATTTGCGCTATTTGCTTGATAAAATAGCGGCATCGGTGCTACTGCTTATTTAATTAGATAATTACAAATGTTTTGAATACATCGTTGCAACTTGTATCGAGTAATCATCTGTCTGTCCGTCGGTCAGTTCAATTTTGAAAAACAATACGTCGTATAAATGTATAATTACTCACGCCGTCAATGGTCTGTGTGGGTATTGCGGTCGATGCGGTCTCTTTGTCGGCTTGCCTATCCGTTTATCCGAGACTTAGCCTATCTCTGGAATCCTATCAGGGAGATTCACGCAATTTGGCACATACATTCAGTATTAGTATTTAGAAAGAATATTACTAGTTTCAGGTCGAAATTTGAAATGTCGCTGGCTTAGTAGCAACAACATGATGAAAATGTTCCGCAGTTATATGTTTACCGTCAATCGGCCAAGAAGTATTTTAAGGGTTTTGAACAAACAAGGACATAGTCCGTAGACGGTAGCCATGTTTTGTTGGAAAAATATGTCGATCATTAACCCGCTAATTTTGAAATGGCTTACTAGCAACAACATGATGAAAATGTTCCGCAGTTATATGTTTACCGTCAATCGGCCAAGAAGTATTTTAAGGGGTTTGAACAAACAAGGACATAGTCCGTAGACGGTAGCCATGTTTTGTTGGAAAAATATGTCGATCATTAACCCGCTAATTTTGAAATGTAGGTGCCTCAATTTCAAAACAAATATACGGAAAAGCTGTTGAATATTCTGAAATCAATTAGACTGGAACCCTCTTGCTGTTATACACGTCAACACTTTCTAATCACAGTAATTTCCATATATTAGACAGCGTATAACTTGCATCAAAAAGAGAGTTTGGCATTTAGTTCGGTGACAGTCACAGTGTTAATACTATTAAATCTAGTGGGAACAGATTCGCCAGGGCCAGGTGTACTACCATTCACCAAATAGACCACACCAGCAAAACTAATTTCCTAGTGCACATTAATCCTATCTGGGAAGGTTTTGGCCCCTTTCAAGTTTTTTTCATCTGGACGAATCATTTCGAATTCTATTGCCAATTTCTCAGAATCACGCATGGCTAGCGTTAAATTGTTAGATATTGATTATTTCCATCAATCCATCATTTATTTGAAGCTGATAAATCTAATTGTCCACTCCTTTGCGAAGAGCAGTGTTAGCACGCTGGAAGCGGTTGCTGAGGCGGGTTGGTGGGTGCGGTCGACTGGAGTAAAATTGAGGCATCCGATCTGTCACCTAAGTATCTGATATCATAATTAAATGCGTCATAGGTCTACTGACGTAACATTCATAATGGCGTCATCATCATAAGCGGCGCCACGAACATCAAAAAGACCGTTAGAAAAGTCTACAAATTAAACGTCTTGAACAATTACAATATAATAAACTGGCCCGTGAGCTGTTTGGCTGGCTCGTTGGGGACCGTTATCAAGTGCTTTTATTGTGTACCGTCTCTGAGATTGGGATCATGTTTTATATTATATGTGCAAGGATGCTTTATTATTGCAAGAGTTTAATCTATCCAGTATTCAGTACTTTATCTCCGCCATTGCGATTATGGATTTCATGGCTTAACCCTTTAACCCTAGAACATATTCAAGAAATGCTCTCATTGAAAATGCCCATTTGCAGACTAAGAGAAGACTATTTTTGAAAGTTTACCACTGGAATGACTGGCTGGGTTATCGAGCCTGTCATTTCAGTGGTAAATTTTCAAAAGTAATCTTCATTTGGTCTGCAAATGGGCATTTCTCAAGGCCACTGCTGAAGCACTTTTTGGCTGATACAAGAGCTAATGTGTTAAAAATCATGTTATTAAATTTTTTAATTTATAAATTATCGTGTGTTATTTATTATGTCCATCAATCGTCCCTTTCGCTTTCACTTTCCGTCACTTTCACTTTGGCTTTTCAAGAAATGTGTGTAAGTTAATATTGCTTCATATCGGCAAAATAGCAATAGATAATGGGTCTCGGCGCCGTTGCCCAGGCATGTCGATATCGGTATCGGTCTGGCGCGAATTTGATATTGGCACGTTATATCAACACTGTTTAAACTGTTTTCCCCCAGCCCGCGTCCGATGGAGATGTGATGTAATCTAGGTGCAACACATCGTATTACCTTCCTAGGTACCATGTATTGTACAGAAAATTACTTATTCATCTAACAGCAAGGCAATGAGGTGTGTATACTTACATTCCACTCGCCTTTCATAGGAAATAATTATCCACAGATAATCCAAGTTTTTCAGCCTGTCTATATATGTGCACATCAGCGCTATATATTAGTTTTTTAATAAGCGCGTGGTATGCATTTTTCTCTGTTCTAAAGTGTACCTGTAACATTGAATGAGATCTACGCGACTGACCAGAGAATATCGGTTATTTTCTATTTGACTCGTCATCTCTCACTCTCTAAGAAATGCTCAATGCGGCATGTCCACACGACTAAATAGAATCAGTGTTCTCCGGAATCTAAGCGAGCTGATCTGGCCCAGAATAGTATCGGCCGTACGGGAAAATAATCAAGGGCGTTCATTCGTGTGTGGCTTCAACTGATCCGCTATTGGAAACGGCGTGGCAGTCTCAGAAACAAAATTACACGCCAATATGTCCATTTGTTAGCTCACTTTATGGGAACTCATTGGTTTTAGTAAAGCGGAAATAGCATTTAGCGTGTATAAGCATATTGCTATAGAAAAAAAGCAAAGCGGTATTGAATTTTTTTTTTGATTGGTGTCTGTGACACACATTCCACCACGCAATGTGATAGAAATAATTTAACCACCGTCATGAGGAATTTCCACCTTCTATTTATGCAGATACAGATCCTTTATGATACTATAATTGGTATCTACCTGGAGAAAGATGTCTCGTCGCGTAACCCTTTGCACCCGAATGATCAATTACGAATTCAGTGTAAGAACTAGTCTGTTAAATATTTTGAAGTTAATTTGACTGGAAACAGGTCCCTGTCAAAATAGTTTCAAAGTATTCAGCAGTTTACGCGCGAAATTACAGCGAAATTGTGATTCCGCGAATCCAAGGTAAAACGTATTAATACAAACCATTTTCTCTGGTAACACGATCAATCAGAGATTACACCCCCCCCCCCGCCCTCGCGTTTTAGCACATTGTAAAAGCTTTCGAGTTTTCAGGATTTTTTCGGATTTCCAAATGCTTTTCGAATTTTCCAGATTTCTTCAGATCGTGCCCAATTTTGTGAAATCCTAACGGGTAGGCAGGCAGCCAGACAGAGATATAGACATATATACAGACAGACATGCAGACAAACAGGCATGCATGCAGACAAACAGGCATGCATGCATGCAGGCAGGCAGCAGGCAGGCAGGCAGGCAGGTAGGCAGGCAGGCAGGCAGGCAGGCAGGCAGGCAGGCGGGCGGGCGGGCGGGCGGGCGGGCGGGCGGGCGGGCGGGCGGGCGGGCGGGCGGGCGGGCGGGCGGGCGGGCGGGCGGGCGGGCGGGCGGGCGGGCGGGCGGGCTTGTACATGCATACATACAGACATGCAAACACCCTGGCAGGCAGACATGCAAGGATGCAGGCAGGCAGGCAGGCAGGCAGGCAGGCAGGCAGGCAGGCAGGCAGGCAGGCAGGCAGGCAGGCAGGCAGGCAGGCAGGCAGGCAGGCAGGCAGGCAGGCAGGCAGGCAGGCAGGCAGGCAGGCAGGCAGGCAGGCAGGCAGGCAGGCAGGCAGGCAGGCAGGCAGGCAGGCAGGCAGGCAGGCAGGCAGGCAGGCAGGCAGGCAGGCAGGCACGATCGTGAAGCCCTCTTCCCTTACAGTGCATTGGTACTTAGCTTTTAATGGTGGTTGCTTAAGACGGGTGACCCACAATTCTTAATGAAACACTACCGTTTGAGCCCCAAACAAGGGGCCACCTTCGAGCTCATTCAAGATTATGTAACGCATCCCCTAGAGCAGCTCCGCCGTGAGAATCTGTAAGTGTCATACTATACCAAGCATGTAGTCAAACACATTTCCCCTGGTAATACTAGTATCATCATCATCACATCAGCTTTACTATCTGAGCACAGATTAACAAAACAAGCGATGCTCATCGTTCGGGTAAATTAAATATCCTTATAGGACAATTGCCAAATAGGAATTGTTGTCCAAGCCTTAAAGTACGGTCTGCCCAATGCTTTTAGTCTTATTCAAACCTGGATGGTATACTGAATTATGATCTGCCTCGCGCATATGTTGCATCTTTGGTCAATATGAAATACGGTATTCAACGATGACGACAACGATGGTTGGCAAAATATAAATCGTGATATCTCGCTTACTATTTCACCTAGAATTGTGATTTTTCTTCCTCTAAATATATTTTTTTTGAGAGTTTGTAAATTCATTTCCATTCCCTGTATTATGGACAGACAGATGCATGGACAGACATATATATATATATATATATATATATATATATATATATATATATATATATATATATATATATATATATATATATATATATATATATATATATATATATATATATTTATATATGTGGGAATGGCAGTTAATACCCAGCGTGAACGAAGTAAAGTTTTATCTAAAACAAAATCTTAAAGCCCAATTTAAGCAGAACTGGGAGGGACAGATGGCGGAAGCTTGGAAGGGAACACATATACATCATTTAAGACAAACCTTTAACTAGAAACATACCTATTCACAGTCGGAAATAGGTACAGAATCATACTCACTAAATTCAGAACGAGTAATCATCACTTACCCATTGAGAAAGGCCGCTGGGTGGCAACCCCAAGATAGCAACGTATCTGCCAATTATGTGAGAAAAATGGCATTGGCGATGAATTCAATTTCGAGCTAGTTTGTATTTTTTTCACAAAAGAAAGACTAAAACATCTGCCCAATTTATTTTGCAGTACACTGAATTATTACAAATTCCACAACTTACTTTCCACAAGAAATAAAATGCTCTTAACAAAGATATGCAATTTCATTCTATTCATAACTGAGCATTTTCCCGTGTATACATTCTCCGATATGCATGACAATAACGACGATACTGAGGAAGAGGACGACTACTACAATGACAACGACCCTTCAATAACATGACAATGGGGGTGGGGGTGGGGCGACGTCGATAAGGATAACTCTGTATATGGAAAGATATATGAAGGTGACAATGATCACGACGACGTAGATGATGACAACGACGACGAACAAATCAGCAACAGCAACAACAGCAGGAACAACAACAACACCAAAAAACGACACAACCACGACGGCGGCAACGACGACTACAACAACTACAGCGCCACTTACTATGGTAAGGAGAACAGCAACAGCAACAAGGACGATAAAGCCAACATCACCAACAACAACGACGACGATGACCACCACCACCACCATCGCCACCACCATCACGACGACAACGACGACGACACCAACCCCCATCACCACCACCACCACCACCACCATCACCCCAACACCACCACCACCACCACCAACACCACCACCAACACCAACACCAACACTAACACCAACACCACCCCCACAACAACAACAACAACGATAACACCAGCGCGGCATAATAATGATAATAAGAACGATGAGAACCGATGAGTATATTTAAATAATTTAATTATGTGAACACAAATGTATACTGCCTATTATTACAACAACAGCAGCAACTACAATACCAACTGCAACAGCAACAGTAACAACAACAACAGTAACATTAACACTAACACTAACACTAACACTAATACTAACATCAACGACGGCGGCGGCGACTGCGACAACGACGACGACGACGACGACGGCGGCGGCAACGACGATGCTAACAACCACAAGAAAGATAACAACGGCACCATACAATACTGATAATAAGAATAATTAAAGTCCTAGTTATATATAAATTAATTAATTATGCTAACAATAATGTATACTGACTATTACTATTAATATTAAAATGTATGCACTCTGTCAAAAAGAAGAACCTTTGTAACCTTCCCATCTATCGTCGTATAGCGATATGGGTGTAAAATAAATACAATACAATACAATACAATGCAAGCCCAAAGATTGAAACTCAAACTGGACAGACAATCATAATTGTCCCTAATGACAAACAATTATGTCGGGCTGCTGTTAATGTAATGTGGGTGCACGAAGATCTGTTTTGTAATTTGATCCCACGATTAGGTGTTCTGCATAGTATTATGTTGATGCGCTTTGTTGGATCGGTAGAAGTGTTAATGCCGAATAGTTGAGTAAATCTGTAATGAAGCCTCTTTATAGCCATGGGCTTCGCCTGCTGACAGCAAAGAAAGTTCCTCAAAGCGTTGTGTATTGTTGTGGAAGAAATGCTACGAGACGTGGCTGAAAGTGTTGACAGTTTAATGAACACCTCACGGTACTGTTGGAAACACGAGATAGCTGGCCATCCAAAATGTGGATAAATACTCTGATTAAACATGATGATATGTGTAAGACACGAAAGAGAGAGAGAGAGAGAGAGAGAGAGAGAGAGAGAGAGAGAGAGAGAGGGAGAGAGAGAGAGAGAGCGATGCGATTGGCCTTTGCATCTCTAATCTGTCAACGAGATGATCGGATACTTCTTTACTGCCGGCCACACGATATATCTACAGTCTACAGCGCACACTCCTGCCCTTCGTGTTGGCATCACACTTTCTCCTCCAGCTATGAAGCGGTGGGATGTGTGCCTTCGCATATATAACCATCTAATTAATAACTTGGCAGATATGAATACACCTGGTAGCATACAATCACACGTAGTCACCCCACCATGAGGAGATGTTCGGTTATGAGACATCTGATGCCATAAGTATGGATTGTATGCGAAGGAAACATGAGCCATGCATTAATCGGTCGACTCATGTTAAACATCCACATACTATTGTAAACATAGTCTGCGGCAGAATATCGCCTGAGTTAGTTACGGTTGATAATACGGTTAGGTCTATCATAGGCAAGGAACACAAGGCGACTAGCCTGAACGTATAAATGAATCCATACAAAATAACAGTGTAACTCTGACACATCCTGTCATTATATCAAGGTCGTGCATGGATGTTAGGTTGTAGCATGTGGGCTCCCTTCCAAATATCTACATGATAGTTAACACTCTTTATGTGTGAGACCCGACAAACGCTTCGCGGTGCTAGGGATGATCAGTCCATTGTTTCCTGGGGTTGATCATTTTCCTGCGAACACTGAGTGCATTAACATGTTTACGAGTGAAATGATCTATTCATTAGGCGAACTTTTCTATTTGAAAAAAGATCCTCTGAGATGTACCATGAATCACCAATGGTATGGAAAGTCAGTAACGAACCGCTGTTTGGCAGAATATTTCACTGTTAAAACTTTTCCAAGGATATCTAAATGACGGAAGAGAATGTTGCGCACGAGTATGCTGTAGCTACATTTAATGTAGGTGTGTTTGTGAAGGCGTGTTTTCTCAGATGGATAGATCCATAGGACAACAAATTACACATAGTTAAGATTAGTACCTTTCTATCGGGTTTGGCATTGCCAATGCGCAGTCGAAAGTTTATGTAGACATGCATGCAATTGCGCATCATTCGACATACTTTCTAAATTATCCTAATACGTTCAATAACATGATTATCTTACCAATGAGTCTGATTGCAAAGTATCTAGTAGGCCAAGCAGCCGATGTGTGTTATGATACGGGTAGAATAACAATAGTTCAGAACTTCCAGTCATTATTTGTGGCAGGAGATTATCCCACTAAAATTCTTACCAGGCACATAACCTTTCTTCCACCATTGGCCATCGGTTCCTATTCTGGTAGAAGTTCATTGAATCCCGAAATAATGACCCTCCATCTATCATTCTGATATAGCCATTGGAACATACCAACTGAAAGAGCAGCGCACAAATTCTATCTGAACATGATCCATGTATGTGGTAATTGTTCCGTTTTACAAGAAATTACCTTTCCAGTTTACCCATCCATCGTATGCCGTCATAGTCAACTACGTGATGTATGCTGACGTCGTAATCTATGACGACATGAATTACGTAGATAAGTACATCACGAACGCATATTTAAACACGGACTAAGCGCTGTTGTACGAAGTGTATGTCTTTACTATTTAATAAGCATTTTGTTGAATATTTCTAAACTAACATGACTGGGCGCTGTTACTGCCACAGGCAGCAACAGTACCCAGTCAAATTAATTTCAAAATATGTAACAGCTTACTTAAAGCACATCAACTCTGTTAATCATGCTTACGATTCCTCTATGTGTTCATCAAGCAGACGGAAACAGTAAGGGCAATCAAATCAAGTACAACTCATCCATTCTATTGAGACATGATCCATGCAATAGCTATGGCTTGTTTTTACTGCCATTAGGAAGGTGAGGGAACAACAACCAAACATGTATCCATATCTCCCCTATCATCTTCATACAGGCATGCGATGCGTCGCCAGTACTAATCATATGTATGGGTTCCTTGCTGTAGCATGTGCTACACGATATAATATCTACGCATTCATACATACACATAAGCCAAATGTCGATATTGTATACTCTTTTCTGAAATATTCTGAAGAATGTTTACATATGTGAAGGCTATTTACTAATGTTATCGGAGGTCTGCTTATAGGAAGTACTCTTTTCATCTCATTTGGGCGATTTCTTTGCTCAATTAGAGCATTTCTTTGCCCTATACACAAGACGATTCCCATAACAACCGTGTACATACATCGCTTTGCCATGGTACTGGCTAAGTAGGGTGATGCAGAGAAAAGGCTCAACGCCAAGGAAAATGTCGACTTATCAACCCTAAATGCACCACGATTGTGCCTTCGTGAATACGTATTATATATATATATATATATATATATATATATATATATGTGTGTGTGTGTGTGTGTGTGTGTGTGTGTGTGTGTGTGTGTGTGTGTGTGTGTGTGTGTGTGTGTGTGTGTGTGTGTGTGTGTGTGTGTGTGTGTGTGTGTGTGTGTGTGTGTGTGTGTGTGTGTGTGTGTGTGTGTGTGTGTGTGTGTGTGTGTGTGTGTGTGTGTGTGTGTGTGTGTGTGTGTGTGTGTGTGTGTGTGTGTGTGTGTGTGTGTGTGTGAGTGCGTGCGTGCGTGTGTGTGTGCGTGCGTGTGTGTGTGGGTGTGTGTGTGTATATATAGCGTTAATTTTCAGGTACGCATCTGAGCAAGAGGCGCTATTTTCGCAACAAATACGAATAATAGCTAGATTATAAGGGATGGAAAAGATTAGAACTTAAGTGATGTTAAGACGAGCTATTGCCCCTATGTTGGGAGATATTCTAGGGAATGAACGAGACAATTGACGATAAGACAGTATATGTTAGTGAGAGCGACTAATGGATTGATGATATGTTCAAATATGGTTAGAAGATTTATTGTTTGCTATATAGAGGGCACAATTCCAAACGCAGTGAATGGCCATTTATCACGCTGCTTTGTTTAGATGCGATGTTCAGACCTTCATTATCTGTAACCAGGAACAAGGAACTGAATTAAAATACCGTGGGGGTAAAGACGCGTCCGCATTCCAAGTGAGAGTTTCAATCGAGGCGAGTGAATTCCTGTGGACGGATGCAGAGTTGGCAAACTAGTCACCCGACGTGAACAACGCCTACTATTCAAAAGTGTCTTGACAAATTATCCTGCAATTCTCACATGCGTTATGGATGTGCCTTTGGTGTCTGGCTCCAATTATTGGTAATTGGAGACATTACTATGGTTTAGTTATGCTAATGCGTCTCAGCTGGTCATGCAGGTCTGTAACAGAATTCGAGCAATATTTACAATTCCTAAATTCCGTAATTATGTATACATGTTCTATACGCGTTCTTGCTTTATAATTACGGCACTCACCACTAATTAGTAGTTGCTGTTTCCGCGCATTGACCAACATCATTATTTATTTATAATGATGTTGGCATATGTCAATGAAAATAATATTAATTACTAGAAAATAGAGAAATTATTAACAGTCATTAATAAAACTAAGTACATGCACATTTGTATGATTTAAATTCACTCCAATAATAATTAATTATACCCTTCTATTTCTCAAATTAATCCAAGCCGAAGAGTTTGCTGTCACGGATGTTCTCGCTAACAGTTAAGAGTCCAAGTATTACAATTTAAAGTCAACCCTACAAATAAGCTGTTGAGTATTTTGAACAAATTCGTCAGGAACCCGTTGCTGTCATATGCAGCAAACGCTTTCAGTTATATTTGTTTTGACAATATTCAACAAATACTTTCTTACATTGCAAACGATTTATCGCATTTGGTCTTTCATGTTCAGGATATTCAAAAGGGTATGTTTGCATAAACGAACATATTTCACCATGCTAATGAATACAGAGAAAACATGCTAGGCGCGTAGGTGATGGAACAATCCATTTCGCTCTGCCCATTTCTATTCTAGCTATGCTCCTCCCAATATGTATACGTGATGGAATTGATTTGAAACTTTCAAATCTGAAATCACAGATTTTAAATTCAAGATAATCTGTTGCATTTTTGGAAACTTGTTTGACAGTGGATTGTTTATAATTTTGAATTCATCAAAGACATACAATTTGTATAATTGTGTGACGGACAGCTCGATTTTGGTGACGGAGTAATGTAATTCTGATTGTGACGTCAATGTGACATATTTGCCTATGAGGTCACATACTTGAGTTACAGAACGGATCCTTCCATTGCGTAACGGCTATTGTGGTGTTTGCGCTTTCATTGACGAATCCTTCAGTTTGGCAGCAAATTAGGACCGAAGAAGCTATGCCGTACACATTGCAGAAGTTCCTCCTGCAAATCTACACAATTTATAACACTCTTAAACTTAGTTTCGCTCATCGTGGCACTGTGTCTTAAGATCGAAGCTGGTGGCTACTGCGACAACGTTTCGGTCATAATAAGCTAACCCGAAAACAATTCTGTCACTCGAAATGCTGGAACTGACTTACTACTGCGTTTCTCACAAACTCTGAATCGATATGGGTGTGATTACAGTTCATTGTCTTACATAAACAAACTAATCAAATGACATAACACGAAATAATAAGAAACAAGATTGCGTCCAAAAAGTATTTGTACATTTTGTATATATCAACTACTCTAAGAAAAAATAACCGGTCTTTTCTAGATTTCCTCTAGTTAAGACAACCCAACACAGCACACAGGTTGTTCCTTTTCCAGCAGAATAATAACTACTTAATTCAACCTAATTGTGCAGACACCATGCGTATCCAGTCAAGGTATTTGATTCGGCAACCACTCGATGAGTTAGACGACTGGATCAATATATGTACTGACTGTATTCTGCAGCTGTTGTAGTAGAAACATCCTACAGCTACAATCAGTCATTCTTCGCATTTGGCCACCGTTACTTGTCCTCAGCCAACATATTTAGCTTCCTTAGGTTCATTCCTGATCTGGGTGTACCGATACCTCTTTTCTCGATGTCACCTTGCAGCACGCTTAACACGTTTATACAATTCCGTCCCCTCCTGACTATATGTTTGCTAACTCCCAATAGGGTGAATTCAAAAGCTCGCTGTGATGGCGGCGCGTGTTCTGGCATCCTTAGCAAACATAGACCATCTTTACTTGCTGAATTTCGGCCAGCGGCGATGTGTTACACATCTTGTTTAGTGCATCGTTGGACATTATCCTGTCTGGTCATCAGCGGCCAGTGATGGTGCAGCGGTGTTTGAGGTGGCAGGCTTACCGCGTATCTAGAGCTGCCTTTGGGACTACCGAGCTGTTACAGTTATACATCTGCAAGGATACGCAGGTTGCGTTGCATAAACGCAGCCTTTGTGTCAAGGGCCTCTTTGATATACGAATCCATAGCTTCCAGAAGGACTGGAAAGCTATGCTCCCCATGGCTACGCCTGCAGTGATGGCAGCAATAATGCAGAGCAGTGAGCCCAGCATTTTACTTTTCCTACAGGGTTTCCCTCGACGAAGTGGATCGTCACTTTCTTTAGTTGCATGCTGTGCGATGAGTATATGTGGGTGAACTCTGTTTTCGATTCATTCATAAAGAGATTCTCAATTTGTAGCTTGGTGCTGCTATAGGGAATAGTTCGTTAAGTGGTTTCTTTTCCTCGTCTATGAAGTCCACATCATTGGCATGTTCTATCTCTAGTGGCATGCCAACTATTAGTACTGGGTAGGTGTGTGTGTGTGTGTGTGTGTGTGTGTGTGTGTGTGTGTGTGTTTGTTCTGGTTGAATCTTCACGCACATATTTCAATGTAGCATCAATGTATGAGAGGCACATGGGATAGTCAATCTCCCTGTGGGGAACCAATTGATGTTTCAAAATCTGCAAACGTCACTGTCCTGACCCGTACTCCGAGCTTGGTGTCTGCAAGCAATAGTCTCACCAGTCGCAGCTCATCTTCCTTGCAGTATATCTAGGATCTTTGAGCTGGTAATTGTGTCGAATACTCGTAGATATATCGATGTCCATTTTGTGGAAATCCAAGTGCTTGGACATGGCTACTGATATAAGCATACATTAAACCCATACACTGTCTACACAACTGTGTCTATGCTTATCGTGACTTTGATATGATCTAGTGAAGTCATCGATATTGGCTCGAGTGCGGCATATAGTAGCATTGAATAGGATCTGTCATGTGCTGTTGAGGAGCACGATGGGCCGCCGAGTGGCTGGGAGCCGGGTGGCTTCCTGGGCTTTGGTAGCGCGTTAAGGGTGTCTTGGCCTACAGCATCGATGTGAAGGTGGTGCATAAAGGCTGAATTGATTAGTTGCGTGATCGGTTTTGAGATGATGTTACTTGCATATTTGAAGAGTTCGTTCATCATTCGATTGTCTCTCGATGCACGTCCAATGCCCTGAAAAATGGGCGTGCTTCCGGACCTGATGTCATGAGCAATGAACTAGAGCATTAACCAATGAATGAATCTCCAGGCAATAGATCTCAACCAATTATTCAAATATCCAAACAATCGTGACCTACTTTATTAGGCTACTATAGTACATTATTATCATAAGTTGTATCTTCCAATTCTGTGGATAACTATGTTTGCTTGGACAGGGCGTGATCCTGATCAATCACCTACCGCTCCTCTCTCACTACATGATTCCGATAGTGTTTCTTACGCCAGTTGAGACGAGCCATGCTTGTTGAGCTTAACAACAGCATAACGGCTTCTGGATTTTTAATTTATAATGGGAAATTTGACTAGCAGATGTAGATTCAGGCTAAATTCAGTACTAAATTAACGTATGCTTGTTCAGAGACATTGCCCATCCACGTCAGTTTAATGTAACAGCACACGGGGACAAGGAGATAAGAAGCACATGGAGTGCTGATCTACATGAAAAAACACAGCCACCACCAGTGTCTATGTCTCAAACGAGAAATGGATTCCTTAGAATGGCAGCATCAATTTGCGCATAGACCAAGATATTAACTCTATCTGAAGCGATCAGCCACATGATCTCTGATGGATCGGCTTTGGTGAATCGTAGAAATGTGCTCTCCCTCACTTCTCAGCATGCCCATAGCAAACCTGTCTAGCCACATCATTGCAGACCCCCTCTGATCTGTGTTCTCTTGGTAGTCGGAGAATTTGGTCAAGTATATCGTGGGGTGCATGCAGATGGCCACCTTGATGCGGCCACCTGCATACTCATCCTTCGTCTTCTTAATGGTATTGTTGTGCAGCTGGTGTCTTACCAGGTAGTCACTTATGGCATATAGGTTTATCCTTCGTAGAAATATCGGTGTAGATTACTTCAATCAGGATTTCCAGAAGGATGCAGTTGGTACACAGGAGCCTGACCATAGCACCAAAGATTGGCATGCGCACATCAACACGGTGGTTCAGAAGACAACTGTTCTTGTGCGTGGGAAGGGTTGCTAGGCTATCACGAGCCCGGTATGGGCTAGCATCGTTTGGACATACAGTGGACCAACGCAGTATGTCTTCTGATCGTCTGATGATTATCGTGCGTGCTTTCCCAGCAGGCACATGGCGTTGTTTCAACGTTGAATCCACGTTGAAATCATGCCATGACGTGATTTCAATGTGGATTCAACGTTGAAACAACGTCATGTTCCTGCTGGGTAACTAACGTCCAGCAGCCTATGTAGTGTATTTATCCTCCTCTGAAAACAGCAGGGTACACTAGCTTGTGGAGAAAATTTTCAACGTCACCGGTGGCGTGTTTCAGAGTTCAGTTTTGAGCCTGGTATATAGCTCCAATCTGTGCATCTTCTCGTGCCTTATCCAGAGACTCCTTCAGCTAAACATTGTACTGATTGTGCACCTACTGTGGGAACTCGAGTTCTCGGCAGAATCTAGATGTGATGAAATGTCTGTCTTCTCAAGCAGATAACTCAGTCAGTATTTTTACTCTTTGAGCAGAGATATATTGGCTACTCGTAAATGATTTGCTAGTGGTCAAAGCCACAGGGGCCACATGCCTGCGCGTTGTTGGCCATGGCACATCACTCACTATCCGTTAGCCCATCACATCTGAGACCATGCTAAAAAGAGATGAATGTCGTAGTTAAACGGCATCGCCAGTTCTATGGCAGGTTTCTGGAAAAGGGAATCACAGCTCAAATCTTGGCATGTCTAGAAATAGGCTGGGCCCATATATTACATATCATGTCGAAAGTCTCAACGATGTCTGCGAGAAGTATATGCTCTACCTCTCATTGAAGACATTGATTGTCAGCCCACTTCATCTGGTTGAAAGATATATAGAAGTCAACACATGTGAAGTCTAGGCAATCCCAGTATCCCTCATATGCCGTTGATCACGTGGCGTTTTCCCTTAATTCAGACAAGGATATCCATGTAGAGGATAACACGCAAAAGTTGTTCCTGTAGATGTTGAAAGTGCCAGAATACGGCCTTTCTAGATCATGGGTGTAGTTTCTGGGGTGCTATAGCACCTTGGTTCTGGCTTTCTTCACAGTTGCACCAACACCATTGACCGTTAGTGATGTATGTTACTTCGTCCAGAACGTGTGATAATGTGCCAGAATTCATCTTCATGTGCAGGATCCCCGTGAAAGCGCAGTATAATTTCACTCCCTTCAAATCGAAGATTTATTCAACGACATTTCTCTCGATCTTGTTTGATTTGCTTGCCTGGAAAGCTGCTGGATCCTTCCCTTTCTCATTTGCTAACCATCCTTGCATATAGATGCGGATGTAATATGAAGGTTCACGAAGGTTGGATCTCCCTGGATCTTCTCTGCGATTACTGTGGTCCTTTATGAGGCGATTTCATCCAGTAGACTATCAACTCCATAATCTGCCCGCTTTTTGCCAACGCGTAAGGCATCTTCCATGGAGTTCATTTTGGCCTTCCAAGGACCAGACTATATGGATTTGGTGTGCACTTTCTATGTGGATCTGAGTGACATTTCTGCATTTGGCCCGCAAGTGCTTCCTGTGTGAGGTTCTATGATTTCGTGTCTGTCGTCTTCTTATGAGAAAACTAGTGTCGGCGTGTTACTGGCGGGCTCAGGATCAAAAGCTACTAATCCATCTGCGGAGATTAAAGGGCTGATAAGCTATCACCCCAACAGTTATGTCATTTCTTGGACAACTTTTATATACCATGATTTCAGGACAAGTCGCTAACTTATGCTTTCTCCAATGCACGAAGAATGCGAATACTATATGCGCATCGATTTTGTTGTTGCATACCTATGGAATTTAATTCTCTAAATTCTAGCTACTATTTTTCTCTCTCTCTCTCCCTCTCGCTCTCGCTCTCTCTCTCTCTCTCTCTCTCTCTCTCTCTCTCTCTCTCTCTCTCTCAACGAAGGGTAACAATCAGACTAACTTAATGACCATCATAGGGGTTTCATGTTAGTCTTTTGTCAACAGCTTGCCATTGATCATTTGCAACCTATGCTTGAAAAAGGTCATACCTAACACTGTTGCGAAGAGGTTGGTGAGGACCAGTTAACGATGAGGCTCCTAGTGGGACAGACCAGAGGACGGGCATTGCCATGGTGTACTTAAAAGTCACCACACTTCCTGAGCTTGGCGGGAAACCAGCTTTAATAAATATCAGTGTGAACATAACCTATGTAAGTCAAACGTAGTTCACCATCTAACGTTGGTTCCTCGAGTTCCTTTAGAAGACACCCCATTTTAATTTCATTTTTTGGGAGATTATTTTGTTTATAAACGTGGGCACATTCATTGCCTAATAATAAATCGCTAGCCTGCTTTCCCCCATAGAGCACTATTATAATCTTGTACATGATATTCCACAGATGGCAGATGTGGCTCGCCAATTAGAGGAATAATGATGTAATAGCGAAAAACACATTTATTAGCTATGTTCGTGCCATTCAGTGAAGCGGGAGTCATAAGGGGGTGCCATACCGCTCACAGGGTGAATATGTTAGCCTGTTTATATAGGACGACTGGGAGTCTGATGACGTAGGTTACGTGGCTGCACCGGTGTTGCTCAGTGCCGGCCCATTAACACGGATTATCATGGGAGAGTATTTGGTAACAAGCACAAGGTTTTGCAAATCAGAATATGCATAGACAGCATGGTAATTTATGCGGGCACGTATTTGAGAAGTATTCACTGAAGAAGTGAAGAGTGTGTGAAAGATAAATGCCTGAACACTTGAAGCCATCTAACTCAAACAACGTAAATAGATAGAATCATCTTGTCTAATTTTAATCAGAAAATGAGCGGAACGCCATCATGCTAAGCGTTCCCGATAGCTGGTTTGAGAAACTGGTTAATATGTTAAATTCTGTAATATGACAATAAACAGCGGCCGACCAAGCTTTTGCAAAGTAATAGCCGATAGATTAGCCAATTACATCTTACTCATAGGCACATCTAAAATATGTATCCGGTGTTTTCCAATGCCTACAATCTGTCCTCATCTTTGCAACTAAACCTTTAAAATGAACACCACATACCACATTTCTGTTACTATTCTGCTGCCTAAGCAACAGCTTCCAGGCCAATTTGTTTCAAAATATCCAATATCGTATCTACATGGGCGTATCGAAATTAAGATTTTGGATTGAATGACTACGCGTACTTTCATCAGAAAAAAGCATTATATTGGTACTAGTTATACGAATTAGTATCCCAACAATTAATTATCTGGAAATTGTGGTTAGAAAATTAGATATAGATATACGATTTTGATCATTTGACAAGGATTTATCCATACTCATGCTTTCTATTATCCAGATTTAAGCTTTCAGCTGAATGTAAGAGGGTGTCTAAGAGGGTTTCCTGGTGACAACACGCAGGTGAAGGCGATTAACAAACGCGATCAATTGTCATGGCAACGCGTCATGCATATCGGAAATCATATGAACGCCTACGACTTAGGCAGGGGTGGAGTGACCTTCCAAGAATGGCACGACCAGGGGAGGGTCGGGTAGGTGCCGCCTCCTCGCTCCATAAAGGGTTCCAATACGCAGTACATAGGTTCGGTAGTAATAGCTAAATACAGCTGACTGAGGCAAAACTAATTTTAACACATTGGTTGCAAATTAGTGAGAATATTTCGTGGTGAGCTAATATGAATACACGTCTCTTGACATTCTTGTCAATGCAATCATCAATTACGTCACTAGTTAGCTGACGTCACAATCAAAAGGACGCATAGCTCCATCACGATAATCGAAAGGTCCGTCACTAGTGAACGAATTGTATGTATTTGATGAATTTACAATGTAATAAACATTATGATGAATATTTTGAAACTAATTTGACTGGTAGCTATTGCGTAGCTGTATAGTTACCTTGAGATTTAGGTTCTGGGATTTCGTGTTTCAAAGTCTTACATCGAATCAAACACGCACAAAAAGTAGGCGGAGCTTAGCTAAAAATGCGCTGGTCATAGATAGAAATTTAAAACTGTATTCTGCGCAAAGATAAGCGATGCAGGGCCAACATACTGTCACAGATTAATTAGTACATGTTTGGATTAGGTACTGTGTACTCAGGTGATCATGCCACAGCTATGCCACCTAGTATCCATGCATTATTAACGTCTCCCTAAAGCATACATCGCGGACTTGATTAACCCTTTAATGACTAAATTTGTTCAAAAATATTTACTTGTTAAATGTCAATTTGCAGGCCAAGAGAAGACAATATTTGAAACTTTACCACTGGAATGACTGGATCGGTTATCGAGCCAGTCATTCCAGTGGTACATTTGCAAAAGATAGTCTTCTCTTGGGCTGCAAATGGACATTCACCCCGCCCCGCCCTTCGCCGGGAGATGGTTAAAGGGTTAATTGATAAGTGTAACATGTTTAGCACTTTGACGCACTGCCGACGCAGCAAGTGGTAAGCACTAGATCCAGCGGTCCTTGCCATTATCATAATTATCCCACGATGTGGATAGGTCATTAAACATACCGTAGCATAGCATTCAAATACAACATATTATACAAATTAGACAGAAATTAAATAGATGAACGCAACAATTGCCTAAAGTTCAAGATCACATTTTAACGTACGAATACGTTGTAACAGGGGAGTCAAGTTCTGTGTTAATATTTAAGTAACTAATTAAAGATCACTAGTTTGGAAAACAAATCATAATGGAGAGTATGCTAAATCGTGTCAAACAAAACATAGCTGATTGTTGAATTTGGTATTTCTGTTGACTCTGTATGCATAATGATCGGCAGAGCACCTGTTACAATACATGGAATCTTTTGGCTCCAAAATGGCGTACGGTAATTGGCTTCTCTACGTCCCTGATTATTACTAATGCAGGTTTCCGGGCCGGTACTGTGCCAATAGCGGGCGATGTTGGCCCGGTATTGGTCAAATACTAAAGCCAGTAACCCGGGTTATCAGGAGTGGTCAGCCGTATGCTTTGTTCTTGTGGATTGATCGTAACACCCATCAACGCCGGAAGCTGAGTGAGCAGACGTGTCTTTTTAAATGGCATTACTGTGTAGACTACTTTTAGACAGCGTCCACGCGACGTTAACACTGTTCAACACTCTCATGGAGAAACCGGCCAACTCGGTCTCTGCGGTGATCATGAGGTATGCCAATTTGCAGGCTAAGAGAATACTATTTTTGAAAATTTACAACTGGAATGAATGTCTCGATAACAGAGACAGTCATTCCAGTGGTAAAATTCAACAATAGTCTTCTCCTGGCCTGCAAATGGACATTCAGTAGACAAATACTTTGATTTTCTTAAGCAAATTGTCGAGATAAGTTTTTCTATCTGGGTTTAAAGCAGAACATTCAGTTTAGAGGATGGAACGCTCCACCAAGACTGTTTTCCTGGCATATTTTGCACAGCGGTGCGTGCCTGGGACGAATTCAATCAGGTCTTCCGTTTTGTTATGGCATATATTGGTAATCTTTAATCGCTAGTTCTGAATTTGCGTAGTGATTTGCACGAGATTTCCGGGAGAGCAATTATAGAGGATCCATCTGTAGCTAAGCTACGAATCACCAGTATGTATGATTACTGTATTCTGCGGCTGTAGTCTTAGAAACATGCTACAACTGCAATCAGTCCTTCTTCGCTTTTTCCCACTGTGTATTGTCCTCAGCCGAAATCCTTAGCGTTCTCAGGTCCATTGTTGACTTGAGTGCACCGAGCCCTGCTGTCTTGAGGTCACCTCGTAGCACTCTTAGCAGATTTATGCAACGACGTCCTCTCCTGGCTTTGTATTTGCTGGCTCGAGTAGGGCGAATTCCAAGGCTCTCTGCGCTGGTGTCTCTTCTGATATCCTTAGCACACCAGTATCCCAATATTAAGGTGCCTATACATGTAAATTGTTCAATATTTTAAATTAATGTGACCGGGTGCTGTTGCTGTATGTGCAGCGCCATGTAAAATTCGTTTCAGAATATTCAACAGAATAAATATATTAATTAGTAAAGACATATATCTTGTACTCGTGACGGACTATTAAACATTTGTGACGGACTCAGATCCATGAATCATTACGTATTTTAACTGTGACGTCAACATACATGTGACGTAATCGATTATGCCATTATATTATTGAGTGACAGAGTGGATACATCCGTTATCAATTAGACAATCTTCGAGTTTGTTATTTCATCTTTAGAGATGCGGCATAATGTGTATATAAGCCACTATTCTGAATTGCACCCAGCAAGATCGTATATACTTATCGCATAGCCGTTTTAACTTTTAGACAGTATGTGTGGACAGTAGCTTGGTTTAGCCATACATCTTAAGCAGCATCATGTAGTACCGTTTGATGAGTAATGTCCAATGCCATTGGTATTCGTTACCCCTATGCATATAAAGCAGTATATTGCGAAGGTTGACGGATAGCGATTTCACCTGTCTGATCAATTCCACCCCATACAATGAAACCATATATGTATTCATTCCTACGATGAGGGGGAATTGCCCAAACTCGCCATAAACCATCGCAGCATGGATTACATTTTTTAACTGGTAACCTTAATTTGCAAAATCGTTAGTCTAATTTTTCTTCAGCGTTCCAATTTACGATATCCCATATATCACATCCGTATAGCGGGATTGGAATTACCGTGCAATGGTTCTAAAATTCTTATCGCGGGCCCTCAGAACTGCCGTTATGCCCGCGAGAAAGCTACGTTCTATTTTGGATCAGAGGGCTGTGGGATTTGACCACATCAGTCTTATACATTACAGCTACGAAACAATTTGGTATATTTCAAACACAAAATAAAAAGGGTTTGGGTTAGAATATTTTGAATTAATACCTAACAACAGATTGACGTCATAAGATTTATTAATAACAATTCTATATCTACTATACAAGTATACATTATTAATAATCTTATTATAACTAATTAAATAACACGCTTAAGCGTCGCAGCATCGAACGCTCAAGCGTAGCAGCAAAGGGGTATAATTATAAGAGGCGGATAAGCAGTTATACGGACGTAACCTGGCCGTAAACAAAGCAAAGCATATCACGTGATAGTCATAATATGAGCAGTTGCCAAACAATATGTACAATTAAGGTGAATACAGCATTTTGGACAATAATCAGCAGAGGAGCAGCTAATACTATATTTTACGAGTCTCGGGGACGAGGGAAAGGTCCAACCCACAGTAGGGTGGGGGGGGGGGGTAGTACTAAAATATTGACTGTAGTACATTTAGACTAGTATTGGGGCCAAGGCGTATGTATTGAAAAACACAGTCACTCTGCCAGTCCCCAAGAGCTTTGACTACCGGGAGAGGGACCCCCGCACAGATAAGCCAAGTAGCGCCACCACGACGCAGACTATTGGTATTGTATTCGTTTGAATTAGCCCGGAATTGGGACTGAGACAAAGATTGAATGGAACCCTGGCTGGGGACACAAAACACCGGCAGATGACCATCCAATGGACCTGCTGACATGAGAAAATGCAAGAGGGCTCTGACTGGACAGAGAGGGTGGTCTTTTAGCAAAGGTAACACGGAGTTATGGGTCCGTTGTGCAAACTGATTGGTTTTGGATGCTTTGACGACAACTTCAACCCCCATTGGACAGAAATGATACATCTTGGCGTTTGATACAATTATTCTCCTGAAACCTAGAGCTAGATGCGGTGGTAAAATTCCCTACTCGTAATAAACCGAAGAAACATGTTGTTACGTCAGCCCAGAATTCTAAAGACTTCAAGTCTAGCCCACGGAGAATAGCGGCCAAATGACTAAGCGTGAAGGGTGGTTTTTGATTTGACCAATTGCCTTTTAGACGCTTCACGCCTTTGAGGAGGGACTGTGATCGTCAATTGTCTTTTAATGGGTTAGCTACTTCGTGGTCTAGATGCACAATACACACTAAATAAAGTACGTAAGATGTTGTGATGTGTGTGTTTTGAGCGCGGATTCAGCATATTTGGGGACTGGCAGAGTGACTGTGTTTTTCAATGCATACGCCCTGCCCCCAATACTAGTCTAATATATATTCAGACATTTAAGAACCTGGCCACATCCATGTCCAACTGTTGAATAATTTGTGCCACTGCCGGATCTGTGAAGAGAGAAAACAGACCCTGCTAGCCGACATATGGTTTAACAAATGTTATGCTGCGGGCATTACAATGTCTGCTGCATATAACGCAGTTATAAAACGTTCCATGTATCCTGGGAGGTGGAAGCGGGAGATAGCATCTGCAATAATGTTCTGATCACCAGGAATGAATTTTGCCGAAATTGTAAAGTCAAAACGCAAAGATAATACGCTAAGTTCATCTAATATATTTAGAGCAGCAGGACACGGCGTAGACCCTTTGTTGACGATACACGAAGTAGCCATGTTATCGGTATAAACACACACCCTATGGCCAGCCCACGAGCGGCCCCACCGTTTAGCTGATAAAAGCACCATTGAGAGTTCCTTAATGTTGATATGTTCGTCCTAAAATTCCGGGTGGTCCAAATGTCAGGCACGGTAAGTCCAATCAGATTGGCAGAAAGCTCCGCCAGCAATATGGCAAGCATCCGTGACCACCACGATTTCAGGGCGTCCATCCCAAATAAGGCGTCGATTAGACATATGATTTAAATGCTATAACCACCAGGGCAGATCTGGACTAATGGGGGTTAATTTGCTTTTGTGTGACTGGTGATTTAATTGTATAATAATGTCAAATATGCGTCTGATGTGACACCTAGCCCAGTTGATCACGTGGGCGGCCCATAACAGTTTTCCATCTAATTGTTCCAACTGTTTTCGAGAAGCTCGAACGCGTAAGTGAAATTTTTCTAAAAATGCAATGAGTTCACATAGCTTACGTGGATCGAGACATACTGTTCCTACAACAGTATTAATAGTACAGTAGAAATTGACATGGACCCGGACATTTTGTATAACAGACACATTTTTGTTTTACTCACTTCGGTATGGCCCAAAATACATCCCAGAAAAATTCTCCAAAATTCACACATGGGGAAATATGTTTTTTAGAGGAAATTCAAAATGGCCGCCAAGGCGATGACCAATAACCAGGTAATATGTATTTTGACTCTAAAAACCCGTGTTTTGGTAAGTGTTGTACAGTTTAAAGTATGTCATCATCAAAATCACTTGATAAACTAAAAATTTAATGCAAACTGGGCGACTGTTGTGAAACACAGCGAACAGGCAGAATGGTTGAAATTTGTCTATGCATTTTCACTTTCAAATTTCGAGCTGTTAAGGCAGTAACCTTCACATTTACAATGTATGCTACAGGGAACGCCTTTCTTTGAGCAACTACACGAGGAACACAGACGTGTGCTGCTTTTACACTGGCACCTTATATTTAGAGGTAGCTCCGGAGGCGCTGCTGACTTGTCCGTAATGATCGCTGTCACTGATCCTTGTTTTACTGCATAACCATACTCTTCTTTCTTTAAGCCAGTGTTTAGGTGAAGCCATGTGCTTGCTTGGAGATGAACCCGAATGCTATGGAAGTATGCTGCCCTACGTGTGGGTGGCATCCTTTCAACTGGTACATGCTTAGGAGAGATGGCAGTCATGTATCTGAGATTGTCTAAGCCAGGACTTCTTGATCCAGCACTATACAAAGACTTAATGTACTTTTCACCAATAACCATTATATCCGCCTTTGATCTGGAGATGTCGCCAAATGCAAGTACATCTTGTCTGAGGTTTGGTGAAGATTGGATCATTTTCATATGCTTTACTTTGCCCATGCCATATAAAGCTGATGTCGTGTCCCATCCAGACATACTATGGACGAATGGCAGGCACATACACAGTTCCTTGCCTAAGATCTCTGTGGCCACTTTGATGCATAGCTTATGTTGCTTTGTTTGTAGGAAAATAGTTGCAGCGGTGCTTGTATGATAGAGGAGTAAGATGAATATGTCTGTATCGTCAGCAACAACTATCGTTGTTCTTTCAGTTCCTGCCAATTCTAATGCTCTCCTTACAATCACCACATCAGCATCGCCTTCATCTACTGCATGTACCACCTCAACACCAGCATCTGATACATGTTTTGCCAACAGATTTATGGTATTCTGCTTGTTGCGTTTGTTTGATAGAAATCCAGTTTTGTTTCCTGGAACAGGTGTGTTGTCTTGGACAGCTACATCAGGAGCGCCAACTTGATTAAGCCGTCGTCGCTTCTGTTCTTGATCTTTTGTGGTCTCAGTTTGATAGTTATCAAATATAACGCATACAGGCGCATCACGCCTCTGATAATGTACTACTGATGCTACGAATGAGCTACAAACGGTCTCCATTGTTCCAACCATAGGCCATGGTATCCGATGCAAAAGTGTGCAGCCATCAAATACTCTTGCAGCTGGCTCTGTTGTCTCTTGCTGTAGCATTGATGTGCTCATTTCAATTATATACTTCCGCCAGTTGTGACTTTTGCGATTTCCTCATAGTTCCGTCATCGTGGAAGAGGGCGGGACATACCGTTGCAAGCTCGTATTCAAAGATCGCTTTGTCTGAAGGTCTGAAACAGATGCAGTTGACATTAAGCGATGGTACAGTTCCTGGGAAGACATATAGACATCTTCATTTCCTACTTTAACTATCTTTCGCATGACAGCAAATGGTACAGCTTGATCTGCTTTCTTTAGCGTAATGTCGCCAAACCTTTTCTCATTTAACCTCTTCATGAATTCTTCGACCAATATCAATGGCATCATCGGCAGTAACACGATGGTCTGCAATCAATCCAGTTGCGATATTTCTCAGTTGGTCGTCTTCAACTGCGAATGGATTGTGTTATCTGAGAAACAGAGTGAATTTCTTCATGTCTTCTACATCTCGTCTCATATTTGCAGGGTGAACATCTCTGTGTTGTTCCGACCATGTCCCGGTGAACGCGTCAGTCAATGACCGCAGAGCGTGTGTGTACTGTGCTAACTTGTGTGCAGTGAGAAGCCATTTTTTTCTAGCGGATTCCTTGTCCGTTATATTGATCAATCCACCCTGTGTCTTCCCAGCTCTCATTAGACTCTGTCCAATTGTCATATCAGACCAGGTATGACTCCAATACGGTTTAGCATTCCTGCGTACAGCAAAGTGCCCTTCGTGCATGGGACCCTCCAGACAAGTACATAGATCATCAGAATCTTGGAGGTAAAGGCGACAACACTTTGTGTAATTGCTGTGCCATGCAGCAGCAAAGAATGGGAACATTAGTTGTGTCGCCTTCAAATGAAGGAGCCAATTACCAGTACGCTCAGCCCTGATGCACACTCGTACAATGGCGACAAACTCCATGAACAACGACCACAATTTACCAGTTCTTGATTTCTCTACGTTTTCCTTCAAATTAGAAACTTGCTTACATAGGTCATGCAAATGGTCATTGTCACAAACATCGTCTGCTGAAATATCATGTGACATAATAGCATCGTATAAATTGCGCAGCTCTGACCACATATCATCCGTTGACATATGTGTTTGACTTTCACAGCATGTTTCTGTTTCAGTTGTTTGCTCATCCGAAGCGTCATCGCTATCAGGATCAACATCACTTTCTTCATCTTGCAGCCCTGCAAATTCAGATTCACCATATGTACTGCTGGGTGTGTTGTCTGCAGCACTGCCTTGTAGAGAAATTATATCAACATCGGGTTGAATTAGCAAAAGATGCAATGTCTTGCTTAATTTTGTAGATTTTTAAGTACAATGGCTGGTCAAATGTTATGGTTGCGCAACACAGTCCTGCCTTTAGGGATTGGGACTGCACATACATCATGGTACTATATACAGCTTCATTTGTTCCTGGATTCAAAGGTACCATGGGGTTGTAAACTACTGCCGTGCAGTGGAAATTGTTGCATGTCGTTATTTCAGACACGAACCCTGCCAGTTTGGTGGCTGACTTGTGAGACGGCTAGAGTACAACCACAATGTGTCTAATTGACTGTGCATAGCAATAGGTAAGCTGATGGGGTTTATGGTCTTTATCCTTACATCTGCCATTAGGGATTTATTAGAAGACGTGTAGGGTAGCATGAAGCTCCCAAAATCACCAGCTTCTTTGATCTCATCAGCAGTTATAGTTTTACGACACATTGCCCCAACTGGGTTAGCCCTGCTTTCGGTTGAAGCCATTGTTTGACACGAAATGATCCCCATCACATGTGCTGTATCGTGACCAGAAATCGTGTCCTCGTTGTAATCAAAATTGTCAGCTACCCATTGACAGAAACCCCCTCCATCCTTCTTCTCCACGAGCCCAGGACACAGGTCTTCAACGGATGTGCTTCCAACTGCAGATCTCTGAAATGCAATTACCTGGTCATAGGAAGCACTGAGTCCCAGGGATGAGAGCATATCTATGATAACACGGGAGCGGGTAGACTGGTGGATGCACAAACCAATGGACAGAAGCAGTGGTGATACAAATGATTGGTTTCCAACAGCGTGCATGATAACATGACATACAGGTACCATCAAGTTTATTTTTCAACTTAGCAGATTCACTACGAGGTTCGGAATAGATACATGAAATAAGATGTTTCAATGCATCTGGCACCTCGATTTCAAGCTTTTCAAGGTCTAAACTGGACGGTTCCGGGTACACATCTGATGGTTGATCAATATCTTTAATTGTTTGATTAATCATAGATCCCACTAGTCTAACAAGTCGCATAGTTTCATCACTCTCGTCACTGGTTGACGCTGCATATGATTCGTGTATGATAGAAGATGCTCTATCAGTCAATGTGACCACGCTTGTCTTGCCTTCAAACTGGGATATTGTCACATCTGTCCCAAATCGGCCGAGCAGACGACGCTGGACGTGCTTTATGCTATATGCGTGTACATCATTTGGCAAGTAGGTGGCCAATTGCGTACGAAGGTCGTGTAAAGTGAACTGGCGCTGTTGCTGTTCTGGTGCTGTTAGGCAATTGCATAGATGGTTAAAGCCCACACCATTCATTTCATCAAAGTTCCGGGCATTACTTCCAGAAGCACCACACGAACTGATGTTTCTACAAGAGATGAATTCTTGCATACATTGACGATGATATTTGGCTTTAACAGCACATAGGTCACCTGCAAAAAATATTCTTGCTTTAACATCATTCGCTAACGAATCGTGCCTTTTGCCACACACGTTTAACAAGGTTCCCTGGACTGCACTGAGTTTACCATTACTAACATATTCAATATTGCTTATGTGAGAATGCCGTTCATGGTGACGGCGGACAGCATCAAAGTCGATCTCTTCAGCACTGTTGCAATATTTCTAGGCAACGTGTAATTTTTGTAGCATTTATCGTGTACATAATGTTCGTTCGACGGAGATAGTTTCAAATCAATACCATCTCCGCGAAGCTTTGAAGCGTCAAGCAGCGTTGAAAGCCCTTTATGACTAAGTTTTCTAGAACTGCTGCTATCATGGGAAACATTACATACAACCACATGTTTTTTCTTGCGTAGGGTCAGACATAATTGTACTAAACCATTAATTAGCATGAACAATGTGATTTTGACTCTATATATTTATCGCTTTATAATTGAATCGACTTAACTTACTTCAAGTAACATTTTCTAAATTTACCCCGGACTATATATTATTGTAATATTAAGAATAGTAGCGTTAGGAATATTTATATCATTGACTGCATAGTTGCGATCAACATGCTGTCCATATGTGTAACTCTCTCCGTCAGATCTTCAAAAAAACTAGCCATACATTGATGTACCATGTTCTGGAATTCACACTCATGTATCAAATCATATATGGTTGTTATAGACAGGTTTTACTGATTAATTTTCATTTACATTAGTATGTCTTACAGGTAATTTGACTGGGGTCTGTTGTCATATACACAATTGACAATAGCAATTGTCAGTAGGTCTAATTTTATACAATTCTCAACAGATTACCTATTTATGCTAAATATTTTTCACATTTCGTTCCCTAACTTCAAAGGCTTAAAAAGCACGCTTCCCCAAGTGTGAATTTGTGAGAATTTCTTGTGTGGACTCTGGACAGTTATAAAAAGTGTTTGGAACACAAAATTGTCTGTTATACAAAATGTCCGGGTTAGCCTATATTTCTGTTGATTTCTACTGGACTATAATACTAATTCCTAAAAATGTCAATTGTTGATAGGGGGCTATTACTTTCTGCCAATTAATAGTAAACCCAAGCGAACGCAACAGTCTGATAAGAATATTGTAATCCTCCAGGCACTCAGCGAAAGTTGCCGTCATGACCAGAAAATCGTCTAAATAAGCAACGCATTTGTAGCCACGGCGGTGCATCATTCGCGTGACTGCCTGGGTAATACGGTTAAAAATACTAGGGCTTTTACGAGCCCCGAATGGAAGTTTGTTATCAACAAGGAAAGTTGCCTTTCATTATCTTTAAATTGCCATTGTAACCCTCTCTATTCAGAATTGGACGGGTGAATGTTGACACTACGATAAGATCGATTTTGGCCATATACCAACCGGGTTGTATAATGTCCAAAACCTCTTGTATAGACTGGTATTGGCACGTATTTTGTCGCGTAGTCGTTCACACCACTACCACCAGGACGGCTGCAGTCATGGATTAAGCGCGTTGAACCGTCAGGTTTTGGAATGGCATTTAATGAACTGATGATGGTAGGCGGTTCTTTTACTATTGTGTAATTACCTTCTAGTATTTCGACGTGTAATTGCTTTTCAATATCTGTTTTGTTATTAATGGAAGATTTTGAATTACTTACACAGACAGGAGAGGGTTTGATATCACTACTATCTAGTATAGAGAAACCATATTTTATGCCTGACAAAATAAAGTCTTTGTCTTTGTCACAACTGAGTTCATATTCCCATATCTGTATACTGTTGCGCAACGGATTGGAATCAGTTTGAAAATGTAATCGTGTTTTGCTGCTGGTTGTGGCTGATGAGAATTAGAGCGGTGATGGAAATCGCCATGGTTTGTCGAGTAACAAGAAGAACACGCATGCGCGTAGTTACAGACATGCAGATTGCACCCGTTCCGACCAGTAAAACGCTCACATATTGGCTTGGCGGTTCGTGGATCAAAGGTGGCTTTCTGACCACCTGGTTTGTGTGAAGCGTTACGGTAGCGGTGCTGATGCTGGAATCTATCTGTCACTTTGGGACGCATCCATGCTTGC
This sequence comes from Chaetoderma sp. LZ-2023a, assembly GCA_034401795.1. Lineage (NCBI taxonomy): Eukaryota > Metazoa > Mollusca > Caudofoveata > Chaetodermatida > Chaetodermatidae > Chaetoderma > Chaetoderma sp. LZ-2023a. The sequence continues at coordinate 106,947,659 of CM067373.1, forward strand.
ATTAAGAATGGGTTATCCATCCCCCACTGGAAGATGGTGCTAGCTCGTTCCCGATGATATTGGAAGTCATAATTCAGGACTGATATCCAGTCAAACCTTTGACTGAATATCGCAATTTTAGCAATATTGCCCACATATTATGACACGGTGTTCATGGAGCACTTATCCTTATTGATCATCTCCTGAAGTATTTTGCACGAACCACCAAATTGCGCTTGGGTGAGTTTCTGATACGGGATTTTTGTGTCTTTTACTTTGAGCTCAAAGGGGCACATGTCTACCCCATCGCTTCCCGACGAATCTGAGCTTCCCGGCGGAACAGTTGATATAAAGTCTCTCACATCACGTAACGTCGCGCTGGATTTATTTGAGAGGCAACCACCGGACAGTAACTGTTGAGTTAGCAAATCTAACGTGCCTGGCGTGGATCCGACATCTTGCGTAAGATTAGGAATTCCGGATGCTGTGTTTGCTGGCGTTGCGGCTGAGCGGCAGAAATGGTTTAATATTGCTAGAATACTGTCTGGTGACGGACTGGACATTTCCGCTTGTGACTGGGTACCTATCGCTCCGGGAATGTTGTCTTCACCAGTGGCGCCATCGTGTTCTTGCTGTCCGCTATGTGATTCGTCAATGGAATTGAGACCCACGTGGGCATCTTCAAGGAGAAGGCGCTGACCTAAGTTTAAGATGCTACCGAAAACTTCGCTTATTAATTGTGGAGTTAATGTACTTAAACCTTTACACGATGTTAGCCCATTATCTGTTAATGACTGTTTTGTCTCAGGCGACAGCTCATGATCATCACACCAACTTTCAAAGTTAAAATCTCGTTGCCTTACGGCAGTTTTTTTTCCGCTATGCGTTTCAGGCATGTCTACTGTCTATGGTTAGCAACAGAGAAACTTTATACGCTTTACTTTAAGCTATAGTAACATTTTTTTTTAGCATTTAACATTTTTTCGCAATTTACTTAGCAAAATACAGAGAGAAATTTTGCACAGCTTAGTATTTACAACATGGCGACTGAAGTAAGACTGACTAATCTATCGGCAAAGGTCTTGCTGACCCGGTGACCATTGGTCACCAACGAGGCGTGACCACTAATTGCCTCACTTGATGCCAACCTCACCAAAAAGTGCGCGAAAACCAATCCGTTGTCCCGTTTTAGACCGACTACCTGCAATAGTCGTGTGATAATTGGATAGGAAGACCGCGCTGCGTATGGCAGCAGTGTATCATTTGGCATATTTCAAATCCAAATTCCATAATCCAAATATCAACAGAATTTTCAACAGAATATTTTTATATCGTGTTCAAAATTGTTTTCTTTTGGAAATATGCTGACTGATTTATGAGCTGTACTCACTGTATGCCATCTATGCATGTAACTTGAAGTTATGTAGGGCCCTCAAAATTATGATTTTTGTCAGTTTTGGGGCCCTTGAAATTTGGGGGCCCTGTGCCAATGCACTTGTTGCACTACCTTAAGGTCAGCATTGGTTGTATGTAAATTTAATTCAAAAATAGCTATGGCCTTGTACGATCGCCATGCTTACATCTCCATGGTCAGATTGGGTCAGTTTCCTAACCTTGCCTCTGAAGAATCGTATAGCTGCTGTTTTGGAGGATAGGTTTGTTTTCTGTATTTGCTAATAATAATGTAAGGTGGTTACGGAAGTTTACATCTCTTTCGTAGGATCTATCAGTAGTATCGTATCATCTGCTCATAGGCGAATAAAGAGGTTTCGAAAACAGTGTCATCATTTCACGGTACAGCTTTCAACCCCCTATCTCACACCCATACGATGTGACTGGACTTGATGGTGGGCGTTGTTTTACATTGCGTTTCTGAGATCTTTCCTCTCATGTCACTAAGCACTCGCAAGTACGTAGGGGTTTTTTAACAATGGCCTAGCTTTAGTTCTATAAGGATATAGCGCAGCCATCATCTGGAATGTAATTTGTTACCGTTTTCAATGGGTTCCCTTAGTGGGATTCGAACCGGTGGTTCCTGCCAAATTCAGGATTTCCACGATTCTAACCCAGACAAAGAGTGGGCTGAGGTTAGCTAGAAATAGGCGAAGCATGGCTAGAGAGAGAGAGAGAGAGAGAGAGAGAGAGAGAGAGAGATCCCGCGCTTTTAAGCTACCAGAAAGTGTATAGAATGGCGAAGATATCCTCTGTTCCAGATCGCACAGAAAGCAATTCCGCCAACCAGTGTTTTATAATGATAGTGTCCAAGGTTGCCCTGTAGTCCACGAATATATATTATTTGTTTTCGTTTTGATAAATATTTGGCAGTTAAGGCCCTTAGAACGACGATATGGTCCAATATGTAGTAGCCTGCTCGAAAGCCAGTTTGTTCCTCCCAGATTAGATCAATCAACTCTACATATTTTGAAAGTCTGTAATCAAGGATAGCGTAAAAATACTTTTTTTGAACAGCTGAGAACATCTGTTCCTTGGTAGGTTTCTAGGGCAGACTTTGAGTCTTTGTTTTGTAAAACGTGAGCACGATACGAGTTGTTCAATCGCTCGGTCTGTTTCAAAGATTGCATTGAGAAATTGTGTGCAGGATTTTAACATTTTAGTAGTGAAAGGAGAGCTGTGACATTGGTGTATATAATAGTAACTCCAGAGGCGAATACTATGTTTGTAGTGGTAATATCTATGGTTATCCCTGCTGCAGCTATAGCTGTAGGAGGCGTATCCGTGCGAGTAACAACAGCAGCAGTAGCCATAGCAGTAGGAATTACAGGCTAAGTAGGAGTAGCATTGGTAGGGGCAATAGCCGCTATAGTGGGAATTCCATGAGCATTAATATGATTTGTTGTCGACTGGCAGAAGTAGCTTTACTTGTAGCAGTAAGTGCAGCACTGGGACTATCAGTAGTAAGAAAGCTGTTGCTGTAGGCGCAGTAGTCGAGTGGGAGTAGTATTAGCAGTAGCAGCGGTAGTGTCAGGCCACATAGCAGTGGGTTAGACAGTGGTAGTAGTAGTAGTAGTAGTAGTAGTAGTAGTAGTAGTAGTAGTAGTAGTAGTAGAAGTAGTAGTAGTAGTAGTAGTAGTAGTAGTAGTAGTAGTTGTAGTAGTAGTAGTAGTAGTAGTAGTAGTAGTAGTAGTAGTAGTAGTAGTAGTAGTAGTAGTAGTAGTAGTAGTAGCAGTAGCAGTAGTAGTAGCCGTCGCAGTCGCAGTAGTAGTAGTAGTAGCAGCAGCAGCAGCAGCAGCAGCAGCAGCAGCAGCAGCAGCAGCAGCAGCAGCTGTAGTAGTAGTAGTGGTAGTAGTAGTAGTAGTAGTAGTAGTAGTAGTAGTAGTAGTAGTAGTAGTAGTAGTAGTAGTAGTAGTCGTAGTAGTAGTAGTAGTAGTAGTAGTAGTAGTAGTTTCTAAAACTGTATGGAATGTAACATTGTCAAATGAGGGGGTCAAGGAAAAGCTTCTGGAAGATGTTCTTATTGTAAAGGCCGAAGTTTGCAACGTAGAGGAAATCGAGTCAGATAGGTTGCTAGTGAAGATGAAAGTTCCACTAGAAATTCCAGATGACAGAATCATGAATGAACTGAAGAAGTATGGCAAAGTGCAAAAGATTGAACGGGAACCGTATCCCTTTGACAGAACACTAGAAAATGGTGTAAGACGCATCTGGTTTGATAAAGTGGATAGCCCGTTACTAAGCAGATTGACGCTTGATGGCAGCTTTGTCCTGTCCTTATGGTATAGAGGGCACATTAAAGAGTGCCGGATCTACCTAAGTACTGACCATTTGGCAACAGATTGTCCCAAACGAAACAAATGTTTGCTCTGTGGTTCAGTTGACCATTTTAAATGGCACTGTCCAAAAAATCAAAACAAGCCCTCAGTATCAGGACGTAATCGCCCATTAAGGGATGCAACTGAGTCAAATTCTTCTGGAGCAATCATTATGGAAGCTGTTGTTGTAGTTCATGCCACTCAAAATGACACAAACAAATCATCAAATCCTGTTAAAGTAACTACAGTTGATGAAATTCAAGTATTAGAGGAGGGTATAACCTTAATTCAAGAAAATAATCAAAATGCAGTGGAGACAAACGTGGCTGTAAAAGACACGCAGAAAAATGATGATCTTACAGAAGAGCCAGTTTACAATTCCTTAGAAGATGAATTAAAATTAGGACAGGATAACTTTAGGACTCTGAAGACGGAAAGTTCAGTCGATTTTCCGCTAAGCCCACTTGATTTAAGTCAGCTTGAAGATATGGTAAATGACGCTCCTGCCAAATGTAACTTAAGTAGCAATAAGCGTCATAAAGAAGACAATAGCTCAGAATCTGAGATTGAAGTAAATGATATGGATGATGATACAATGTCAGTTGCGGAATCAGATGTGTCCATTCAAACACAGAGTTCACAGATGAAAGATGAAATGGTAATGTACCGATCAGAAGGTGGTGAAGTGTTAGTGCCATATGTAACGGCGAGAGGCGTGAAATATCGTCTACTGCGCCATGATTCTGATATTTCCAAATATGAATATTTGTCTGTGGTAGAACTAGGAAACATTGAATTCACCGGAAAATTAGGTAAATGGTCTAAGAAACGAGCTAAAAAGACCAAATCAAGTTAATCTAATGATGGTGGTTGTAAACATCATTTTACAAATTATGATTACCTGCACCATCAATTGCAGAGGGTTAAACACCGAATTCAAGCAGCGCCACTTGCTTGAAGAATTAGCAAATAAGAGAGTTGATATTACCTTTCTACACGAGACCAAAATTCAAAAAATTGAAGTGTATGAATCTCTCACAGATATTTCAAAAGGGCAGATTTTTTATTCTTTATCCCAAGATAACAGCGCGGGAGTGGCCATTCTTATCCTGCCCTGCTGTCTCAACTATGTTGATGTTATATCGTCGCCATCAGATACAAATGGACGATGGATTTGTGTATCAATTGATGTACTAAACACAAGTTTAAATTTGATGTGCCTTTATGCGCCAACCTCTCATCAATTGCGCCGTGAATTTCTAAATGATGTTTCCACAATAATTCAAGACAGAACGCCTGAAAACCTAATTATGGGCGGTGACTTTAATTGCATATTAGATGAAGTTAAAGACAGAAACGCTAGGTTTAATTTTAATGACACATCTCTAATATTTTGAAACACATCTGTGATTATAAAGGCTTGTTAAACACTTATCGGATTGAAAATCCAGAGGGCAGGGATTTTACTTGGTTTTCAACTGATGGGAAGAAAGCATCCAGATTGGACAGGATCTATGTAGAACGATCATTGAAAGGTTACGTGTGTAAAATTAACATAAAACCAGTAACTTTCTCTGATCACAATATGTTTTCCATCATATTAGACAATGCTGACTGGATCAAACGCGGAGCTGGACTTTGGAAACTCAATGTAGTGTTGTTACGAGATAGTTGCTATCGCAAATCTCTAGAAAGTTGTTTGCAGCATTGGGATGAAATGAGAAGTGTGTATGAATGTATAACAGACTGGTGGGAGGATGTTAAATCCGACCTCAAACATATTTCAAGGCAGTATTCCATCAGGAAAGCACGAGAAATGCGAAAGCGTAAAAAGGCGCTTCAGCGGTCGGTGTGTAAAATTAATAAGAAAAGTAATGCTGGAGAATAACATTATTACGAACTATTAGTTAAATTAAAAGGTAGACTAAATGAAATAGATCAATATCAGTTTGATGGGGCCAAATAAGGGCAAGAGCACAAATGCACACCGAGGGTGAAAAGCCTACACGTTACTTTTGTAACTTGGAAAAAGCAAGAGGTATAGAGAAATTAATGCGCTCACTGAAGACTAATGGTGGTGTATCAGTGTCCTCAAATGCAGAGATGTGGGAAACAGTATCCAAATTTTACAAATCCTTGTATAAATCTGAGGGAAGTGATGAAACTGCAACTAGAGATATTTTAGCTAATATCACGCAAAGACTTCTAGATGCATGTCGCGAAAGTTGTGACCAATCACTAACAATTGATGATTTGACAAAATCCCTCAAAGGTATGAAGTTAGAAAAGTCTCCTGGCTGCGACGGACTTCCAGTCGAATTTTATCAAACATTCTGGCACATATTTGGCCCAGTATTAGAAGAAATAGCAGCTAGCATTTTTAAGCAAGGGCATCTCCCTCCATCGATGGCCCAAGCATATATTCGGCTTAAATACAAGAGAGGTGACAGAAATGAAATACAGAATTATAGACCAATCTCTCTACTCTGTGTATACCATAAAATTATTACTCTGGCACTAACATTAAAACTTGGTGCAGTCCTAGGCGAAGTAATTGATGATGATCAAACGTGCTCTGTACCAGGAAGAACGATATTAAAGAACACATCGCTTATACGAGACCGTATTCAATTAGTTGAACAGGATTGCATCCCAGCAACAATAATAGCACTTGATAACGAGAAGGCGTTTGACAGAACATGGATATCTAAAAATAGCAGAAGCAGAACTTGTATAAGCTAGCATACTCGCTGCTTGTTGTATATTGATATATGGTGTGTTATTTAATTTAATTGAGTTAATTTTAAAATTTTAATGTCTTAGGAGATGATAATTTTGACGAATAACCTAACCTTGGGAATCGGTATATTTAAATATCAATTGAGCATCGAGTCAATATTCTGGAGGTGGTCCGACTTTCGAGTCCATTAGGTTAACAGAGTATAACATCCTACATATATACAATTAACATCATGTTGTAAATGTTTACTGTAGGTGTATTTGTTCCAGGGTAATTTACAAAAACTTACAATGAAATAAATTGAACCCAGAGCGCCATCTTTGTAGTTATAGTTTGTATACTTTTGCTTTGTGCATTTTACGACATAAAGGCTACTACGCCTGCTCGGTATTTAAGAATTGGCCAACTGGTGTCAATGAGTGACCTTTTGTTACTTATTGACGAGTGACCTCGCCACTAGTTGGCGAGCTGCACTCACCATTTGGGCCAATATTATGCGGTGTGCTAAGTTAAACTACATATGACCTACTTAGCCTGCCGGCCATGAATCGGCTCAATGGCGTCAATGAGTAGCAGTACCTTACTGCTAATTATTGATGAGTCGCTGTACCACTTATTGGGTAACTATGCTCGCCGTTTAGGCCTACTACTACACGGTGCGCAAATAGTGATGGCTTTGTTGAATTATATTATGTTATCAGCTCTTTATTAAGTTTTTTTTCTATGTAGTTATGCCATGGGTGTGGTATATGGTAATAGAGTATTTTAGCTTGCACTGTTTTGATATGTTAAGTTTATATTGTTATTCATATACTATTAATAAAGCCTGCTATATCACCCGGTTTTTTATGGGGGTTTGCAAGCCTTTTTTAAAGGAGTTCCTCCGTGAGGTGTGTCCGACTGCGTCAGCGTCGGATTTTCAAAAAAAAAAAGAGTGGTAGTGGTAGTAGTAGTAGTAGTAGTAGCAGTAGCAGTAGCAGTAGCAGTAGCAGTAGCAGTAGCAGTAGCATTAGCAGTAGTTAGTAGTTAGTAGTAGTAGTAGTAGTAGTAGTAGTAGTAGTAGTAGTAGTAGTGGTAGTAGTAGTAGCAGTAGTAGTAGTAGCAGTAGCAGTAGCAGTAACAGTAACAGTATCAGTAACAGTAGTTAGTAGTTAGTAGTAGTAGTAGTAGTGGTAGTAGTAGTAGTAGTAGTAGTAGTAGTAGTAGTAGTAGTAGTAGTAGTAGTAGTAGTAGCAGTAGCAGCAGCAGTAGCAGTATCAGTAGCAGTAGCAGTAGCAGTAGTAGTAGTAGTAGTAGTAGTAGCAGTAGCAGCAGCAGCAGCAGCAGCAGTAGCAGTAGTAGTAGTAGTAGTAGCAGTAGCAGTAACAGTAACAGTAACAGTATCAGTAACAGTAGTTAGTAGTTAGTAGTAGTAGTAGTAGTAGTAGTAGTAGTAGTAGTAGTAGTAGTAGTAGTAGTTGTAGTAGTAGTAGTAGTAGTAGTAGTAGTAGTAGTAGTAGTAGTAGTAGTAGTAGTAGTAGTAGTAGTAGTAGTAGTAGTAGTCGTAGTAGTATTAGTAGCAGTAGTAGCAGTAGTAGCAGTAGCAGCAGTGGCAATGGCAGCGTCTGCAGCGGCATCAACAGCAGTAGCATTAACAGTATAGCATGCCGCATTGTGCATAGTAGTCGGATATTTATAATTTACCATTATTATTCACGTTATTCGCGTCGCCTTTATACGGTTGTACTGCCCTGTTTTAGACGCTTTCCAGGGCCTAACAAATGATGTTAATGGCTTTCCTGTTGCCTATCGTAGAGGTGTATATCTTAGGGATAATGTTACTGCATATAACGCGACGCTGGAGTTGACAGGTCTCGTGGTGTTTCTTTGGTCCGATTTGCATTGGTGCTGTGCAAACTGTGTCCGTGTGTGAATATAAACGTATATACATGTACATGGGCTGCAAAATACTTGGCGGTGGTTTCCTTAATAGATGAATACGCTTTTAGCCATGACCCAGCCATCTCTAGTTAAGCTCCACCCATACTTGGCAGTGCTGTGATCAATGGAAACCTGAATTGCCAGAATCTCAATTTCCAGAAAACTATACAGGTAAGCTGTTGAATATTTCGAAACTAATTTGGCCTGGTGTTGTTGCTGCCTAAAGCATCAAATAGCGAACATTCAAGTTCTTTTCAAAATAGTCAACATAATGAAAAATCTGTATTAAAAAGTAAAGGCATACAATTCGTACAATTGACGGTCTCTCAAAGGTTCCTGACATACCTAGCTATGCCAGTCATTACGTATCTGATTGTGACGTCAGCATACACGCGGCGTAAGTGATTATGACGTAATATACTTGCTCGAGGAATGTGATTCCTCCTTTTGAGAAAACTCGGCTGCGAGTGAATGAGGTGATGATTGTGATTGTATATGTTGTGGTAGATTAAACAGATATTGTTGTTGATGCCATTATATCCTAATTCCATTTTGTCCTTGCGAACTCAGTGGCTGAGTCTGTTGAGAATGCATTTGTTGTCGCCGTTATCATCCTGCTATTGGAGGAATCAAGTTTTAGCTATGCCCCGCCCATCACTAGCTCAGCTCGACCACCTGTCGCTCGTGTTGGGGTCGATCGATCCTTGAAATCCCTTGACTATCAATTTCCAGAAAAACATACAGGTAAGCTGTTGAATATTTTAAAAGTAATTTAACTTGGTGCCGAGTTAAATTACTTTCAAAATATTCAATAGCATGCGTATTAAGTAGTAAAGATATACAATTCGTACAACAACGCTTTAGTCCGTCATAAATTACGCATCCGTGACGAACGTAATTGCGTCTTACTATATTATTATCTTACAACAACGCCCTCCACCCCTCCATGAGAGAATCAATGCTAGGAAATTGCAATACCCAGCCTAATTACACGCTTGTAGTGAGTGATATAATTCTATACTTCGCATCCAAAATCCAGTGAGTGCTTGCACGCAATAGTTGCAGAGCGAACGGATATTAGGCAACATGACTGAGAATATGGATCATTAAGCATCGCCACTATGTTTTCATCTCCGAGCGCAATGCTTGATTTAACAATTAGAGGTATAGGTTACATAGATGAATAAACGTGCTCAGTCCCACTGATGCGATGGCGTTAAGAAGACGTATAGGCACATGCCTTCCAAATCGAGGCCACGATACATTGTCACTACTTTGTGGAGCCATGAAAGGGTACATGTGTAGCTATGCTCCACCCACAATTCGCCAGTGTTGGGATTGATCGATGGAACACTACAATTCCAGAATCCCAGTATCAAGGTAACTATATATTCCCACTGTTGACTATTTTGAAAATAATTAGTCTGGATGCTGTTGCTGCCCATGGCAGCAACTGCGCCCAGTCAAATTTGTTTCAAAATGTTCAACACAATATTTATGAAATAGAAAATCAATCAAATACATACAATTCGTACACTTGACTTAGTATTCCAGCTTTATGATAGATCATCGCTGTCAATTATGATTGTGACTTCAGCATACATGCTGGAATAATAGTTTGGCAAAGCATTCGCAAGCTACAATGGTGGAAGCTACTTCCGGAATGGGCAGGATCTATAATACTATTTTGATGGACCCTGGCTTCCTTGAAGTTCTCCAACCCAGAGGACCTCCTAGCACATAACTGATATAACTGGGTGGGTAATCGAATGAGATCAAAATCTCATAAAACAGACCGCTCTTAGTTTGCATATAAGATATACAAGTAGCTCGTTACTGGCTAAACGATCAGAGGCTATGGTTAACTGTTCATCAGTTCCTAACTGCAGTTAATGAATGAAAACAGGTTCTTGTCTGCACAACTGCTATGATGGTGTCAATGTACTTCGTCAAGCTGGTTGACCAGTAACTTGATTTTATCAACGGAACAAATTAGCAAACATAGGAAATGGTGTGCGGTTCTAGAGAACACTCTCTTTCATCAGGGCAAACCAACCGACTGACGAAAACCTCAACGAACAACGTGTACAACGAACATATAGCTGTGACACACTGCGTCACAGAGGCACCCCGATTAAACTTCCAGATGCCAGTAAACAGTACCTTTGTGGTCCACAGAGCTAAAGTTCTTACTAACGACGAAACGTTATTTCCAGTGAGCAATGCCAAATGAACAGGAGTTATACCGACACAGCTGAAAGAAACCGACTCACCCCTATTCCTATCATCTTATCTCAATGAAAGGCTTTCATAACCTTGCAATGTGCCAGTGCAATCTGTTACTCAATTCTTGACTGCTAATGCCACGACGCTTAATAGTAGATTCGCTGACTAAAAGACTCTAACCATCGTTCACAGCCTTTGACAGCAAGAGCCCCTGTTTATGGTTATAGCAGGAAACTAATTAACATAATCTTATTCAAATATATACGTAGTTCATTTTCACACAGCTATCCAATGGGATTTAACCCAGTCTAAAGGTGTACGAGTCTAGATCGCATGATCTGGTGAGGCATGCGTCGCATAACAATATATATATATAAAAAACACCCATCGATATCTTCATTATATCATGGTACAGTTATATATTATGTTCAGATGGTTAGTGCGATATTTGCGTAAATTTCAACACCGATCGCTTGCCACAAATAAATGCATATAAAACTAAATATTTCACTAAATAACGTAGGTTTGATGCAATTATGCTTTCCCATTGTATGTCAATGTTCCCAAGCTCATATTCCTTTCAACTGTATGCTATATGGACGCTTTGTGACGTCTTAGCGGACAAAAGTAACCAATTTTCGTAGGTCATCAAAACAGACGACAGAAAGGGTTAATGGAGATTGGTGCCGGCTCCTAATTTTCTGCAATAGTAAGTCAATAGGGACCCGGGTACCAACGAACTATACTCGACTATGATCAAGTTCGACTGGGCATGGCTACTGCGCATGATCAGTAATCCAGCAAACTGACTGTAGTTAGTGAGTCGAACTTGTCCGTGGAGATGTTGTTATCTGTGTCAGCAACACGTTCCTGTCATGTCAAATTAGCTTCAAAATATTCAGCAGCTTATCAGTGTGGTTATCCTGTAATGGATGGACCCAGTTGTACCCTTGCTCCGCCCATCTCTAGTTAAAGCTCCACCGCTCTTCGTCCGTGTTGGTATCGATCACTCCCTCAAATCCCTGACTCCATTTCCAGAAAAAATATACAAGTAATCTGTTTAGTATTTTGAAACTAATTTGACTTGGTATGGTTGCTGCCTATGGCAGCAACCGCGCCCAGTCAAATTAGTTTCAAAATATTCAACAGCATGTTTATTAAGTAGTAAAGACATATAATTCGTACAAAGCACAGGCCGTTATGAATTAAGCATTAGTGACGAACCTAGTTACGCCATTCCTGACGTCATCGATTATGACGTCATCCTCCACGCCACGTGGATTGATGGAAAAACCTGGAACGGCCCAATGAGAGGGCAGGTTTCGAAGGTTTAAACACCATATCTTTCTTTGACGGGATGCTAGGTATCTAGAACAAGCATGCATAGTCCAAAACAAAACGTGCATTCTTTTAGCAGATCTTCTGAACTGTCAACTCGTATTAGATTCCTTTCCCGCGAAGACTCTAGGAGTTACATTTCACACAAAGCAAAAAACAAACTTTCTGAATTACTTTGGCCCTCGCTAACTGATATTGCTATATGTGATATGGTAGAATTCCATTGAACCTGTTTTTGTGCATGCCTCCTGTTGGTGTAGATATATGATTCTCTACATTTCGACAAGTCTCGACTTTCTCGGGATTCCTGGTGAACTATAGCTGATATACAGCTGTTGCTGCGAAGTATGATGAAAGACGGTCGGAAACAATAACAGGCATACATACAAATTGCATTCCGTTGAAAGGCAATGCCAAACAATATCTTAAACAAGACATCGGCATCTTTTAGTCTGTTAGCTGTCAAATGGACACCCGTTTTACTTAATGAATTAAAATTTGAAATTTATTTTGATGATGGCACATTGCCAAAATTAATCATATTGAAAAGCTGCTAGAAGACGTGTTTAAGATTATAGACTCACATCGTAAGGGGAAGATGATATTTGATCGTGTATTTTTATCTGTCTGCCTGTCTATCTCATTTGTGTCAGTCGGTTGGTTAGTCGGTTGGTCGATCGGTTGTCGGTCGGTCAGACGGTCGGTCAGTCGGTCGCTCGATCCGTCAGACGGTCCGTCTGTCTCGTCTGTCTCGTCTGTCAGTCGGTCGGCAATAGCGCCCAGTCAAAATAGTTTCAAAATATTCTACAACATGTTTATTTAAATAGTCAAGACAGACAATTCGTACAAGAACGCTTAGTTTGTCACCAATGAAGCGTTCATGACGAACTGATCTACGTCCTTCGAGACGTCATTGATTATGACGCCATCCTCAACGTCGGGCAGTTGATTATGACGTGATTTGATTTATGGATCAACTGGAGAGTTCCATTGGGTAACTTATGGTGCAGTTTGCCACTCAGATTGTAGGAAACAGCATCTCAGATTTTCAAACTTCCTTGGAGAGAACGTGCATTCCAACCATTCCAAACAATGTTTATACAATTCGTACAACAACGCTTTAGTCCGTCATAAATTACGCATTCGTGACGAACGTAATTGCGTCTTACTATATTACTATCTTACAACAACGCCCTCCACCCCTCCATGAGAGAATCAATGCTAGGAAATTGCAATACCCAGCCTAATTACACGCTTGTAGTGAATGATATAATTCTATACTTCGCATCCAAAATCCAGTGAGTGCTTGCACGCAATAGTTGCAGAGCGAACGGATATTAGGCAACATGACTGAGAATATGGATCATTAAGCATCGCCACTATGTTTTCATCTCCGAGCGCAATGCTTGATTTAACAATTAGAGGTATAGGTTACATTAGATGAATAAACGTGCTCAGTCCCACTGATGCGATGGCGTTAAGAAGACATATAGGCACATGACGTCCAACTCGAGGCCACGAGAAACTGTCACTACTTTGGGGAGCCATGAAAGGGTACCTGTGTAGCTATGATCCACCCACAATTCGCCCGTGTTGGGATTGATCGATGGAACACTACAATTCCAGAATCCCAGTATCAAGGTAACTATATATTCCCACTGTTGAATATTTTGAAAATAATTAGTCTGGATGCTGTTGCTGCCCATGGAACCAACTGCGCCCAGTCAAATTTGTTTTAAAATGTTCAACACAATATTTATTAAATAGAAAATCAATCAAATACAAAAAATTTGTACACTTGACTATAGACTCACACCGTAAGGGGAAGATGATATTTGATCGTGGATTTCTATCTGTCCGCCTGTCTATCTCTGTGCATTTGTGTCAGTCGGTTGGTTGGTCGGTTGGTCGATCTGTTGTTGGTCGGTCAGACGGTCCGTCTGTCTCGTCTGTCAGTCGGTCGGCAACAGCGCCCAGTCAAATTAATTTCAAAATATTCTACAGCATGTTTATTTAAATAGTAAAGACAGACACTTCGTAGAAGAACGCTTACTTTGTCACCAATGAAGCGTTCATGACGAACTAATCTACGTCCTTCGAGACGTCATTGATTATGACGCCATCCTCAACGTCGCGCAGTTGATTATGACTTGATGTGATTTATGGATCAACTGGAGAGTTCCATTGGGTAACTTATGGTGCAGTTTGCCACTCAGATTGTAGGAAATAGCATCTCAGATTTTCAAACTTCCTTGGAGAGAACGTGCAATCCAACCATTCCAAACAATGTCAGGAGTCCAGGCGGCTCCATCCCAATGTTTCCCAGTGAAGTTTGTTTTTAAAATGCATTGGCCATTTCTAAATCACCGAATATGATCATCCAACGATGGCCATGCTATTCGTGTATCAATGTATGCGCTAGACTGTATTTCTTGGTATGTGTCGAAATTTTCTCCGCTGTTGGAAGTACCACACTCATTAACCAATTTTATGCTGTAAAATTTCAAAGTTTTGCTAAAAGGCAAACGGGCACTCTGTCATGAAAGAGGGCATTCGAGCTCCCGATCAAACCTTCACCCTCTAAACCAGCCCCTGTATCAGCATCGCCTCGGCATGGGTGAGTGTCTATGTTAAGCCATTACCTTTTTCCCATTTGCAATGTAAACATGTGCCACAACTTATTCTTAAACGGTATGTTTATGTTCACTTAGAAGCTTTTATTAATTTCCGAAGATTGAGTTAGCTTATAAAATAAAGGAATTTCTGACCACATGTTCCAATATATAAAAATATTTAGAACCGTAATAAACTCCGAATTGTTTCTATCAATTTCTTCCACTGATGTACGTAACCAATTGATAAATCGTGTTTATGTTGAAAAAATTTAAATTATCGTCCAAAGCCAATGGGACGGGCACTCTATTATGAAAGAGGGGTTTCAAGCTGTCCTCATCACTCCCCCAGCGCTGGATCATCCACTGCCTCTAGGTAAGCACCGGCCATGATTTGCGCTTGTTCAGATGGATCTGTGCACTTTGTATCCAACATGTCCAGAATCCCAATTCCAATGCAACTATACAGGTAACTAGCATGATCACCTTGAATTTCAAATGTTTATTGTGAAAGAAAGACTGGTATCCATTGTGAAGGTAATGTTGCTAAAAGCTGTCGTTGTCTTATTTATGACATTTCAGTGCTTTCTTTGTCAAACGCGCGGCCAGGGCATTGCGCAATGGCTCATAGCATAATACAAGATCTAATGTAATTTCGACAATGCCCGACTGCTTAATAAGAGATAATTAGGGGAGATATCAAGTGGCACATTTACTGAGTGAAATTTCGATTCGAATAAGAATATTCTCCTCGCCGACGTATCAGCCAAGAGCATATTCTGATAGCGCATGTTACTGGGCCGGTACTGACCCAATGCCGCTGTGCACTATCCCTCTATTGATCAAGTATAGGCCCAGTAACCTGTGTTATCATGCCAATACTTTATTACGCAACCTAATCATGAGAGCCATAGACATGAAAGGGCAATATTGATTAGCTCGTTCACCCTAATCACATACGAGCGTCTAGACCACGCATTATTCTGAAATTGAATAGCGTATTGCCGGATTATAGATGACAATTCTTAGCTGTTTTAATAGAAAAAGACGTGGAGTTCAGAAATGTAAATCCAAAATGTAAGTCATTAATGCCTCACATCTGCTAGATAAGTTGTAAAAGACAATAATATAATTCATTAACTCTCACGCGCAGAGAGAATGGCAAATTATGCATAATATATGGGGATTTTCTATTGAATATTTTGAAACTAATTTAACTGGTAGTTGGTGCTGCGTATGGCAGCAGTAGCTTCCAGTCGAATTATCCTCAAAATATTCACCAACTTTCCTACATACGTGTCTTGAAATTGGGACACACACATTTCACGGACTACTGGGTTCACGCGGGACGAACGATTCTCGCAAAGAACGGAAATTTCTCAAATCTGCTAGGATCCAATGAGAATTGCGGCTGACATCAATTATGCCCGTGGTACTGAGAGATTATAGATTTCGCATAGTGCCAAATTTACATCAGTTAGCAACGATAAATGCCCATTCATTTCCAGGCTTCCTATATATGCCACACACGTTCACACTAGTGTTTGCTATTCGTACACAAAGTGGTATTCGCATATTCGTATACTTATATGAATGAATCTTCGATTATTCGAATATTTCAGATGGGAGATAAATAGAAACGAAATATCGTGGGTATGCGTGTAAAACAGGGGCGGACTTGTTGGGGGGAAACGACGACGCCATGGGACCACTTCTGTGCTGGATATCTACCAACCTTCCATTCATTCGGTTTAAAACTCGGAGAAAATGCAGTTTACACATTACTATCATACATTTACTATATTCCATATATGAGACAACATGGGGAACGAAAAATATATTTCTAGAGAACTTTTCAGGAGATCGAATATAGTATGTATACATAATCAAGAAACTATAACAATTCGGAGTTTATTACGGTTCTAGTCGATCGATCGAACAGATAATTTGACGGACATTTTGAAAAACCCACTTGTTTGTGTACAATTCTATCTGGCCACCAATATTGGTTATACTGTATCTTCTGACATGATCATTGAACGTGTGTGATTAAGTGGAAGCTCATTTCTGCTAAAATCGAAACGTCTAACATTGATGGCAGCAAGTGTTATCTAGGTACTAAGAAATGGCCTTGCTCTTTGAACCGATCATCTTTGGTATAAAAACCGTGGGCGTAGTCACAGTTTGAAAATTTTTCTTAAATTGATTACCTTGGGTGTCATGGGGTAATTTATAATATGGCTATTGATCTGTTCAGGCCAACAGGCGAGAAACCCCCACAGCCGGTTGCTTTGACTTTAATGGTAACATTGCCCTTTTATCTGTTGCCCTTCAAACCAGCAAACATAGCCAATGGAATCGGGAGGGCAGGTCCGAAAACATCATATAATCAAAAAACAGTTACTATCCATGCGATTGCGAATAGACACTATACGCGCACACAATAAGGTTTTATGATGACCGAAATAATTTCCCGGGGCAATGGTACTGAGGAAATTACTGAGTTAAATGTAATTAGGCCTATGCTTGTTGTATTGATTCTTACTATTGCGCTCTTATTCAGCATGCACGTGTTCTATTAGACATCACCATTTGCGGCCATTATATTTCTAATAGCACACGCACATTTAATTTTAGTCTTTGAACGTATATAGCTAAAAAGGCGCTATGAAATCAAATAGTACACGCGGTACCAACCGCAGTCAGGTGTGTGGAAACTAGAAATGCATGTTATGTGGTACACATTTAAGAAATTTTAATATGACAAAAAGAAGATCAGATTCGGTATATTTTAGCCATCGCGAATGTGCGTCCTTTAGGATGGTTTATATGCTTAGCAAACACTCTCAGATAAATGGAATTGATGAATCAGATTTTAGCCATGCCCCGCCCATTTCTATCTACGCTCCGCCCACTATTTTCCAGTGTTGAGATCGATCGAACCATGAACTCCCTGAATCCCAATGTCTAGTAAAATATAAAGGTATGCTCTTGAATATTTTGGAACTAATTTGATTAGGTGCTGTTGCTGGCAAGTCAAATTAATTTCAGAATAATTCACAGAATATGTATTAATTAGTAAAGAAACAATTTGTGCACATGGCGGACATTTAAAAGTTTATGACGGACTTAGCTACGTAATTTATTATGTAATATTTATTGTGACGTCAGCCTACATGTGACATAATTCTAATTCATTATGACGGCATATATTTGTGTGTGAGAGATTGGATTCATCTATTCAACTGCAACTTTTTCATTTTATTTCTTTCATTTCGTGTGACGGTCGTCTTGGTCGTGCTGTTGGTGGTGTTTTTGTTGGTGATGCTGGTGGTGTTGGTGACGAAGACATGTGTTGGTGGGTGGATGGGGTGGTCAGTTTCGCTAATTAAATGTATTTTGAGTTAAATCATATACTCAATAATCTTCTGATGACCCCACCCCCTGCATGACCTTTTCTGCTTATTGTATCCAACTCTTAATATTGTAGGCAGAATTAAACCATTTTGTTTAGGCAGTAACAGTACCCAGTCTAATTAGTTTCAAAATAGTGATGAGAATATGTATTATATTGTAAACTTGCCAGGGGCATACAATGTGTACACTTTATGACGACTTTCAGATTTTCGTGACGAAGCTATGAGTCATTTTGATCGAGACGTCAGCTGATTAGGGAGTTAGATACTTCAGTGACAGATCGGATCACTCCATTCTGCTAAGGGAACCGTCAACATTTAAAGATGGCGACATGGAAGACTCTGACGTCATAGGTATAATAAAGTTTGATTCCATTTACAGCTCGTGTCCATACATATATTAAGCACATTTCACTGCCCTGAAACAAGACACTAATACCCGCGCTCTGGTTACATGTTACGACAAGAAACCAGCTATAACTCTATGTACGGTATTTGAAATGGCTCGATCTAAAGGCATGTGCATATAGAAAGATTCATGGCAACAAAACATTTGGTAGGATGAGGGTTAAGTTTCTTGTTTTTTTCGCGGCCATAGCATCTCTTGTGACAATGTATCCTTTTAAAGGGCATTGTCTAGGAGTCAGTCCATGAGACGGGCCTACAATCTAAATCATTGCTCCAACCTTCGTATACTGTTACCTCGATACAATTTCAGATGCACACTACTACGTTTTCCGTTCAGACCCGGTGTCACCTATCTACACGATTAAGGTAAACAGCTGCTATATAAGATTGGTATTTGAGAATCATATTTTTATTTCATAATTATAACAAGTTTAGAGATGCGTGATTGTCTTGCTATTTCATTATAATTATTATTAATTGCCTTTCTAAACAGTATCCAAGTGTCATTTCAATAATATCATTCGCCATTGAGAAAACTATGAGTCAATTACGATTTAATGAGGATAATTGATTTTAGAGAGTCCTGCCATTGAATCATGTTGATACAATTATTTGTATTATTAATCAGAATGTTCAGCCGCGCTGTATGATCCCACCACATGATTGTGTGTGTAGCCATGCTCAAATACTAGGATTTGCACAAAATGACATGTCACGAGTCTTCGACACAAGCACATTCCCAACGATCCTAGACATACGAGACCAGGCCAGTTTCAACGGAGATCAGCTATGACTAGTGAAACTACTACTTGCCGAAACCAAGCTGAGAGAACGAGTCAAGTCAGCAAAGTCTGCAGAGTTTGAGACACCAATCGGCTCCACACAGTGAGATGGTCTATCCCTGTGCTTGTCATCTGGTATTTTGCTGCTGTGTTGATATCTGTGCGCAAGAATTCCGCAAGAGCACCCACCGCCCACACCCACCACCACCCCCACACCAGTGTCCATATTGGGTATACCACTAGCGATGTCGACGATGTAGATTTTATAGAAATTCCTTGACGAACTGCTCCAAATAGCTGCAAGCAAACAAAGAAATTGAAAATTTCTTTATAAAGGAATCCAAAACAGAGTTCAGTCACATACCTAGGAGATGACAATATAATTCATGGCGGCGAACCATGGAGGAATTGTAAAAATGCTGGACTCGCTGCTCTGTAGCACTACTGGCATTGCTGCAGGCTGCATTATGGGGGAACATAACTTTCCAGTACCCCAGGAAGATATGGATCAGATATTATCTTGACAAAAAGACTACACTTATGCAACACAACATGCCTATCCATGATGCTGTATATCTGTAAAAGCTGAACAGCTTCAATGGCAGCTATTGACAAATCTGATGCCTGCCACCGAAAATACGTCAGCACTATCACTGGGTACCGATGGGAAAACAGCATACTATTCAGCGATGTACTAAACAAGATATTAATACATCACCTTTGTCTGTAAAGGTCTCCCAGCAAAGAAGGTCCATGTTTGGCCATGTGCTAATAGTCTTGCGGCAAAAGGGCATGCTTGGGAGCCCCGTTGCACCCCTCTGTAGGAGATGGTTCACTGGCACCCAATGAAGGGTCTATATCCGCTCTTTCAGAAAATATATGTTGGACTTGTGGCTGAGCGGTTAACTAAAAAAGATATGAAATATTCAATTAGGTGGCTAAACAACCGACGTTTTGGTCTCCATAGGAGAAATGTATAATGATTAAAATAAAACCGTATATTCAACCAATAAGAAAAATAATTACCTTGAAATTTGTAATGATATTACTTTTAAACGGCCTAAATTTTCAGAAAATATTGCTGCATAGATTTGGTTGTTCGGACTATTTTATGACTGGAAACACGCTTGTTATTATACATGTATGTATGCTCATTTATTGTGTGCTCAAACCCGAATGTCATGTCATAAGTACATTCGATTTTTTTCCATCTGATGTGGCATCAATATCTCCATACATATATGTGGCATATGATGACGCTGTACTACAACTATGATGTAAAAATTAAAAGACAGGTACGTATTACTTCATTTAATCCATTGCCATTTATATTATCAAGTTGATGTAACCCAAATACAATTGGGCTGATGCTACGACTTGCCACCATTGCCTTCCCACAAACAAGCATGGCTGCACTTCAACCCAAGTTTAGCACACTTGCAATTATGAGAAGAACATATTGATTTGTCACATTTGCATGTTGTGAACTCTACAAGTCCTGCAGGTTAAGTCACCAGTAGTGGCACTAGTCTGTCCCCTTCGATGTTTCATCCACATTATGTTGGCGATGGAATATTAGGTCATGCTTTCAATGAAGATTTCCAAATAGCACATTGATAATTAGCCATGCGGAGATGTTAAAGTAGACTATCATAGCATAGACGAAGACGGTCATTCTGTTTTGGGGTCTTGTAGAACATCTTGGAGCACAAACTGTTGATATCTACCACATCTGATTTGGGCTGGTAAATTCTACACATAAGCTCAGTAAATGTCTTTTCCCTCATCTGGAAGATTACTCTCTCCCAATTTAGCGAGGCCCTGAATCTTATCTGGATCAGCAGTGCGCATTTCTCAACCAGTCATCTTTCCCTCGCCTTTGAAACAACGTGTATTGCCGCATCCAAGTAATACGTGAAGGGGCAACAAAACATGGAATAGCATGAGACCAAGCGTTTCACAGACGCTGTTAATGGAAATGAATCTACTGACTGTTCGGTTTCCAGATTTAAACCTCATCTTTCCTGGGATAAACCCATTGGTACAAATCGCCAATTCTAGCACGTCTATGTTTGGTGACCATATTATAGCTCGTTCATTCTTAAACATATTTGCAGAATCAAACACATGGCGAAATAGCCGACTGTCAGCTTCCCTTTTGGTACTGTACATTTCATTCAGATGCTGCAACTCATTTGAGGTAATGCATGTAACCTTTTCATGGCCACTATCCCACCAGCCAAAACCAGTATTTGATGTGGATAAGAGAACAAATTGTCTGTTTTCTGTTAATCCCTTGAAAGCAAAGTTATTGAAGTTGTCTTTATTTATGGGACGAGGAAGAACAACATTCACATTCTTGATCTCTTGATTTCATTGTAATTTCTGGAGACGTAACAGTCCGACTCCTTCTCCGCTCACCAGCCCTGATTGATTTTTACATTATACTTATCGGATTTGACATGCACAATATCGCCGTGTTCAAAGGCACTCTTGTCACACTCTTCTAGACAATCAAATAATTCCCCAGCAGTATTGATTTGAGCGCATGGCAATAGCTTTCAGAGACATGCCATATAATCCAGAAACACAACTGTCTTTGATTTTTGTCAAGTGTGAGTTCAGAGAGAAAGATGTTTTTCTCCGCTTAGGAATACGTTAAACTTTCCAAGTCTCTAATCAGCTATGACTTGGGTTTTTTTGTGAAAGTTCCACCCATGCTCAGTATATTCAACTGTCTACTAGATAGTTCATAGGGCATGAGCGGTTGGATATCAACCTTTCTATCTTTTGATACAGTTAATAACCCACAAAGCAATTATCTGTCAGAATAGAGAGATTGTATCCTCTAATTGGATGACTTTTTCCCCCCAGAAGGCTGGATCGTTGTTAATGTGGCAAATTTGAAGTTCTTTATGGGCATCCTGAATGGTTCTGTATTTTACTCTAATCTGGCATTAACATAGTTCTTGCGTGAGTTTTTCCCTTCCTTCTTCGAAGAGATTAGATAACTTGGCTCTTCCGCATTATCAGACGCATATACTAAAAGGGTGTCCATGCCAGTCCTTTATAAATTCGATTACTGCCTGAATATTCTTTCCAATGTGTATTGATTTTAACTGGACGCACACCATTGTGAGCCAATCCTTAAGGATTATCACGGACACATATGGGCGTAAACACTCTCATGATGGCGCTTTTAACATGCACAGTAAGATACCACTTTAGAGTAACAGTAACCTGCCTGCTGATGCTAATGATACTTTCTTGTCTTGATCTGGAATCTCGGACAAGCGACTGCTCAATGCCCAGAGCAGACCACGCACTGTTTAATGTTGTTCCCGTTGATTGTCTCTCAACATGCCTACCATATCGCAATAATGTGATAACATGATGTACCTGATCTAATGATAGCATTTGTTTTCCAGAGAATTCAATGCTCTGTAAATTATATTTATATCTTTTGGCAGGTCAAGCACAATATGATTATACCTAATAAGAGGTCTTGCATTATTCTCATTTTAACTGATGTGCAAAATCGCATAGACCACACCCAAACTCGGAATATATTGCTGCTGCTCTGGTTTCAATGACTCAATGTTGACAGAAAATATTATGTTAGGGCATAATCGAGCAAATGTCCATGTCTTTACTAGTGACAATACAAGAGTCTCTACTCTGAACCACACTGTCAAGACTATCTTCCGTAAAATATGGCTTATTTCAACCAATTCAAACTGATTTAGACATTGAGACAACTCTAAGCATCTGCGATCACTTACAGCTTTCTTCCTATGGCAATTACAATTTTTCTTGGCCCATAATCAGTTGTGTTTGTAGTTTTTTCCTGATATCAATGTGCCAATAGCGTGAGTTTCACCCTTGCCATCTCACGTCTCCGTTGATGTCAATGTTGTTAAATGCAGCAGGTCCAAATCGTCCTGACATGATAGTTTAGTGAAGGAATATATGTTCATCTGTAATTTGCTTCATGCCTCTTATGACAGAAGCAGTTACTGCTCGGCGCAAATCATCATAACTAATTCTGTGTCCTTGTGAATAAAACATATTAAACAATGTTCTGTTTCTTGTAAAGCGATGGGCAGAAACAACTAAGCTGATATGTTTGCGAGTTTCACACTGTGCATATGCAGTATTATAGATAATATCTTGTGCTACAGCTAGAACTCTTTTATGAGCTGGTGGCTCTGTTCTTACCTCCCCCCCTTTGTTTAACCGATCACCAGTAGTCTTAGGAACCGGAAAAGGTCATCAGATACCGTTGTTTCAACTCTCTATTGCATATGTCGTGCAAATCAATACATGGATGTGTTGCAAGACCTTGACATTTGCGCACTGAATTGCGCAGAGCTAGAGCCGCTTGAAATAAATAGGACCATGTTTGTTGAATCACCTTGCGGAATGACACGATAGGCTACTATTATTCTTCTGTAGGAATCCGATTTAGTGAAACTATTTTGTTGCCTTAATGCCAACGTGTCAATTGTACACGTTCATACTTGTTGGCAGAGGATTGAGACTAAAATACAACTCTTTGTTCATAGTGTTTTATAAGACAGATCTTCAGCTTTTTCAGCACGATATTGTTGATAATCGTCATAACCAGACGTTTCTAGATGACACCCATCAGCATGTAATAATTAAATTATATCTAATGCCATGCCATTGCCGATGTGTTCTTGAACATCAACAAGAAACAGCTACAAATGCATTTGAAAATACATCTGAGTTTTCTGTTGTAGTATCAGCAGCTGTAATATCTCATGTGATCTGCTGTTCTGAGTAATTCTGACAATCAGCTTGTGTGATGTTTTCCTTCCAATGCTACGAGAGCATGGGCAGATACTTTTGGAACTAGTGCTCTCTCACCACTTTCTTCAGCTGGTATGCGTATTTAGTATTGTAATGAGAGAGTAAGAATATTACCCAAGTGGGTAGCAACGCGTTTCTTTGCACACTTACACATGACACATCTATTGCCCTCGAGTGGCATTGCATCTGGCACGGTAGTCATATGATGATCACTAGGACCTGCTGACGTAAATGGTTCTGCACCGTATTGCTTCAACTTGTAGGAAGCGCTTCATGTATAATTGTGGTACCATACTCAGTGATAACCGATATCAACATAGAATCCAGTGTCAGTTATTGTTCGGTAGTACCTGCCGCTAAACACATAATACCGATGGTTTTAACATCCAACTCTGTTAAGCATTTTTTCTTTAGAGGTAAAGGGCCAATGGTTATTCCTGGAATGGGGACCATTTTTCAACAACCCTATTGGAAATTATGTTCGATGAGTGATGAGATTAATATTTAATAACAATGTATCATCTTGCCAATAGGAATGCACATATAAGCAATGTAGTGGCAAGTGTATTTGAATGCATCTATTTAGGGATAACTAGGACTTAACTATCAGCAGTGTATTAAAGCTCTCGTGTTCCATTACATATATACCCTTTTGCATGAGATATGAGATGCCAGTTCAATTTACCCAGCACGCAATGCTACCCGGTGTGCAATACTACCCAGCATGCAATGCATTGACTCCATCATCGTTGTATCTATTGGGCGCCATATTCGTTTAGTCTGTTGTCTGCACACGCCGGGATTTCTCAAACACACCAACCTGCTTGCACGTGCAAATAGTCATTTGTCCTCCAGCTCTGGAAGCGTAAGCCTGCACGTAGGGAGTATTCAAGGCAGTACATTCGACAGTCTATATTTCAATACTGTTCAGAGAAAGTGTGTAGTCTGTGTATCCATATAATTCTCGACATATTGTCTGCTTTAAATCTATCTCTTCATTTGCATTCTCAGAAACAATAGATTCAAGTTGTAATACTTTTTTATTTTCATTTTCATTTTTAGATTCTATCCCGGAACAAATGTGCATTAACAACATACACGCATAATGCATTTGGACACCTATATACTTCGTGTATTAATTATTATTAGTATACTAGGGCCTACATCGTAGAATAGTTTTTGAAAAGCCAGCTGAGGCCATTGGTAATCATGAGATCGCTATCACTCCAAATCTCTGTTTGCACCAGATTACGCTCTACTATTGTCAACATACGAGTTGTTCATTCATGGAAGAGATTGAGAAGTATATGCATCCACCAACTGTTGAAAGAATCCCAGAGAAACAACAACAAGATGTTGACTATGAACCAACTGTGCACAAGGAAGCTTAAATGATAAACTGGTAGATATGAAGACATTAACCAGGAATTGAATCTGGCAATGCACTTGATAATGCCATTCATATTCAAGATGCAATGGGTGAGGTTGCGCCCTTAGTATGGCTCCCTACTACATACAGACAGCCATGTGTATTAAGGCGGGTACTTATATTTTTGGACAAGCTGTGGTTCAGAGTAGGAAGAAAACATCTAGCATGAAAACCATTGCAGATTTCAATACGTAAATGCTATGTATACGGGAGAATGGTTTTCACTTGATATATTCATGGATCAGTGAAGGAGAAACGAAAGCTAGAAGGAAAGGAAAGACGAAGCCAGTCAATTTCATAATCAGAGATACCACAAATATCAATAATGTTCCAGTGAGACTGTTGCTTTTTCACACTGAAACAAACACAGCTAACAAAGTATATCGGATTGTCACAGTTACACCATTATGCAAGCAATAACCAAGCACTGGTTGTTGAATTTGCTAAATCCATCCTTGGTGACCGGCCATTTCGTTTGCTTCGGCCCTTACGAAACTGGTTCGTGCAGAGACAGATGCACTGATTCCGCTCTAAAGTCTCCCTTGCCAATAATGACCATTAGTTGACCTGGGTTCTTACTTAGCCTTCATAATTTATGAGAAGACTGGGGTGGAATATTTTATGACATCTCTAAGGAAACGTGGATCATGTCGCTCCTGTCCATACAACAAACTGATGAGACGGTAGAGACTTTTCACCGATTTGGTACATCTGGCTTCAATATTGATGAGTCTGTCTTTGATGTATTGACATTGTGTGTGCGTCGTGCCAAAGTGCCTCATCTCAGATAGGAGCTGCTCGTGGTCATAGGTGGGTAGATATTGATGAGATCACCGTACCAAATAAATGTCTGGAGAAATCAGCCACATGAGAAGTTAATAGAGGTACTAAAATGTCGATCTCATTAACAATGGCAAAGCAAGATTAACTGCCCTTCTCTAAAGGATGAGCCCCGCGTACTTCTTTGTGTAAATGTAGCGACTGTAGGAACATAGAACACTATCGAGGTAGTGATGATGATGATATGTAGTTACTTGTCCTTGTGTTTGGTATACGTGTGTCTTGTGCACTGATGTTTCGGTTTAGGCAATATTGATGGCACTGTATAAAAGGCCAAGCATATTGATCACCAAAAGAACAGTGTTAATGTGTCAATTATTTCACGAGACAATTATTTTAATTAAGGTTGAGTGACTCTTTAACATAATTTGGATTTTCTTACTGCCACTAGACAAATGTCACTACACTAACTGGCAAATAGCATCTAAAATTGCTTTACAAACGGGCTGGTACCAATTAAGCCAATCCTGAAACCATGAAAAAAATCGTTTCTATTGTTCTTGCTGGGAAAAAACATCTCCATACCATATTCCCTTTCAGACGCATTACTCGTGTTGTGATCAATCAATCTCTGCACTCTCTAAGTCTCAATTTTCAGAAAACTATATAGTTACGCTGTTGAATAGTTTAAAACGTATTTGACTTGCTCCGATTGCTGCCAATGGCAGCAACAGCGCTCAGACAAATTTGTTTCAAAATATTCAACAACAGTGTATTAAATAACAAAGCCATATATTTCGTACAACGTAATGGACTACACAACGTTTATGGAGGACTAACTCGAGTCATTCATGATGTAATTGATTATAACGCCAGAATACACGTCACGTAGTTGTTATGACGTCATATTGTTGACTGAGAAACTGAAGCGTCCACGTACACGTTAAACCACACTGCTGCGTGACCTCTAATTGAACTAAAACTAAATCCATAAAACTACATATTCAATAGCTTACATGTATAGTTTTCTGGAAATTGATAGGCAGGGAGTTCAGAGATCGATCGATCCAAATATGAGCGAGGTGTGGGCGGAGCTTAGCTAGAGAAGGGCGGGGCATAGCTACAACTGGAAAGGTCCATTCTCGGTGCGTGTCTTGTCTCTTTGCCATCAAATGTTTCCTCCAGGAGATGATTGCTGTCTGCAGCCTCTTGAACGACTCTGTCAGTTGTGGTATTTAACCCCGCGTGTGTCAACTTGTCGTTATAATGGCAACACCGCCTCTGCAGTAGTATTCCGGTCTGTCTCTTTGCAGGTCAAGAGAAGACTATTTTTGAAGATTTACCACTGGAATGACAGGCTCGGTTACAAAAATAGTATTCTCTTGGCCTGCAAATTGGCACTGCCTAAGCAAACATTTTGATTTCCCACACGATTAACCCTATAATCGCCAAGCCGGTCAAAAGACCAACTCTTTAATAATATTTTCTTAAATTCCAGTGGTATATTTGCAAAAAAAAACCTATCCCTTGGCTAGCAAATGGTCATTCATACTTGAATTTTCTTTTTAAAATCATGATAAATAAAAGGGTTAATTGATACAAGTAGCATTTTGAGCATTTTGAGGCGCTGTTGTCACACGAGTGGTTAATGATATCACAGGTCCAGCATTCATATAAACCTACTCAGGCTGAACATCTACGATTGATGTGGCAATAAATTCCATGTTATGAAATTGCTACAATGGCCAAACATGTTACGCATTGA
Organism: Chaetoderma sp. LZ-2023a; assembly: GCA_034401795.1. NCBI lineage: Eukaryota > Metazoa > Mollusca > Caudofoveata > Chaetodermatida > Chaetodermatidae > Chaetoderma > Chaetoderma sp. LZ-2023a. Next base: position 106,975,657 of record CM067373.1, read on the forward strand.
TAGGAACCGCGGGCTACTGGTTACATGCTGTGTGTTTATGAGTGCGCTGCTTCCCATGTATGTACAATGCCATTGCCAATTGAGAGAATGTCAAGGTGTCATTGATCTGTCCTGGCTTTGGTTTTGTAAAATTTTGTGAAGTTTACGATACAGCTGGGAGTTCTTCAGGTTTCAATCGCATAGTATATAGAAGCAATATCACGGTATCTATAGTGGAAAGCGGGAGCTAAATCCAGTGTCATGGGGGTGTTATCACTTTCATCTTTATCTTGAAATAAGTGTGGCTCTAGAAGTAGATTAATATTGCGAACCTGATATATAATTTCCAATGATAAGTAGCTAAGAATGCAGGAAATAGACAGCGATGCCATTTTTATCAGCTTACATTAAGTTTACTGTCAACGTAGTGTACACTGTTTAACCCCTCTGGTGTCAACTTAACACTACTGCTCAAACTGACCAAACACAACTTTGCAGAGGTCTTCAGACATGGCTATTTGATGGTCTAAAGAAGAGTATTTTTGTAGTATTCACCAATAAATGGCTGGCTTGTTAACCGAGCCAGACATTCTAGTTTTAAATTTTCAAATCTACTCATCTTACGGCCTGCAGAGAGACACTGGATAAGGAAAAGAATTTCTTTACTATTACCCCCCACCCCCAACCCCCACCTTAATGGCCAAGCGGACGAAACCAAATCAGTTGTAAATTTACAAACAAATATTCTTCTAAATTAAAATATCTTGAAAAATATTAACCAACAAAATGGTTAATTGATATATGGAGTAGTATTTTGAGCGCTCTGAGGCGCATTTGACACACGAGGCGTTAAAAGTCATGCAACTCACAGTAATTATAACCGTATATATGTAGGTAGAAAGTAACACCTAGCCCGTTTGTAATAACAAAGGCCATATTTTAAGTAAATATCTTCTGTTAAATGTTGACCTGTGTGGGGTGGATGCGCAGCGTTTTCAAAATCTCACCACACTGGCTCCCAGATTAACAATCCGTCCCAAAACTGCATCGGTTATGGTCTTGTGAAATGAACATTTGCAGACCATGAGAAAACTATTTTTGAAAGATTACCGCAGGAATGACTGGCTTTTTTTAGCCTCCAAATGGGCACTGGCTATGCAAAAGTTTGGCCATTACCCCCTTTGATTGTTAGGCCGGTATAAAAGCGCCTCAGTTGTTGTCTTGGAAAATGTCCATTTGCAGGACAACAGAAAACTATTCTATGTAAATTTCAATGGTAAATCTACAAACATATTTTTCTCATGTCTGCAAAAAGAGAAGTATATTCGTGAGAGATCTTAAGTGTTACTTGTGATATGAGTAGCATGCTGTAGGAATTGAAACGTTGTTGATATAAGAGGGGTTTACATCGATGATGAACTATGGGAGTTTATTACCAATAGCTGTCACGTTGGAACAGCCACACCATCTCTAGAGGGCGTATAACACGGCAGCCATATTACTCACAAGAACAAGCCATAATGGTGCATAGCACACGTCCTGAATCATCTTCAATGGGTATTGCTCAACGAGCGCAGCATCTACCAAATCACTCATCTGTTATCCAAATGTCTGCATTGTCTTGTGTTGCCGTATCTCTCTTCACTAAGGATGCCGATGACAGCACCAATATTTCGCCGAACAATTGGGTCAGTTAATGTGCAATATAATGGTCCTAAGCTTCGGAATACTCTCCCAACACATATTAGGAACTGTCATAAAACTAATAATGTTTAGGAAAATGCTCTCCGGAGTTTTAAAAAGCAATCGGAACGGTTTAATTGAAGGCGGGTTTGAGCGGTTTAGTTCGAGATTAGTGTTATATACATGTCTGTAGTCTATATTATAAAATATTTAACAAAATCTGGCATATATCGTTATGTTGGTTAGCTCACGAGGGTGTTACCAAGGCGTTTGTCTGGCAATGAAAATCGACTGGACCTTGACAGGGATGTGGCCTTTACGGCGCTTTCCAGGCCAATACAGGCCATGGAAGGGAGTACTTATTTCGAAATTATACCAAGATATTTGGCCATCCGCATCCACGAAATGTGCTGACTTTGTGTAATAAAAATACCCATTCCCAGCTATGCCCTCTGCCTATTGATAATTCCAGTTTCAAATTCAACCATATGACGTCATAATCAGCTACGTGATGTGTAGGATGATGTCATAATCAATTACGTCAGGAATGATTTGATGTAGTCCATCTTAAGCGCTCAATAGTCCAGCAGGTTGTACGAATTGTATGGCTTTATGATTTACTAAACATGGTGTTGAATATTTTGAAACTAATTTGACTGGGAGCTGTTGTTGCCTGGTGCTGTTGTTTCCATAGGCAGAAACAGCTTCCAGTCAAATTAGTTTTGAAATAGTCAACAGCTTACCTGTATAGTTTGCTGGAAATTGAAATTTCAGAGAGTGCAGGGATCGATTGATCCCTACACATAAAACTCGTGTGTGGAACTTAGCTAGAGATGGACAAGGCATAGCTAAAACTGGACACATCCATTTCTAGTTAAGATCCACGCCACTTTGTACCCGCGTTTGAGACGAATTATCACTTTGAAAACGGAATTTCCAGAACTCCAATCACAGCCAGGAGACTCACCCTATAAGGCACACGTGTCCATGTCCGAGTGTATTCGCGACCGGGTTGCTCTACACATGAGCGTGTAGACTATTGGAAGGTCTGTGAGATTTGACATGATAATGAGATTTAGGACACAGGCAAGAGGCCGGCAGGGACTGAAAAACGGCCCTGGCATCTATGGCGGCGAGTCCGTTGGGTCTGCGATCGAAACCAGTCGGAAGGTGTATGTGTAGCGTGGATCACCGTTGGGTGCATACAAGACGACCCGGGCAGGGATAGTCCATGCTCACCCCTCCGCTGAAATTAAACCGGTTCAGATTTGGCGAAGATATAGCACAATTAAAACGGACTCTTTTGGAGCTCAGATTAAGCGTAGACATCGTCCGAGCGAGTGCTGCACGATAGAAAGTTAGGCAAGATTGCTATAGCTACCTTGCCTTGCACACAACACGCACTCTGATTGGCTGAGCCGGCTGGCACAGCCTCTCACCGAGTATACAAGGCGTTCTCAAAGCCAAACTCGGAAAAAAGGTGAGTCTAGACCCTAGCATGGGGAACTGCCAAATAAATGCCTTAAAGATTACAACACAAACTCGGAAAGAAGAGAGGCGGAGTGGGAGCATTCTCACTATCTGCCTACTGCATAGAGCTCGCGTTCTGCGATCTACACCAACGCAGCTTATTACAGTCAGGTTCCCTCTCCGGACAGCTGCGCTCCGCACCGCATCAAGATTGTGTACACTCCTGGTAGATCAACAGGAGTACAAACCTAAATTAAAAAGAAGTCTCTTTATTCTTACCACCGTCACCAATGGTGCCTTTATTCCGGTGTAAGACTTTCGGTCGTTATCATCTAAATTAGTATGTAAGAACGGTGGTGTTTTTCATGTCTCGGCAGACATGTCGTGCCACTACAGAAACGGTGGTAGAATACAATGGACGTAACCGGCGTCATTGAATTTATGTTTTGACCATACTCCGGACAAGGACATTGCTTTACGCGCCAAAAGAGCCAAACGGCGTGGATCGTCTTGTGCCGAGAAAATAATTCAACATAGTATGTACTTACCATCTCTACATAATGGAGACATCCGTCACTCTTAAAGCACAAATCGTATAGCGGTATTACGGTGAACTATTCAGTATGTGCTATGCATTAGGGCGTTTTATCTACCAAAATTGGCGGTATTCTTCACTGTTTTCAAGTATAAAACATTACAGCCAGCATCCTACAGTAATTCTCCAGGTGGCAGCTACACCCTGCCTCAATTCAGACCGCAAAAAAGCGGTACAAAGACTACATGTGACGTTTAAACCGCACTGATGACTAATAGGTTCACCACACATAGGGACATATCATTATTATCTATACTGTTATTAATAACAAATAGAGTACCGCCCTAAGTAGTACCGTAAGTTCGGATGCGACCTCCGCTTTAGGGCAATATTGTACATAATGTTATGCATTTAAACGGTGTCAGCAAATAAACGGCACCATGTGTCGAATCGCCCCTATATTCCTAATGAATATATATATATATATATATATATATATATATATATATATATATATATATATATATATATATATATATATATATATATATATATATATATATATATATATATATATATATATATATATATATATATATATATATATATATATATAGGTAATCAGGCATTCTGCCAATATTGTTAGTTAGCAGTAAAAACTACCAACAGTACACCTAAGTGGACCGCAGTACACCTAAGTTACACTATACATCAATAACAAATGCATCACCGTATTTTCTCACAACGGCACCAATTTTACGTTAAGGTCACTGAACATGCTCTCGAGAGAACATGACATGCTACCGTTAAACCTTGAACTAGGATAGCTCGATAAATAGGTTTTCAAGCTAGCCATGAACGGTTACTCTTTAAATGGAGTAATGTTATTAAAAACTCTTCTTCACGGTCAGTAAGACCGTTGTATAAAGGCTACTACTGATTTTCATAGTTGGCCATCCATATTAAGGCCCCCTATATTAAAGTGGAGAGTAACTGCCTTTGACTACGTTTCTCTGGCCGTCTGGCCGAAATACGTGTTTTAATTCCCACCGTCAGAATCGTTAAGACCGTCTTAAGAAACTACAACAGGCTTCTGGCTGGCCAGAAGCAATTTGCATACATACCCCGTGTATCTGCGGATACCTATTAAGCAAGACATGTTCTGCCAACGTAGGAAACACCGCGAAATTATAGATAAGGCAACACCATTGCCATCCCAGCAGTGTTTTAATCAACTTTCCCCAACCCTAAAGCAGCTAAATGGTAACGACAGGGTACGGATCTCATACGGTCCGTAATCAAAAACTTAGGCGACGGATAGAAACACGGATCACCATCTAACTCATAACGACTGGGTGAAGCCTTAGAGCTCAACAAGCCCTATGGGATGGCCACCATAGATGGAAATACGTTTCTCTCTCCCCACCTTAAGTAAGCTAAGACCCGCTTTCTAAACACGCTTCTGTCAATGTGATTTGTCCATGTGTTGTTATTTGTGGCTGTGATGCGGTATGTGAAGGGACCGCTTTGCGGCTCTGAAACTACCACCAGACAACATGTTGCACACTGTCGGTCTGAGGAGAGAAGCTCCGTGGGGTATCGGCAATGGTACATCCTCGCCAGGAAGACGTATTCATTAAAGACATTTGGTGTTACGCCATTTGCGGGCTAAAGATATGTGTTTTGGATTCACAACTAAAGATAGTGTAGGCCATTTTTAGGTACACACAAATTAGACGGTACCAACTGAAACTGTATCTTTAACTAATGACAACGGTGCTGAAATCAATGGAAATCAGCCACCATAACTTTACGCACACACCATAAGCACCCAACAGTAAACTAACTATATTAGGATAAGTACACAGGAAAATTGTTCTCTCTCTTTGTAGGAGAGGAAGGCGGCCCTTTTTAGCCCTCTCCTCATCCACTTCAGCGTTGAAGGCATTTTTCTTTTTAACGGAGGCCCGCGGGAGGCATTTTCCTCTCGCACAATTGTGTATTCCCTATCTTGTGTAGTGAAGGCCAACATAATTTCCCCCCTTTTTCGTTATCGTATGATGTCTCTCTAGCGTGTGCGCGCAAACGGTGAGAATACATTCACCCCTTTCTCCAATTTTTATAATTAGCTTCCCACCGGTTGCCATGTCACAAGTCGCCACAGTGTGGTACTGTCGTAAATTTCCTCTTAAACAAATGGCAAGGACATAGTCATCCTTGGCATAGAGAGGTATTGGTTCCCCATTCTTCCTTCGCATTGTTATGGTTGATCGTTTTCCTCCCTCGGGCGCCCCCCCCCCCTCCATGCGGAGATCGGTACTTCACCATCATATATTTCCTCTCAAGCAAACGGTAAAGATGCAGTTTATATTAAAACAACTGATGTGCCCTGACCGGAGCTTTCCCCCACAGCGGTACTTTTCACGATACCGGCTTTATATGACTAGATCGGTTAGGTGCCTCCGGCGAGACATAAACCCTAATTCACCACTCTCGTTTTTACGTACACCGTTCATAAGTGACACGCATACAAACATCGTTTGTTAATACAATCAAGTAAGTAAATTTGGTTAAAAAATCGGAATATTTTCTTATTAAATGTTCACTTGCAGGCCATGAGAAGACTATTCGGGGAAATTTATCACCTGAATGGTTGGTTCATTTACCAAGCCAGTCATCCCTGTAGTACAGTTTCACAATCGTCTTCACTTGGCCTTCAACTGGATATTCTTCAAGACCATTGCAAAGCAAATTTTTACATATATTATTTGTCTGGGTGGTCATACATACATGTTTGCTGAGACTAATTTTGGTTGCGCTCACGTGATATGCAATCTATTTTCTTTAAAGTGGAGACACGTTATTCACAAGTGACTCGTGTGGCTGATATCCTATTGTTTTGGGCTGGTATCGTCGATATAGATTTAGTGGTTACATAACTATACACACACATCAAATTTGCCAGGCGGCCCAGCCAGTCAGCCAAGCAGACAGCTCGATCATTTGCCAGAATGCCATGTGGGTCAGTCTTCGACTCCTGATAATACAGCTGGTGATACAGTATGCGATAAGAGGGCACGAAACCGCTTCTATGTGGCTTTTCATTTGGTTTCAGAAATCATAGCATTTGATTTAGTAAGTGTATCTATTAACTCCAGAGATTGTGGACTGGTTAGTTTGCTCTCTGCCCTGTCTGGTTGATTTAATCTGCCCTTTATGTTGGTTGAATCATTGGGATCGGACGCTGTGTACACCTCTGGTATGTGAGGAAACGCTATCGCAAGGAAGAGATGAAATGGGGCATGTTCTAAATTGTTGGCTGGACAGCCTGTGGAACTGCACGTTTTCCAACTGAGCGGTGGCAATGATACTGGTCAGAGCATGGTTTGTCCGGTTGCCATCTGAAATGCATCTATTGTAAACCCAATTCCCTGGAACTGATATCACCTGTTTTCCACCATTATGCTTGAATACCAACTTTGTTGAACCAACCGGTCCATGTTCATGATTTAATGCAATATGTACAGTGGTTGATATCAAGAATTGCATAGTCGATGTTGTCCATGTAGACAACCAATTTTCGACTACCTATCTCAGGATAGAGATACATGGATACGCCCAGAAGTTTAGGAGACACCCCAGTTATAGCACGGCTAATGATATCACATGCTTTGTTGAGAAACTTAAAATCAGTTTTCCCATAGAAATCAGAAAGCATCGTTCACTGGTAAGCCACGCTATTTTGGTGAACAACATAGGACAAAAAAATCCACGCAGGTGTCAATTGTCTTCTCAGAGGAAAGGTCTGCCTATTTGTTCTTAAAGTTTAACAGCATTCCGTATTTTGCGCTTACGTATTCCTACAGTCGTGTGTACTATGTGTCCTCACTAGATTCGTGAGTCAGTCAACATATTCGTATCTTCGTATAATGGTGGTAGTTGTCGATTTGCCGCCTTGCCACACCTGCAGATATATCCTATCAGCACACCAAGTCTGGTAATCCAGTTTTTTACATTATTGACAGTTATGTCCATTCTCTGATGAATTGCTGTTTTAATTTCTAGGAGGATTATGCCGAGGGGTTACTTATATCGCGCCAATCGCAAACTCTTGGTAACGGTTTCTTAGAGAAGTTAAGAGGTAAGCCTCTCTTTCAAATCATTATTGATTGTGTAGAATTAAGTGTTTATCTGCATGACTATATACAGATGAGCATGTTCTACTTCACCAGAGGCAAGTTTACCAGCTATTATGCATTTCTTTAGAAGGCAGCTCTGTTTTCTGATGATAATGCGTGCCTATGCCAACCATATTTGGCTCCGCGCCGCGATGCTGGAGTAACATCTGTGCATATCCTTGTTTCTCAGTGACATCCCTAACCTTTGTATTGATAGTTTGGCATGAGTTGTCTGTCACCGTTTCAACCGGAATATCAACCAAAGACCAATTGGTCTCATTTTGTGATTGTCCATGAGATGGAAAACAGTGCATCCAGCTGGTAAAACAGTTAGATCTTCAGTCAGTTTCTGGGTACGCTATTGGGGATCTTGTCAGGCAAATGTCACCACCATTTTGGTTATAGCTCGTGGAAGCTGTCTCTGGACTGCTATTGTTCTCATAGGCTTAATGCTGGGCAGGTCTTTCTAATTGGTGGCGATGCCAGTAGCTTGGTCTACATGCTTTGTGGCATTTGAATGGTGTTGCGTCAGGTAGTATATCTGCTTTATATTCTATCAGCTTCTTTCCATTTGCGTCATGACGCTGACTGCAGGCTGACAACACTGAATCCAATTTCCCTATATCAGGAGTGACACTCGAATTCTTCGAAGAAAAGATACAAGAGAAAAGTAACATAAATCGACATTAAATATATTAAGTTTGCTGCTCTATTAAATGTATGCTTAACATACTGAATTACGGTATGCGGTCTGAAACGGTTGGGTGGTAAATCATTTCAGAAATGCCTGATAGTATACATTTTTTAATTAATATTTTAAGCTACAAAAGCGTATTGTTTGAAATGTCACTCATACTCTCTGCAGATTCCCATGATGTAGGTTAAAGAACATATGGGCACGGTGGATGGCAAGATACCATATGGTGCTCTCTAGCACCATCATGTGGACAATCAATCTTTCACTTACCCCGCAACTCAGTCTAAATCATGCATATTTAATGGGGAAACTAAATAGTAATTAAGCGATCTACATTTTCTAGGCACAGATTAAGCAATATTACGTCGGAATTAGAATTACGCTCCCCAGTAAACATTTACATCCTGAACGTGTATTCACATGCCATGCTGAGTATCTTTCATATTTAGCATTAGTCATTGAACACTGAATTCCTAAAATGTAATTTCTAGGTAACTATATCGGAAATATATATTTTTAAATGCGAAACTTATTTGACTGAAAGTTGTTACTGCCTATCACATGGTAGCAACATTTCCCAATCAAGTAAGGTTTAAAATTCCGAAACAGAATTTGCATTAAATTCTATATGCGTTTTCGAATTCTCGTCTTCGCATTCAAATGGCTAAGCACAATGATTAACGCAATCAAACAACGCTGAATCAATCACCAGTCATGCGAAACAGGGAAAATTGGGGATTTCTTTCTTTCACAGTACTTTCAAACAGCGCCAACCTGGTACTGGACTACGGGTGATTGATTTCCGTAGCGATACTCAACCTAAGCCTATTCAAATTATGCTAGCTTTCTCCACAATTTTCCGCGAGCCTGCCTTCATTACTCAACCCATCACAAACATATCGCATGAACGAATGGTATAATAAAACAGACATGTTTATCATTCCATCGTTACTAATTCCTGAACACACAAATTAAATCATTTGCCGTTTGGAATAGTGCCATTCTGGGAACCTCTCTGAATTCTGAATTTTGTTCAGCGCTCAGAACGGTTAACCAGAATATGATGTACCAATCCAAATGGCAGACGATCAATCTGATTAGACATCTATTGAAAGCTAATGCAGCAGTGGAGTTAAAGCCGTGGCCCACGTGACCCGATTCACCCATTTCATTCCAAGAAAGTTATGGCAATTGATAAAATTTGCCATTTTATTCACAGACCATATAGAGATTGGTGGTTTGTTTCTTGGTGCTCGTTCGATACATACTGAGAATGTATACTTGCCATGCTTATGAGGGCGGTGTGGGCAGCCATACATGGGAGTATTATATAATAATGTAGTCCTGACTGCACATTTTCGGCATGAGAACCTGGTCCGCAGACGGCCCACTACCAACCAATATATTTGGCATGATCTTATGTCGGATATAATAGGATTTACACGGGTAGGTGAATATACAAAACTTACCTCTCAAATGGCGTCTGCTTTACCTAGCGAATCGCTAGTTGATGTGTCACCAATAGACGAATGCGATCTGTCACTCAAGTATCTTTTGCTATAATCAAATTGGTCACATGGTATCTGACGTCACAATACATATGACGCATATCTTCATGACAAAATCTAAATGTATTTTTTTTTTTTGATACATTTACAATTGAATAAACATTATATAGAATATTTCAAACACAGTAATATTATTTTCAGAATACTCAACAGCGTGCCTGTTATAGTTACCTTGAGATTCTAATTCTTGGAGTTCAGATATCACTGTTTCAAATCGATTCCAACACGCGTATGCAGCTGGCGCACTTTAACTAGAAATGAGCGGTAGAATAGAAATGGCCACCACCACTTTCTATATTGCAAACAATGGTCCGTTCCAGTTTTAGCTATGCACTGACAATCTCTATCTAATGTCCACCACCACCACCACGCTGGTGTTGGGATCGATAGGTCCCTAACAGTCCTAACTATCAGTTTTCAGAAAACTATGCAGGTAAGCTGTTGAATATGTTGAAACTAATTCGACTGTGTGCTGTTGCTGCTTGTGACAATATGTGTATTACATGGTAAATACAAACAATTCGTACAACATATACGACTATTACGCGTTAACGCCGGAATATATCGAGTCATGCAGGGCTTCGTGGTTATGATGACATATGACGTCATATGAAGGATGTCATATGAAGGATGTATAAACTTGGAAAGGTCCATTCCCTGTGACATGAATTCATGTTCCATCTCAGTTGATGTCTATGCGGTATCATACCGATCCAACCTGTCTCAGCATGGCAATCTAGGCAGGGGTTGGCTAAGATAATGAGATCTAGCTCAATTGTTGAAAATTAATTATTCATGTCAAGGTAAGATGTGAGTACATTTCTCGCTGTGTCACGCGCATTTTAACTCATATCCGCCCACTGTGTACGCGTGTAGTAATCAATTTGAAAATTTGAATACTGAATTAACAGAATATAAATTTCAATTTAACTATACATGTAATTATTGATTCAATATTTTGAAGCAATTTGACTGTGTGCTGTTTCTGCATATGGCCATGTAGGGTGACGTCATATATTAATAGCGACGTCATACAATCTTGTACGCATTTTATCCTCCACCCCACCTTGATGCGTATATACAGTGGAATGTGAATGGTCAGTTTGACAAAAACCATTTCCAGCAATCATATGCTAATTAGTTTAGCACTGGCTATTGTTGATTGACATATGTTGATTTCGCTAGACTCATGCATGGCGTTATATGCCGACCATATGTTTATGATATTCCATCAAATCATTATGTATCATATTCATTGATAATTAAGAATTTAATTATTTGACAGGTTATCTTGCTCATATTAGTAATACAATATTGGTTCAAAATAACTAGTCAAATATTGTCCGTGGGTTGGGAACATTCACTCTAAACACCACCTTACACGTACATGTAATTCAGCAGTAATAGTCACGTGAAATGTGGTATTGTTAGTGAATTGAGCACGTGTAGAATTCAGTCTACGATATTACGCGGTATATGTAGCAGTGTTTTGCTAGCTGTGAACAGTATGGCGATCTAGGCTCCTGACAACAAGTGCTTTATGTTAAGGTGTTTTAGTTGTCAGTAAACTGTTTTAATTCAAGCCATGTGAGATTCAGAATAGCTTGAATTCATCATGTTGTAGTAGGTGTACATGTAACGCTATATCCATTATGTTCTGTGTCTGATTGAACAGTATCTGTTGTGGCATATTTTGCCGCCATCATCACCACGTGTCGGCCATCTTTAAACGGTTGAGATGAGAGGAGAGATGAACGGAGTAGATCCCTAAAATGTGTCTTAGGATGGGATTCGTCACCTCCGTGTCCAGTGAAATATGAACTTATGAACGTGGCGACCATAGTCCGGTCATTAATAAGAACTTTCTGTAAGACAAATGGACCGTCATCTTCGTCCATCGCTGTAGAGGAGGCAGCCGCGCCAAAAGCTTTCATACCATTAACAGCTGCGAGTAAGTTCGGTCCTTGAGAGTGATCATCGTCGCTTCTATTCCTTCTGGCGTCCATAGTCACTTCGTTCGCTTGTCGTGTCACCGTTTGGTAACCATGGAGACGCCATCATCCTCTGTTAGAAGAATGATCTGATGTCCTGATTGCTGCTACTATCGCCGGCATGAAGTCTTCAAAGCACTGCTATCATAGAACCTAATCTCGGTTTCCGGTAGAACGACAAATTCCGACGCCATTCCGCATACTCTACTTGGATTCATGCGTGGTGGATCCGTTTCGGGAATTCGCCGGATTAAAAGGTACCTAACATTTGACCATTCGCATATTTTGCTAGAATACATTATTTCACATCTCACTCGTCCCTGGAGTTTGGATTAGTAAAACTAAAATATAAATTGTGTATGAATACTATGATAAATTAATTATAATCACTGCTCTGGTAAAAGGCATGGGTATAATTAATTGATTCAAAATCATCATTTCTGATTCGTGATAATGTGGGTGCACTCGAACGGTTGAATTTGGCATTACCAAATTTGATCACTCGATTGACCTGACATTGGCACGAGGTATTGGATTTGATAATTTTGGAAAATATTATTTGCTTATTAGCTAAATTCATTGATTCAGGATTATCAAATTCTATTCATGATACTGTCGGTTCTCTCGAAAGATTAAATTTGCTCATATCAAATTTAATTAGCCGAATGACTGACATTGACATGATTTCTAGGAGTTGATTGTCTTGAAAATAGTAATTGGTATGTGCTCAGTAAATTAATCCAAAATAATTAATTCCTATTCATCATAAAACTGGTTCTCTCGAATGGTTAAATTCGGTCACCCCAAATGTGATTATTCGAATGACCGTGACATTGATATGTATCTTAGGTTTTGATTATTTTTTAATAGGACGTCATAATCATTGATATAGCATTATCCTATCGATGGGATCAGTACAAATATCTCTACGAACGGCAACGAGAGTGATCGGTTGTTAAAAAAACATTCTAAACCCTGATAATTATTACATCATTTAAAAATTAAGAGTTTCAAGGTCGTCGACATTTTGAATGTAAAATTGGCGCAAACTATGTCTTAACATATTATTGTTCATCCCTTCGTTGTTATCAGTTCATTCTATCATATATCATTGAAACATATCATTAATCGTTTTTACTCATCCGTGTTGTATATGTAACGCCTACACAAGAAATGCATTATTTTCTTTATCAATTACATGTAACCGTTCCTTCTTAAATTTCAACAATCTGAAAAACTTGTGTTCAACCATTGAGGCATTGAACTTATTCAACATTGATACCTGTTAGTTCTACAAAATAATTATTTATTCAAGATCTAGTTCCTTCTTGGAGTTTGAGCCAAGTTTAGATGGTTGTGTAGATGCTGATTATCAGTGACAAACTCTTGAACCGAAATTATCCAAACTTGGTAATTGCATTACAAGCGAATCTGGGGTTATAGGTCAGCTAAATTAGTTAATTTATTCGTCGACGATAGGTTTTCTGAATAGTCAATTCCTCTAAGCATACTATCAAAACCTGTAATCTCATTGAGGTCATAACATTGAATTGACCTTCGCCTCATTTTAATGACCTTGGCCCTAGAGTATCCAGCGTATCTATCACAGCCATAACATCTACCAACAGAATCTCTTTCAAAATATGCAGGATATCGTTTATTAAATCGTAAATTTACCCCAAGACATGTAATTCGTAATCTTTCGGTTTTCGTGACAGAGCTATATATGTCATATTGATTGTGACGTCGGCTAAGATGTGGTTATGCTATCAGATATGTTAGTGACAGATCTGATCCCTCAAATAAGTGGTACAGATATTCGTATACAGACTACATACTTATCGATTGGAATACGTACGTGAATGGGACCTGTTTAACAGTACCCGACATGTGCGCCATTCACTTGGAATATGCATCCATAACGGTTTGAGCATTATTTCTCAGTCAAAACAGGGAAAACAATGGGCCTTTCCGGTTTTAGCTATGCCCAGCCCATCTCTAGCAACGTTTCACCCACACCTCGCTCGTGCTGGGATCGATCGATCTTTGAACACTCTGACGATCAATTTCCTAAAACCTACACAGTAAGCTGTTGAATATTTTGAAACTATTGCAGCAACTGCGCCCAGTCAAATTAGTTTCAAAATATTCAACAGCATGTTTATTAAATAGCAAAGAATTACAAATACATACAATACATACAACGTGTCGGACTATTTGAGATTTGATGATGTTCTATATTGTCACTTTGTAATTATTGTGACCGCATTATACACGCGCTGAACTGATTATAACGTCATACGAGGTCAGATGATGGATGGATACTCTGGACGGGTGAATCGAACGTTGCATGACACCGCTTGGAGGATTGGAGTTTATCCATCACTCATAGGACCTCAAAATCTACTACGTGGCATCTATGGTAACGCCATGATCAATTACGTCAAGAATAGCGTTGCTAAGTTCATCCCGAACGCTTAATTGATGACAGACCAGGCGTTTTTGCACGAATTGTATAATATCTAATGGACATGCTGTTGAATATTATGAAACTAATTTGACTGGACGTTGCTGGTGCAATATGCAGCTACAGCACATAGTCAAATTAGTATCAAAATATTCAACAGCTTGCCTGTATAGTTTTCTGGAAATTGATAGTCAGGAAGCTCAGGGATCGATCGATCTCAACACGGGCGAAGTGTGGGTGCGGCTTAGCTAAAGATGGGCGGGACATAACTAAGACGGTATTCCTCCATGTGTACATATTACCAATTGAAAACTTTAACAAGTGTTGGTGTTTGGCTCCACGTCAGCGACAGCTGATAGACTCCCCAGGTGCGTGATATCTTTGGTCTGTCTTTGTTTTCTTTTACAATTCTGATATATCATAATGTCACTTTCGACTATTTATTGTGCTGGATGTTCAGACGACCGGTAACATGAATGGACGGGCAGATGGGCAGACGGACGGAAGAACGAACGGGTGGATAGACATAGCACACTTCTCAGACGCCAATCAATACGACGTCACGTTTTATTAATATGCGTCAAGTAGAGCTCAATTTATTATCAAAGAAACGTGTTAGACTAACTATTCTCGCGATATAGATAGCTTTGTCACAAATGGTAAAGATAGTTATTTCGAGAATACGCTCGTGATTTGAACTGTTGAGTAGCACTAATAGCATGTATTATTTACCAACCGTATGCTTTGACAGGATACCTCAATAACTGTGATCGTGGCAAGTGGGGGGAAAGCCAGGACATTAACATCTCTATTCTTAGTTATTGATTATCAACAATATTGAATTAATTGTGCACGCTAAATATCTAATATCTAATAGGAATTAGCATATGCGCATTGCGCATATTGTGACCTACTCAATCATAGATGTTTAAAGAAGTATTCTCTTGTATTTAAACTCAAGTAAATCCATGTTTATGCACATGGAATAAACAGTTCATCTATGCCACGTTTCTTAAAGGTGCCTGCCCACACCCACACACCCAGCCGCCACCACCACCACCACCACCACCACCACCACCCGCCACCTTTCATATTCAATCTATGCACTTTCTGATTCCGCCCGCAGCTATGGTACACATAAAACAGTAGCAAGAATGAATCTTATGTACATTGGGAGACATGGTCCATCAGCAATCCATTGCCATGCGGTGTAGCCGACTTTCACGCCGTATTTCTGCAATGTACGTGTTCTATGGGGAAGCAGCGCGACTGTGAGCTATGCCAGCGCTATTCAGCCGGATAGATAGCGTCCTAAGTATTTTACATCCAAAACAATGGAGGGATCCATTTCTCTCTATACCCACCTATTTTTAGTTAAGCTACGCCCACAATGTTCGCAGGTTGGAATCGACACTTTAAACCATAACCTTCTGGAAGCCCAATGGGCCTTTCCGGAGTAATGCCGTCATATGACGTCATAATTAGCTGACGTGTTGGATGACGTCAGAATCAATAAGTGGCGTGTAGAGTAGGATGACGGCATAATCATTACGTCATAAATGATTATATTAGGCCCGTATTTAACGCGTAATGGTCCGACAAATTGTAATGTCTCTGCTATGTATTAAACATGCTGTTGAATATTTTGAAACTAATTCGACTGGCGGCTGTTCCAGCCATAGGCAGCAACAGCGCCCAGTCGAATTAGTTCCAAAATATCCAATAGCTTACCTGTATAGTTTTCTGAAAATTGATAGTCAGGGAGTTCAGAGATCGATCAATCACAACACAAGTGATGTGTTGGCGGAGCTTAGTTAGATATGGGCTCGGAATGGCTAATAATGGAAAGGGCCATTCATTATAACGTCATCAACTTGTGTGACAGATCGGATCTCTCCATTGCACCTCCTGATATATACACATATACGACTGTGTAAGCAGACCATTTGACTAACTAACACTTGTTTCTATCGAAACAAGCCATACAAGTAAAAATACCCATTAGGCTGGCCGTTGAGCGGCTGAACCGAGAAAAATGGTAAAAGGTACGGATTTTGTAGCATTTGAAGATAATTTTCGAGTATTATTATCGGTCCAAAGTCCCGAAAGGTCCATTTTCTCACAGATTATTTAATAGCAGTTTATATTTAATTGGTATATTAGAAGTGCTACTGGGACAAAATGCGTTTAAGATGTGCTAACGCAGTAAGGGTTGACCATCTATAAAACCTAAATTACACATACAAGAAACCTTACAATTGTCGGACGATATTGTTTCTCCAAATAATTACATTGTTGCATAATCCCTTGACATTACGGGTGTTTTACGGGTGTTTTGGAGAGAATAATATATGATAGGGGGATGTGGGCAAAATGTGATGATGGGCATAAAGGAACGGGCCACTATTTCATAAAGGTCATGCATAATGCCATATGTCAAGTGATTTTAGTCACATATTATCTAGCATTATTTTAGAAAAAATATAGGATTCATCGTTAGCTACGGTAAGTGTATTCTGCATCGCTTTATTTTGCGTTTTGCACATATTTCTGCCAGGCTATACATTTCTATAGAAGTGTCTCAACGACAACCGTTAAATTAAGATGGCGATTACGTATAAGGTGTATTAAGATATAATATGTAGCAAAAGTTAATAAACTGTACCTATGCCTTATAAACTGACGGGAAATGTAAAAAAGTGTATATATTGCCAGACCGGCGCAAAGGGCCAGTTGATCTTTCGGACAAAAGTAGCAGTTGTTTAAGACGCATGCTTAAAAGGCCGATGTGTAATGGAATCACAGGCCACAGAATCATTTTCTTAAGCAAATGACTCGAAGTAAACCATCACCTATTTTACTACTCGTGTGCTCTCTAATGCTGTTGTTTAAACCAGAGTTAATCGCTCAAATTTAACATTTAAAGTAATTCTAATTATTGCAGCAAGTTGATTGCCACCGTACTTATATATCTCCTATGACATACTGTAATAGACAAAAGCAACATACAGACTTCTTCTAGCTGGGATAGTTGCTACAAAGAAAACACAGACAGACAGATCCCAGGGGCTTGGAAGTTATTGTCAATAACTTGAAGAATCAATGCCAGATTTGAAGAGGGTACGGGTTTAGAAACAAGAGAGTGAAGATTGGCCATGCCCTGAACGAAGTCATTAAGGAACTTAGTTTCCTTAGAATGTGGTATTAGAAAACCATGGATAGCAGAAAGCATAATAAGCCGGAAGCCTCTATCAGTGAAAGGTATAAGATTACCAGAAAAAAAAGACTTAATAATTCAACCAAACTATCTATCCCCTGGCAAAGAGATGCCAAATCGAGCACAATACTGAACCGGGTACACCGTCTTAAAGTCTAAAATACTGTTAGAAACTCACCAAACCTTCTCTCGCTTGAAATGGAACAAAATATACTAAGATTTGACAAAGAAGATATGCGAAATAATATACCTGCCACCAGTGTCCAGAAGAATGAAGTTAGAGATCCAGATTCACGCACCTACACCGCACTAGGGTATGACGGTCCTGGCAGAGATGAGGGAACTCCACAAGCATGATGAGCAAGCATACTCAACAACCCGATTGGGCCACAGGGGTTAAACGGGAAAATCTTGCGGTTCTGCGTCGGAATCTTCCACATTAGCAAAATAACTGGACCAGTCGAAGAAAAGGCTTGCTAAGAAGGGGTCTGCTCATTACATGGAGAGGGCGACCACAGCCGAAACCCATATTTCTGGGGACTAGGGAGATGGTTACATAAAGATACACTGTAAACGAGGCAAAGAAGTCCAATTAAATGATGTCCAATGAGAAGGAAATCAAGACATAGTCGTCGACCTCTGCAGTTCCCACTTCCTAAAAACGAAAACGAAAAGCAGGGCCTAGGCCAGTGAGCTGCGAGAAGACATACATTCCGGAATTCTAGCTACATCGAGAAAATAAAAGATTTGTATGGGCATTTGGCGCCTACATTCAGTCAGATTCTGGAGGTCAATCTTCGCATGATCTGGGGTGGATAATCATCGTGGTCAAGTCGAGTTTAATTTCATCCCTGGCGTTCACCCATCTTAGAGTTTAATTTATCTTTGTTCAAGGATGGTTATATCCTTTGACCTTTATGTTTGAAGCCATTGCGCGTGATATGGTTTGTTCTAGGACCCCCATCGGACTTAGGTAGTTATGTCTGCGAGTTTCGTAGATTGATTGTTAGTGTAAATATAACACTCATGTGGGCTCATCATTGGGGAATCCTTCTGTATTGCTTGGATTGCAGCTAGTTGGGGTGGGTGAGTCGGGTGGGTGGGGATGGGGGATGGGGTGTGTGTTCTTTAATGTCCACTTTCCCTGTGGTATCGTCTTTTAAATATGTGTGGTTTCAGGACAGTTGCTGATAAAAGTTCGTTTGGAAGTCGTCTCCTAGTGTGTTGTTTTTTCCACCCATGCTTCACGGGAATGCTGAAACTGGAATCTCCTCTCTTTGTTTTGGCTGTAGTCGCAAGAGAACTGTTTCTTCATTTCCTCCATGTTGGAGGCGTGGGCAGTGCAGTAGGTGCTCGTCTGTCGGCAGGTTCTCCAACTCTGGTCTCCATCAGATCTGACTATTTGATAGTAGTGTGTTAAGTGAACAAGCAACGAGTGAGTAGGTTGTTTGGGGTTTTTTTGTCTGGGCCCCCGCTTCCTTTTTCAGTGGTATCGGCGGAATGTATATTGATTTGTGTGTAACAGTAGGTTATTGGAAATAGTTAAAGACAATGCCAATTAGTTTGCTGCAATAAGTAGAATCACTTTGGTCTAGTCAATGTTTAAATTTGCGTGATTAACCACGTTTAAACAACCTCATTAGACAGCAGAAAAGTGGTACTTAAAGACATGTGATGGATTAATTCAATTTGCCTAAGACAACATATGTGCGTGCGTGCGTGCGTGCGTGCGTGCGTGCGTGCGTGCGTGCGTGCGTGCGTGCGTGCGTGCGTGCGTGCGTGCGTGCGTGCGTGCGTGCGTGCGTGCGTGCGTATGTGCGTGTGCGTGTGCGTGTGCGTGTGCGTGCGTGCGTGCGTGCGTGCGTGCGTGCGTGCGTGCGTGCGTGCGTGCGTGCGTGCGTGCGTGCGTGCGTGCGTGCGTGCGTGCGTGCGTGCGTGCGTGCGTGCGTGCGTGCGTGCGTGCGTGCGTGCGTGCGTGCGTGCGTGCGTGCGTGCGTGCGTGCGTGCGTGCGTGCGTGCGTGCGTGTGCACAGAGTTGTGATACCTTAGAAAATCTTGAAAGTCTTAAGCAACTGTCACTTTTCGTCCCAAATGATAGGCGACCATTTGCGCAGCTGTGAATACTTAGAAACTTCATTTTTTACACTTCGCTCTATTTTATAAGACACATGCGTGTATTTTGTGGCATATTATGCCTTAATAAAAACTGACAACCACATTAATTTTAACAGTTGCCTTATGTTGGCCCTATTCTGTAGAAAGGTATTGCTTAGCGTAGATAGAGTTGTCAACAGCCGCACAATCTATAAAAAAGCGATGCAGAATTATACTCTTACCATAGCCGACGATGTATCACATCGTGTTTCCTAAATAATTCAAGATACCCCATTCCTAAAATGCTTTGACACGTTAAATTATGCATGCGTTGTGTAAGAATGATGGGCCCGTCTCTTTATATCCCCATCTTGATTTGCCCAGCCTTCCACTATAGTGTGGTCTCCAAAATACCCTTAGTGCCATAGGATAACATAACAATAACAATATAATTATTTGGAGAAACAACAACACCCCCCCCCCCTCCCACCACCACCCCATACAATAGTACGATGTCTAGTATATGTGATTGGCCCATTATACATGCTCAACGCGTATTCCGTTAGCGTCTCCTAAACGCATTTAGACTTTGCACTGCTAAAATACCCCTAAAATGGCTATAAACAGTGAATTTTCGATCCTTTTGGATGCGCTATATATAGTACTCGGAATTGTGTTACGGATGATGTCAAATTGTGCTCTCTGTACACAGGATGTGGAGTGGCGATTTACTACTCAAGCAAGATTTTTAATTTCACTACTGTCTACCAATTATAACACCTGACTGTTCAATTTATGGCTGAGTCCTTAGCGGCATACGTTTCTCCGCTGAATTCATGAACAGCTCCATAAACACGACGCAGACAAAGACAAGTCGTTGCACATCAATTTCAATTTTCAATTTCAAGTTTATTCGGTAACTTCTTCAGGTACTTCTTCAGACGTTCCCGAAACATATATTATGAAAAATACGTACAATGGCGGTTACATATACTATATACATACTTAAACCGTGTATGTTTTTCAGAGCCATATAAGGCTTACATAAATAAAAAGTGATGATAGTAGTGGTGGTAAACTGATGATGGGATGATGCCGATGATAATGATGATGATGATGATTATGGCGACGACGACGACGACGAGGGCGTCGTCGACGATGACGACGACAGCGAAGACGACGACCACGACGACGACGACGACGAGTAGTATGATGTACTGTATAGTTACTAACACTACTACTGCTACCGTCTCCGCCGAGACGTACATACAAGTGTGGGAGCAATAGGTATGGCTCGATCAGCAAGCTTTGAGCAAGTGTATTATGCCATAAGCAATTAAGTCACGTGATGGCTGACGTCACAATCAAAATGACGCATAGCTTCATAAAAAACGAAAAGTCCATCAGGAAATGTCCGAATTGGTTTAAATAAAGATTATTTTTTTCTTATTAAAGTGGGAGCACTGCAAGCTATTTTTTGTTGGTGTGTATTCCACTCGCACACAAATACACTTCATTTTTACAAATCAAGAGGCGGTTTACAACACCGAAAAACAAATAAGTGTGTACATGCTATTAATAATAATGGTAATAGTATAAATATTGACAAGATCAGGATACGTTTAGAATGTAGATCAGCATTGGAGTTACAAAAGAGAGTGTAGTATACAAATATGTTCGTACGAAGTTTCCCTTAGGTAAAGCGTGTTGTGGATCAAGGCTACCTGTGCGTGAGCTTAACGCTCTGAAGGCTAAGCCTGTCATGCCGGCCCAAATGGAGTGGTTTTGACGTATGCGCATTTTCCGGCCAAGAGATGATAACCCCATATAATCCACACCGAAATGACCGGCTCGGTTATGGCGTTACGCAGCCAGTCATTTCAGTGGCAAATCCACAAAAATAGTCACCTCCCGGCCAACAAATGGACGCCTCCTAATAATAAAACATTTTGGTTTTCTTGCCAACCAACCCTTAACCGTTACGCCGGCCAAACGACCTCTTCATAAAGCTATGTTCATAAATTCCAGTGGTTAATGCATATTCACACCAAATGCGTGAGAATAAAACTGCAAAACTTGTATACCCCTAGGGGCCCAAACCGCGTATCTAAATGTAACGAAAGGAAATAAATCCCAATATATGACAATTCCATCTCGCACAAATCAATGTAATATTTTTAGAAGTCAAGTTGAATTAGGGACTCGTATCTCCAATTAGACCTCACGACTTCAAAATTGTATCAAGTGTACGAATTAAAAGTATTTGATGAATTTACCATTTAATAAGCATTCTGTTGAATATTTCGAAACTAAGTTGACTTGAAGCTGTTCAAAACTTTCAATAACTTCTATAGATAATAAGGAATTTAAATTCTGAGAATTGAAGCTCAAAGTTTTCACGTCGATTCTCTCACATGTAAAATGTGGGCGGAGCTGATCTTGTAATAAGGGTTCGCAGCTAGCAATGTTATGCACTATTATGCGCAAGCTGTCATGGTTGTCATTATTGGACTGTAAATCATTGTCAATACGTCCTAAATGTCCAATCCCCAGCAGCGCTTTCTGATAATAAATACACGAATCTCACGTAAACTTGAACGCCAATTACGTCGTTATTATAAACCTGATACAATGCGTTCACCTTAGATTCAATAGAAATATAGAAATCTGGCAGATGAAGATCGATGGCTTCCTCACATCATCTCTTCATTCCAACATATCATAAAAAGTAAATTAACTACGGCAGCGAACATAATGGAACTGGTCAGATGGAGCTATGGCATCCAGTTAACCGTTTGACAAATAATGATTTACGACATTAAAGCATCAATTGAAATTTGATAATATAAATCATTGCATTGGACAACGTATTCATCCCATATGGCCATGGCTAATTAAAGATTGGATATCACAAATGCTGTATCAAGGAGCAGCCGTGCAAAGGTCAAGCATGGGGACGGGAAGATGGTGAGTAAGTGAATGAATGGTGAGTCTGTGGGTATGTGCGTGCGTGTGGGTTGCTTGAGTGAGTGATTGCGTAATTTAAGAGAGTTAGTGAGTATGTGAGCGAGCGAGCGAGCGAATACGCGACTAAACGAACTGATCGAAACTCTGACTAGCTGACAGCTGACTGCCGAATTTATTGGCCCTTTGATTCAACCGACTGACCGACTGGCCAACTGCCAGACCGACAGACCGATTTACCCACCGACAGACTGACCGACCGTTTGATCGATGACGTAATGAGAGTGTGGGCGTACGTGTGCGCGTGCGTGAAACAACTGGCCATTTTTAGCTGGAAAACGTTAATATTGACTGATTCTATGAAGAAAAGTACAACGGCATTAAATGGAGCAATGCTTACCGGCTATGTACAGTTGATGTACACCTGTAATTAGATGTGTCTAAACTTTGGCAGCACAGCAAAGCATACCCATGTCATAGTAGCAATTGCCAGTAGTTTCGTCTGTTTCCACAGTGTCTGATTAATTTGGGGCTCAAAATAGAGAACTTTTTTTAGCAATAAATACTTTGCGCTGCTATATCTTCCACGAATCCACACAGCTAGAATTCTTCATACATGTCAACCATTTCAGTGAGATTCCTGGAATACATATATCCAAAACACAAAGCCTATTCAAGATTTTCTCGAAAGGACGGTCTATTTAGTTCATAGATGCAACAATAAAATATAAATATAATTACACTTTGCTGCATAAACCGAACTCTATACTGGTCAAGCCGGCCAAATCGGTGGTTATGAGGAATGACCATTCGTAGGCCAAAAGAAGACTATTTTTGAAAATCTTTTACTTTTAAAATCAGACAAAATAGCCTCGATCTGCAATGTTATTGGCACATATCCATTTATAGGACAACAGATAGCTGTTTTGTAAGCTGTATTTACATTTACAAAAAACAACCTTCTCTTGGCCTGAGAATGGTCATTTAGGGAGCACAAATTTTTTTACAAATATGTTCCAGTAAAGGGTTAATGGACCTTCCATTTTCACTATGTCCCGACAATCTCTAGCTAAGAAGCACCAACAACGCGCTCGTGTTGGGACCGATCGATCGACCATCTGAACTCCCTTACTATCAATTTCCAGAAAATTATACAGGTATGCTGTTGCATATTTTGAAACTAATTTGATTGGTGCTGTTGCTGACTATGGCAGCAACAGCACCCAGTCAAATTAGTTTCAAAATATTCAATAGCATATTTATTAAATGGTAGTGACATGCAATTCGTACAACGTGTCGGTCTATTAGTAGTTAATGAAGGGCCTAATATAATCATTTATGACATAATGGTTATGAAGTCATCCTACACCCCACTTAGCTGATTATGACGCCATATTACGTCAGATTGATAGATGGATACTCTGGAAAGGTGAATTCAAATAAGTAGCGCGTTGAGCACAAGAGAGTTTAATCACGGTTGAGCTTTGCTACCCAAGTATATCTGACATCTGGTTTTCTTCAGAACAATGTTCCCATAGACGCACTCTGCATGAACCTCTAGCGCTGATATATTACAACCCGATATATTACAAGCGACTCGTGCCAATATAACACATTCCAGACACTTTTTTACAATCGATGGATCCGTTCTGTCACTCAAGTATATGATGTCATAATCTAATACGCCACTAATTAGCTGAAGTCAAAATCGTATTGAGATATAGCTCCGTCAGGAAAATCACAAAATCCGCCATAAAGTGTACGAATTATATATTTTTATTGAATTTAGATTTTAATAAACATTATGTGGAATATTTTGAAACTAATTTGACTTGCGGTTGCTAATGCATATATAGAATTCCAACACGTAAACAGTCCCATAATCAAGCTGGGTAGACACATAACACGGATGCTTATGGCAGCAACAGCGCCCAGTCAAATTAGGTTAAACATATTCAACAGCATGTTTATTAAATAGGGGAGACATACAATTCGTACAACGTGTCGGACTATTAAGAGTTAAAGCCGGGCCAAGAAGAATCATTTATGACGTAATGATTATAGCGTCACCCTACACGCCGCTTACCTGATTATAACATCACATGACGTCAGCTGATAGATGAATACCCTGGAAAGGTGAGTTAATGCATTGATATGCAATCTCAGATTGACGCATGCAGTATTAAGCACAATTTCAAATTAGGAGACACTGTTTCGTGCATTGTTACATTAAGACATATATTTATGAATAATTTAATACGCGTATGCCTACCTGTTAATGACGGAAGCTGTGGGTGCACTATATGATACTTATTTATTCTGCATAACAAATGTGAAAAATAAAAACAATACACATTATGATCTTATATCGACCTTTGCCAGCATACAAATAACCATCATATCCAAATCGATCGTGCCACCCAACCACGTTTTTTCCCACTTCCTATGAATGCTTGAACAAACATGGATTATTAATAACATATGCCATTACACATTCTAGAGGTTTTTTAAACTTCTTTCTATGCTTGCCTGGTATATTACTGAACGTGGTTGCTTAGCCAGGTGCACCCGTGGTTCGAGAAATAAGACACAAGTAGTTCTACTAGCACTCCCACCCCCAAGCTGTCGTATCAACACTCCTAGGGGAAGTATCAAATATTGCAACGCAGCGGTACCGTACGCCCCCCCCCCTCCCCCAATCTCACCCCGCCGTCAAGTTACCCCAAACAGTATTTGCCAGTAGCACGATTAATGTGTGGACATCTATTTCAATGTCATTACGAGCGTATTACACATAAACAAACCCACATATAATCCTTTACAATAGCCTATACAATAATCACTTATGTCATGAATGGCATAAGTAAATTAGTCACGAGCGCTTAAAGGGATGCTAATCTCATATCAAATGGTCTATTGCACCGATAGATTATTGTGAATAGATTTCATATCATTCATATCCTGTCACATTCCCATATCTGTATCGCAATTATGTGCTTTGTAATATCGCGTAAATGTTGAACGGTGAACGCCACCATTTTGTCTCCCAAAGCGATAGTCTGTGATGCCAATGCATTAACTGATTTATTATTTAATAATCGTCTTGTTGAATATGACGGGAAGTTGCTACTGTCTACAACTTCCGGTCAAATTAGTTTCAAAATATTCAGCAGCTTACCGGTATGGTTGCTTTATACAGCATTGCCAAACTATAGATGGCGCCTCTATAACTGAGCACATGCACCGAGGTAGACACGCTATCCTTTTTCTGATTGTTTGAAAGCCAAATCATGACAGCCGCCAAAGGCTGTAGAATTCACCTTTCCAGAGTAGCCACCCACCATATGACGCCATAATGAACTGCGTGATGTGTAGAATGACATCATAAGGAATGACGTCATAAATGACGTCGATAAGTACGTCACGATCGCATATTCGAAGACGGTCTATTCGTTGTTGTTCAAATTGTTTTCTTTTACTAGCTAATAAATAGTCTGTTGACTATTTTGAAACTAATTTGACTGGGCGCTGTTCCTGCCATAGGCAACAACAGCACCCAGTCAAATTAGTTACAAAATATACAACAGCTTCCCTGTATAGTTTTCAGGAAATTGATAGCTAGGACATTTGGGGATCGATCAATCCCAACACGGCGATGTGTGGGTGAAGCTTAGCTAGTGATGGGCCGGGCATAGCTAAACATGGAAAGGTCCATTGTATCAACCTGTATCTATTAACGCCTGAATATCTGTCGTTGTCGGCATGCTAAAAAGCTAAAATGTCACGGATGGATTATGGGTGGCAAATTCTACAACATGACTGGTTAGTATAAGATAAGGTGAGTTTTCCTTAATTGATGGCAGACTATGCATTGTTGTACGAATTGTATATCTTTATTGTTCAACAAATATGTTGTTGACTATTTTGAAACTAATTTGACTGGACGCTAGACATCAACAGCGCCCAATCAACTCAGTTTCAAAATATTCAACAGCTTACATGTATTGCCTTTTGGAAATTGATAGTTTAGGAGTTTCGAGGTCGACTGATCCCAGCACGGGCGAAGTGTGGGTCGAGCTTAGCTAGAGATGGGCTGTGCATGGCTAAAACTGGGTTCCTTCATTGATCAATGGGTCGCGCAAACATGAGAATAAGCTACGTTGTCAGAAGCAAACCTACAATCGGAAGATGTTGAATACACGCTTTTCGACACTGTATGGTACGAGGGCCCAATGTGACAGCTTTATTTTGGCGATATCGATAGTACACTATGGAAAATCAAAAACTCACTCTGCGGTGACAAACACTAAAATGGCGAGTGCGTGCAAAATATCATCCAGCAGGGGTGTCACAACGATGAATTGCATCTTACCAGCTATTTTCGCTAAAGGGGTGGGGGTGGGGGTGGGGGTGGGGGTGGGGTGATGGTGGACACCGATGGCCTGACAGATTTATTTTCAAATATGCACTATGCAGGATGTGTCACACATTGACGTTGTCCGTAAAAGTCGCTCACCAAAGGTAATCCCTGTGTGGACATGTGCTAATGATACAAGAAGACAGACCAGTACAGCCTGATGCGAGGTGTCCTCAAGAAAGCAAGACTCGGCACTATGGGATCAAGAAAGGACCTGAAAAACCTAAAGTTTTTGGCTGATAAAGAGAGAGAGAGAGAGAGAGAGAGAGAGAGAGAGAGAGAGAGAGAGAGAGAGAGAGAGAGAGAAGCCGCGGTCAACAGCGAAGAAGGATTGATTGCAGCTGTCTTGGGTTTCGACTACTACAGTCGCAGAATACAGCAATCATACGTGCATTACATGTGTATAGTTAATAGCATTGCGCATTAAGTATTATGCCCCAATGACAATACTGGCAAATTAACTCTTTAATGGCTAAATATATTCTGAAAATCAAATAATTGCATATTAAATGTTGATTTGCAGGCAAGAGAGACTATTATTCTTGAAGATTTACTACTTAAATAACTGACTTGGTATTCGAGCCAGTCATTTGAGTGGTAAAATTTCAAAAATAGTGTTCTCTTTACCTGCAAAGGAACATCCCTCAAACATACTGCAGAGGTCGGTTTTGGCCGGCTTCGGCATGGAAGGGTTAAGTAATGGTGACCGTTGTCCAATAACAAGCTAACCTGCGATGGAGGGATCTGATATATCACTCGTGCGACATACCACAATTTAGTTTCAAATATTTAAGAAAGTGTTTATTCAATTATAAATTCATCAAAGCCATACAATTCGTATACGTGTGATGGACGTTTCAATTTTTCGTGATGTATGTATACGTCATTTTCATTGAGATTTTAGTTAACAAATGATGTAACTTATTATGACAGAAGATACTTGAGATCCGTTCTAGACTGGCAGATACGGTCAGGTTTTTGGCTGAACGTGGAGTTGTTATCTATAGCTTTTCTCACCTGATTTCGTAAGAGTTGATGTACAGATTTAAAAATTGCCTGACCAATTCGAAATTTTGTCTCTTTAACACACCGAGCCCACCCACCCCCTACACACACAGTTCATTTTCATTAAATTTCTCACGATTTTCAAAGACTTATTTTAACCACTAGCCACCTAAATTAGATTTAACACTAGGATTCCGTATCATGACTAGTAGAGAGGGCAGTCAATACCAACGTTTGGTGGTCTAATGATCGACTTACCCATTCGGCAATTTTCCAAATTCTAGTAAAATTGGGATGTGGCTAATAGAAGGAAGTATTGGCTTAATATTTGGCTAAAATCACATTATATATATATATGTTATTATTATTATTATTATTAAATACATAATTTCTAAGTAGAAAATCATTCAAATTAACTTTGAAGACCATCTTAAGATAGCTATTTAATTAAGCCGCAGTGTAACTAGTAGTTATATTATGTTTTATTGCGACCAAATACATACTGAAATTCTAATATCTCGGAATAAAAACACCCATATAGGCCAACTGTTGAATATTTTGAAAGAAATTTGACTGGAATCTGATGCTACATTAGGCAACAACAGCTTCCAGGAAAACTAGTTTCAAAATAGTCAACATCTTCGTGTATCTGGTATGTTGCGTTCAGTTGAAGATAATAGTGCAGATTTCGCTAAGTAAAAGGGTAGCTAACTAATCTATTGGATACTAATTTGTGAAAGCGAGGTCTGTCCCTGTAAGGTACTATGTTGATGAAAAGGGATCTGTTGTGATTCTGTCGATTTTGGAAAATGAACACGAATCAGAAGGGGTCTCAGTAATCTGGCTCCAAATAAAGGCATAAACCTTACCCGTAGAGATGATTCACTGCCATATCAGAATAGAAACTGAAATTAACCATGGAAGGTCATACATAACTAAGGTGGTGTTAGTATCAAATGATACATCATAGCAAGGCAAAATAATTGTATTACGGTGAATACATGATGTTGTCAAACATGTGGCCTCTAGGTTATTCGCAGTCAAACAGTGGAAATACTGAAAAAGTCTTGTGAAATTAATATTGGTATCAAATAAATGCCTTTATCAAGACAAAATAATTGTATTCAGTTGAATCACATGGTATGGTGAACCATGTGGCCATTAGATACCATTTAAATTTCCATATATAGTGTAAAACTGGAGACAGCAATGTATTCTTAATCGAACATCACACTGTTGGTAAGGACAGCTGGCAACAGCACAACACCATCCTACTCCTGGATTATTGTCCCAAGAGTAGGTTAATATAGCGCCCTCTGATCCATCCAGAACAGAGTTGAACCATCAATGACTGTGACTTCTTACGCAACTGTTACAAACAATGCATTTTAATCCTTAGTTTCACTATGATGTGTAAGCATCAGCATGGGAATGTTTCGGATTGTTTGAGAGAACATCCTTGATGCGTACTTCGCAGGAGCTAGCTTGACGCTCTATCACCCTAGAGTAAATAAGGTTGATGTTACACACATTTGCTTTTCTAACCTCAACATGCACATTGTTGCCAAGTGTATGGTTGCTACTTTGTTCGTCAATCCTCTGGAGTGTTACGTAAAAAAGTGGGCCGCGTGCTTTCAAATTCCTTCATCTGCATTGTATCAGTTTGAAGAGCATTATGTACATTGACTGATAACCGTGCCCATCTTCCATCCACGGTGTTTACTATTATATCATCAGGGCGCTTCTCAGGATAAAGATGAGCTATGGTCTTCTATTATATTTTTCTGTAATTCCATTCTATCCCGTGTACGATTCATAATCACTGTTGTACTCTTTGCAACTATACAGACACATATTCTCTCACCAAAAATGCCCACTCTTCCACATGTTTTAAGATCTCACACAAAAAGCTGCACAGCTAATCTCTCTCTCTCTCTCTCTCTCTCTCCCTCCCTCCCTCTCTCTCTCTCCCTCCCTCCCTCTCTCTCCCTCCCTCTCTCCCTCCCTCCCTCGCTCTCTCTCCCTCCCTCTCTCTCTCTCTCTCTCTCTCTCTCTCTCTCTCTCTCTCTCTCTCTCTCTCTCTCTCTCTCTCTCTCTCTCTCTCTCTCTCTCTCTCTCTCTCGCATTGCTGTGCTTAATAGTGGCTCGACTTGCATGTCAACCCACTGTTTGAGATTGTATTCCTACTAGCCAGGTCTTCCATCACATTTATCAATTCTTATCTTTACTTAGGGTGTTATTATTCACCTTGGTAATTCCATCATCACCTTTGGTACTCCTTCAAATTTGGCCTGCTTATATTACGAGTAGTGCTAGGGGAGGATGCACGCCTGCATCGAAACTATCAGAAATAACCTGGATCAGACAAAAAACTGCATTCAATATGTCTGGCAATATCTTTTCCTATTGTTTGCACTTATGACTTCTTGATGTGCAGAAACCATGGAAGAAGCATGTAACACAAACAGTATGCACTAGTACAGTACGGTTCTTAGAAGTTTGAAATAATATGTCAAGAGCAATCTAAAAGCTGATTGGATGGTTTAGCAGTACACTGGTAACCATACAGCTGATAATAACAGCGGCACAGTCTAGTTGTGTTTAGGAAATACACTTGTCAAAACTCCCAATAGAGTATATAACAGTTTCACAATGTGTGTGTATGCTATTGTAAACTGAATTAGCTTTAATAGCTCTTAGTAGTTGGTACTCTAGCGTCCGGCTTCATCGTTTTGCAGTTTTGGTTCAATTAACATCCAAATAAACTTCTTCATTGCTCACTAATCTCAGACGCTTCCTCTCGAAACCAATGACATGAAGAAGCGAGTACACGAAAGGACACCACCACCTAATGAGACAATGGACCTTTCCGGTTTTAGCTATGGCACGCCCATCTCTAGCTAAGCTTCACCCACACATCGCTCGTGTTGGGATCGATCGATCTCTGAACACCCGGACTATCAATCTCCAAAAAATACAGAGGTAAGCTGTTGGATATTTTGAAACTAATTTGACTGGTTGCTGGTGCTGCATAAAGCAGCAGCATGTCCAGTCAAATTAATTTCAAAATATTCAACATCATGTTTAGTAAATAGCAAAGAATTACGAAGACATACAATTCATACAACGTGTCGGATTATTTGAGATTTTATGACGGTCTATATGGAACCCTTTGTAACATAATGACTGGGACGTCATCATACACGTCCTGAGCTGATTAGACGTCATACGAGGTCAGATGGTGGATGGTACGCTGGAAAGGTGAATTGCTGTACCATATGCTTATGGTTTGCTTCCACATAGTTCTTATAAGCAATGAAAAATGCCACTGAATTCCAACAGTGTGACAAGTCATCATTCACTTGAGCAGAAATAAATTTTCATAGCTTGTATCATTCTCTATCGCATTCAGCTGGGCTAGATCTGGCATATAAAGCTGGTCTTAATGACTTGGACGACAACCGTGATCTACAGTTCGCATGGTATGTTCCATCTGCTTCTCCAATATCCTACTACAAGCACATTAATATCATTTATGGCATGGCACAGATCAATCTCTGAAAATGTGTATCCCATTACTTCTTATTTCACTACACAGATAGGTTTTCCGACACGGTTAATCATAAAGCATATGAGTGTGCTGAAAACTAAAGGTCTTATAACTGTGGTATTGCATCTTGGTTATATATTGTGAGATATCTCTGAATCTGTTTCGTAAAAGTTGAAGTACAGTTGCTGTTACAGAATTATAGCCACCTCACTATTTTCATGTAAGATTTCCTGAAGTGATTATGGTTTCAATCCTCATCGTCTAAGATTCAATCAGCCTTTCTGATAATAAATAAATCAATCTTTACTAGATATCATTCTCGATAATGCAAGGAAGAAATGGTGAAAATGGCCAGCAAGTACTAGGAAACCACACCACGCTAAATTAATATGTCATTCGAATTACATCCTAATATGAATGGCTATGGATTTAAATATCATACCGCTGGCAATGTCACTTCAAGGTCAAGGTAACTTCAGGGTCCGATTTACCACCCATTATCATGACTCATATGCCATATGGTTGGGGATCATAAAATGGCAGCTTATTCTGAATATTACTGTAATTGTCCATCACAAATGCTGAGTGGGAGAGCGTATATGAGAAAGTAAAACGTAAAATAATTTATCAAAGGTCACAGGGTTTCTTTATGTCCCACACATAACATAGTCCGGACTGCTCCCGTTGTATTGACACAGGAGACCTGTGTATAAAAAGCAATTTAAAATTACATTTACAGCAACAGCATCGTAACACCGCAATGACAAACTATTTGCCTGATCTGAGTCCGTTGCATTTAATGGCCAATTTTTTAAGATCTATTTTATTGTCCTCGCTCCAGCCTCGAGAAAAGCATTATAATCACGTTACTTTTATCTAACATATGATGTAGTCTTTGTCATACGAATCCCCCATACCGTAATACGCATTACGCCTGAGAAGACATTACAGTATCCCATTCCGCGGAATACAACACGCACAAAATAGACTACAGGGCGAAGAACAACGCGACCAGATTCAAATAATTCACACCCTTTTCATAAAACAACTGCCGGTGTTGTCGAGTTGCTGATGTTGCGCGTCGGACATTTTCTAGACGAGTTTCAATGTTGTGGATATAATAAACAGCCAGCTGTACAGGGAACCTCCGTCACGTTATACTGAACAGTGGCATCTGTTTGTTCACAGCTTTTATAGCTTTTATTGCCACCTGCGTAGATTAATGGCACGCAACGAATGCGAGTAACGGAAGTGAATAACGAAGACATTATCTTCAGATTACTAAATATATGACAAATACCGTGACTCTTTTTGAAGAATACCGGAAGCGAGAAAAGAAGTACAGGAGGAAAAAACCCATGGTAATGTAATGAAGGAATCCAGTTTGAGCTATGCCCCGGCCATCTTTATCCAAGTTTCACCCACACCGCGCTCCCTGAACTTCTTGTCTATCAATTTGCAGGAAACTATACAGGTAACCTGTTGACAATTTTAAAACTAATTTGACTGGATGGTGTTGCTGCCTATGGCAGCAGCATCGCCCAGTTAAAATTGGTTTCAAAATAGTCAACAGCATGTTTATTAAATAGTAAAGACATACAATTGGTACAATAATACCTAGCCCGTCACCAATTATGCGTTCTTGACGAACTTATCTACGTCATTCATGACGTCATTGTTTATGACCTCATCCTACACGTAACGTAGTTGATTATGACGACGTATGATACATGAATAAACTGGACAGGTCTATTAGATCTTTCTGATTCTCAACAATGTAATGCGTCATATTACACAACCGAATAGATTATTCTCTAACATAAAATTAATCGATGTATGCAATTCACTCCCCACAGATGCAGACTTAACTGATAAGTAACTTCTTGAAATACAGAATCTGGCGGAAAAGGAATACTGATGATTTCCCCCAGACTTTAGAGAAATAAATTAAGTTCCCCCTGGCGATAATGGAAACTCGCTGCCATAGCTTTGTCATTGACTTGCCAGTGCGATAATACTGTAACACGAGTACCTACTGAAATTTGAGTGTATCAATTTTAAGACAACCATGCAGGAAAGATGTTGCAGATTTTGAGTCAAATTTGACTGGAACCTGTTGCTGCCTATGACAGCTAAAGCTCCATGCCCGATTACTTTCAATATATTCAGCAAAATTTCCCTTATTTATTAAAGAATTATTCATTTCTGGTCAATAACTTTTATCTCGACAGCGATCTGAAAATAAAATTTACTTTAATGGAATCTTCTTTTACCAGAGTCATATTGTTCAAAATAATTGAACGCTATACCGTCCTATGTCACTGATAGCGAATGTTGCTGGGTCCGTACTGGGCCAATGCTGAGCCTTGATGGCGAGGGGATTGCCTTGTGGTTCGATATGAGATCTGCCATTACGCCGTGCCATCCCCGTCGTTAGATAACCACACGTTAGCAAACATACACCCAGGACACCGCAGTTGTAAAACCAAGCTAATCAGCTGCTGACTTGTATTTCCAAGCACATCAACAATATACAATTTTCAGTCATAGTGATAATATTAAACAAGCTCAAAAAGTATCTATCAATCAGCGCTCCGCAGTATCATAATGACTAACAGACAGCCATACGTATGTGCATGCGTACTGAACATGCTAGCATATGTATTCTAACCCTAGATGCGCGCCACGTGAATTTAGCCGTGTGAAAACGAAAGCACAAGCACCAACACTCATTTACAATTTCATAATGGAGTATTCCAGTTTATCCATCAATCATATGACGTTATAATCAGCTATGTGACATGTTGGATGGCGTCATAATCAATTGCGTCATGAATGTCGTTGCTGAGTCCATCACAAACAGTTAATTGATGACGAGCTACGCGTTGTTGTACGAATTGTATGTTTTTACTATTTAATAAACGTGTTGTTGAATATGTTGAGACTATTTTAACGCGGCGCCTTTGCTGCCCAGTCAAAATAGTTTCGAACTATTCAACAGCTTACTTGTATAGTTTTTTGAAAATTGATAGTCATGGAGTTCAGAGATCGATCGACCCCAACAAGGGCGAAATGTATGTGAAGCTTAGCTAACGCTGTATTGGGCATCGATAAATCTAGATTTCCCCATTATCCTGTTGAACATTTTGAACTAAATTTAACAGGGAGCTGTTGCTGCATATTGTTGTAACAGGTTCATGTCAAATTAGTTTCAGAATATTCGACAGCTTACTTGTGGAGCTACGTTAGATTTGAGATTATGGAAATGCATAGATCTACTGGTCAATATTGTATTTGGTTTCTACTGGAGAGTGTACGGGAGTGAGAACCTTAGTGGATGGGTTCAAGCGAAGTATGTCTTCTTTAGTTGTAGTCTGACAAAGAATACAATTCTGATACCCCCAAATTCTAGTTCTTACCCATACTTATATCAACAGTTTCTCAAAACGTTAAACTATTACTTATATTAATTAACTGCTAAATGGTCGAGATTTTTCAAGGAACATATAAAATCTACAGGTCAACAGATGAATATATATCTAAATGTGGCACTCTCTTTTTTCTATTGTCTTGCAAATAGATATTCTGCAAAGCCCATACAGATGTAGTTTTGCCCTCATTTACCGTTAATGGATTACTGGTCAAGAAAATCGAACTCTTTTCTTAGTCAATGTTTATTTGTATTCCAAGAGAAGACTATTCTTTGAAAATTTACATTTTCCGGGCCTGTAGATGGTCATTGCTCAAGACCACTGAGGCTGCCATTTTGGCTGGTAGGACCATGAGTGTGTTAAGTTGGTACAACAGGTGTTAAATCTGATGCAAACCTGTCTGTGGAATCGTCTATGTTTTGGTGCCAAGAATGGCTTCTGTAATGGTACAACGTGTGTGCTTACCTATATTCTGGATGTATACACGTTGTTGGTTAGCTTTCTGCCTCTACTGAGGTTGATTAATTCGGTGTTTAAAATAGAAACACTATCGTAATGATGTTTTTGTACTCGTCAGGAATCCACTCTGGTGGAAATCTTCATCGATATAAGATATTTCCTTGTGATTAATGGAAAGCACGCACGGTTATTATTTTTGGTTCTTAACTATAAACAACAGCTCAGGGCAGGGCGGTGTTAAGGTTTACCCTCGTCATTATATATATGGTGTACAACTCGCTGTGATACTGAATTATTT
This sequence comes from Chaetoderma sp. LZ-2023a, assembly GCA_034401795.1. Lineage (NCBI taxonomy): Eukaryota > Metazoa > Mollusca > Caudofoveata > Chaetodermatida > Chaetodermatidae > Chaetoderma > Chaetoderma sp. LZ-2023a. Next base: position 107,011,660 of record CM067373.1, read on the forward strand.
ACACACGCATGAATCATATCACGTTTCAAAGGGATGAGCAATTTGCAATGTTTCTAAAAGCATACAACATTAAATCCGGACACTAAAACAAATGAATAATTTATAGCATCTCCCGACGATAACGGTTATAAGATGGGTGTTTTATCCCTTTGGAGCCGAAAGACGAAATATCATAAATCGTGTAAAATGTATGCAATATTGTGCTAACTATTTTGAAACTAATATAACTGGGCGTTTTGCTGTCAAATGAGCTTCAAAGTATTCAACAACATTATTTGTTAGTTTACCTTGGAATCGAGATTCTGGTCGGGGTGGGGGTGGATTCGGGGTTCAAACAGTTAATTATTGTCAACAGGGTGATAATAGAATGTTGACCATTGCAGTGTCGTGGGGATGGGTCAGGTCAAGTCTGGGTTGTATTGCTAATGTTAGTATTGCTATGCGTGTTAGTGTTGGTGTTAGTGTTAGTGTTGGTGTTGGAGTTGGTGTTGGTGTTGGTGTTGGTGTTGGTGTTGGTGTTGGTGTTGGTGTTGGTGTTGGTGTTGGTTTTAACACAGACCACTAACGCCAAGCCAGGTGTTGCCACCAGTTGTGTTATGACTAACACTAGGTGTGCTAACACTGACACAGCATACCACACACAAAACTCTCCTGCAACGGCTGGCGTCAGTGAAATTACGGTCACACAGACAAGTACCTACAGCTGGACAGATACAACCAATCGCACTACTTAATGAGGTGTTCTGCCCCATCTGGCAATACATACGAAATGTACGGATGGCAGAGAAAGCCAATGACAATAAACACAAATTTGATATTTTAGCAATGCCTTGCCAAAATTGAATTGATTTTGCTGGCAATATATTATCCACCCCTGCCAGATAAGTCATTCTTAGATTATATTAAATGTGGGCAAGCAAAGCACATTTACGGCTATTATGCCATTTCTGGGACACGTCAATGATAATCAACTTGTCTTAAGTGCAACCTTTTGACTCATTCGTTCAAGCATAATGCATTTGCAAATTGATTACGTGGTAGTGCATGCAAAGGGATCGCTATGCATCTGTGTTTGAATTGCCGCTAGGATTAATAGCAGCAAATCCTGAACTAACACCGAGAGTTGACCTCAATACGATGTTAATCGGTAGATGCAAGTACAATCATCAATCTACATATAGTTCTAAATGTCTAAATGTACTTACTTTTCACTAAACTAATTTTATGTTATGCTGCTATTAATATCCCTTCCCTTTTTTATTCGCTAATAACCTATTAGAAAATGAAACACATCCAGGGGCAAATATTAACACTATGTAGCACGAAGAGGATATTTGGCGTTAACACCACGTGATAACGGGTGTTAACAATACAACTGTTGTTAGCAGTAGCACTAACACGAACCTCGGGGTCAAGTCGCAGTGTTATCTCGTTGTTAGTGTTACGCCAATGCCAACAAAAAACCTAGACTTGAGCTTACCTTACGTATCTCATAGATTAGACATAACAAAATATGACAGAAGGAGAACTCCCATAATTACTCTATCATCGAAAGTGCCGCAATATTTTACCAGGAAAACCCTTCTTGATTGCCGCTTTGCAAAAGCAACTCTGTGTGAAGAACATAACGTAGATAACACATATAGAACGTTATAGGAATGTTCTAAACAGATCGCGAACACATGAGGCAGATTTAATTTTCTGTCAGAAAGCGAGCACATACATAACAAGGTAAACATACAGGCGACGGACTTGTTCAATGTAGGATGTTAGGCGCAGATGACAGTAGCAGATATGTAGCAATCAGTAAGGTGGATGCACGAATGGACCTTTCCATTTTAGCTATGCCCCGCCCATCACTAGCTACGCTCCCCCCACTCCTCAGCGCCCAGTCAAATTAGTTTCAAAATATTCGACAGCATATTTATTAAATAGTAAAAGCAAACAATTTGTACAACAACGCATAGCCCGTCTTCAAATATGCGTTCGTGACGTACTTATCGACGTCATTCATGACGTCATTCATTATGATGTCATTGTACACATCACGCAGTTCATTATAACGTCATATGATGGGTGGGTACTCTTGAAAGGTGAATTATTGTGCTTGTCATTATGGATGTTTTAGCAGCTAGGCGCCATTGCCACTAATCGTGTTGCCGGTCGTACACAAACATGGCAAGGGTCGTGGTTACTGCGGAAATTGAAATATGCAGCGTTGAGCCGGACAATGCAGAATTACAACACGAGGATCCATTGAACCAGTCATAAAGCAAACGGTACATATTTATAAAAAATAAACTCTTTTTTAACCCTGAGTTGCTCACTATGCATAATTTTACCGCTAAACTAATTACGTACATGCACTCTCTTGGTGTTGAAGAGGTCAGGGATTCAACACAGAAACACATTCGACATAGGCTGGAAATTGAGTTTGGAGAAACGTTGTATACCATTCCTGATGAAAAGGGGCAGCCTCTCTTGCATCCTGACAAAGTGTCCATGTGTGAGTTTGTGAAAATCATCCAAGCCTTAAAGATTGAATATTTAAATCTACTAATGCTGGGTGATGATTTAACAAGGACACCTTTTTCAGTAGTGGGATAATGTTATACATCAAAATGGCACTCCAATATGGCCACCTACAATGGACTATAGCAATCTTAATATGCCCACATGTGTCGAGGTGTTCCCTTAAATCATCACTGAATAAATCCATCTCAAAACATACAACGATTAATCAGCTGCTTGGGCCAGGGCCCAGCCTGTGTAATAACTCACAAAGACCAAATGACACTAAATCATATACTACTGCAATTTGCTATTATGGCATTGACAGTAAAAGTAGAATAGATCCATTCTTACCATATGTATAGGAAGTTAGGTCACGGTGTATCGTACTCGAAGGCTGAAGAGATTGACACTGCACTGTATAGGCAGAAATTGTCTCGGGCAGAAGAGGATGCTGCACTACCAGGAAACAACCATTTTCTCACATGGGATGACACCACTCGATCAGAGGAAACCGTCATATGGGAAGGTCCTTCCCACCGTGTTAATGGGATAGCCATCCAGGCAAGATTTATCAGACCACCGCAATTTATAAAACAAAGCAAATAAGGCACATAGCTCAATCATTACTATTGACCACATATAACGTCATACAATAAGCGGGCCCTACAAAAAAACAAAGCCTAGAAATTGACAAACCAGCTGTTCATTGACGAACCGTGTAAGGAATATTGCTCGCATATTTGATCCACGATGCCAACCGGTGTGTAGATAGATTGGATTTAACATCAGCATTTGTGATGATGTCACAGTTGTACCTGATACCATAGGGTTAATTACCTACAGTAAATGCCACTGATGTTCACTACGAATGAGGTGTTGAATCAAATAGTTGCCATTATGCAATCATTGCAGTTGTCACATATATAGTGTATTCGATCAAGCGTATCCATGTCAAAGCGACTGAAATAGCCTGGAATCGCCAGGAGTCCAACACAATTATTCTTAGGCGTGGAGTAGTTCACACCATCTGTGCATGGATGTCTACCATTGAGAACCTATTCCAAGATGCAACATTATGTGACTTATGTGTAGAATCCAATGTTATGGTTTAGTTGCGTTTAGTAGATGGTATTGACGGTCACAAATATAAGTAAGGCTGCAAAAAATATAAGGCTTAGGTGGAATGGATTTGTTCCGTGTCCGCGGTTAGAGGCCACACATAAGTCTGATATGGTCCTAGTGGAAGAACTCTTGCAAATGCTCAAATGCTTTGGTGATAATGCCTCACATGCTTCATTCAACTACGACATCCACTCAAAATCACATGTAAGGATATTGGAAGTGTTTGAAGTTTAACTAGCTTTCATCAGAGATGAAGAGCAAAGTTTGTCAGCATTCTGGATGACGTATATTGACATGGTGGACATCTTGTCAGGCTTATTGAGACAGTGTATAGACAGATAGTGGTTAATCCCAGTTGGCATCAATAAAAAAATCTGTTACCATGGTATTTTGCGTATGATAAGATCCACTATGCACGATTCCTACCACATGACCATGCATGGGTTACCTCCTATCAATAGATACTATAGAGCTGTGTAGCAGCTTTATGAATGGCAGTGTCCCAGTGCAGCTTGGTTCCAAAACCCTATTGGTAGAATTCCGGTTGACAAGACTATCACGAAGACTGGGAATGAAGACACCCACATGCCTGGAGGAACGAAGGGCTTCAGTCTAAATCCAGCAGCCATGCGCCTATACTCTCTCAGTGCCGAGCACATGGTCATATATCCCAGGCAACTTCGCGATATGACATTTCTAGAAAATTCCCTGCAACACCCTCGAATTTAATAGGATGAGAACTGGATTCAATCTTTGAGGGACTTAATGGAACATAGCTGGATCACTCCTTTTACCGCTGGCCATGATGCTTTAGTCAACTTGTCAACATGTATACTGCCTTTACCAGATGTTTCACAAGATATTCTCAACGCTCAGAATCTCGGAGAAGAGGCATACCAACAGTTCAATTCAACTCGGTTGGGAAACGACGATACCACTGTAAATTTATATCACAAACTGACAAAGCTAAAACTACACACCTTCAGTGATATGCACAAGAGGAATGTTAACAAAGCACAAAACACAGAATTTGTCTTTAAAGCAGATCGGAACTTATTTGAGCATGTGATCAGTGTTGCCCAAAGCAGATAGCTATGCACGAGTGATGTTCTAGCACAACTATTAAAACCCCTGCTGTGGACACCTTCAAATGGCGATGTATCGATTCGCAAGACTAGCAAGGCAGTACTCGTCAGAGAACGGGAGAAGAATGTATCACCAGCAGGAAACATCCCTGAATGAGCTTGGTCCAGAAAATGAATGCTAACGACATGGTATTTGCACATCTGGCAGAAACTGTTTTGTCTCTGGTGTTGCATAAGGGTACACGCAGTTACAGGATTGATGTAGTATGTCATGTTTATTTGGAAACACACACCAAAGAAGCTAAAACATGTAGTCGAGAGTCAAGCCACACTAGCAGGCAATGACGTAAATATCGATGCAACTGCCGAAACAAGACTAGTCTCGTCATGATCGTCTTTGTTTGTTACAACATCACCCACGATCACTGGAAGGAGATTAGAGCTATAACGAGGAGGCCGACACACGCATGCGCATACATGCATAACACGCATCAGAGATGGGTTACAAAGACATACTGATTTTCTCATTATGTGTCTTCGTTTCAAGAAAGGGACTCAAAACTGGACACAGTTTATCAACATTAACACATTTGCTAAATCCTCGCGTAACAGTGCTCTGATTGGTGTATACGCATTCACTGGTGGGGATACTGTTAGAGCTTTTGTCAGCCGTGGAAAGCTCAAGGCCTAGAAACAAATGACAGACTTTCAGAATGCCTTCAGCCACAGACCATTTTACAAGGATGCAGCAGTTCACATGTTACATGTACATACCTTCTACAAAGGCATGTAAGGTGACCAACTTGGTTATCAACCCATATGTGCCAAGCATGGATATATGGAATCTAGTCAACTCCCACCAAGTGAAGACAGTGTGTTCATGCATATTCGTTGAGCACATTACCAGGCTGCAGTCTAGACGCACTGCCTCCAATAATAACCATTTGCGCATTTACACAGCCCAAACGGATACGGATGAAGCACTGGCAATGGCAAAACTAACCATTGAGTGGATGTGTGGACCACCGGCGCCTACTGCTGCTTGGAACTGCTATCCTGTAAATGTCAACGATCTTGCAAACTATCATATTGTGAGTGTCTTGAAAATGGAATGAAGTGCACACATATGTGTAAGCTACAGACACGTATGCATCAAACGATAAAGAAAGAGATTCCAGTTGAGCTCGAAGCCTCTGATGGCGGCGACGTTGTTAATACTAGTTAGAGCTAGGTTTAAAGATGAACAATTCTACCTCTTGCTAATGCTGCATAGCTTTCTTGTTAAATATGCTTAGTATGTGTGCAACAAGAGTTGGGAACCATCTATCAGACATTCCATTTCGACTGATGCAAACATCTCTGGCATTTTAGGCCTATTCAACGGGAATACAAATATCCCGACCTTCAATGCATAAACCTTTTCTCTCTCTTGCTCATTATGATAACACTGACATATACTCCATTTAAAGATATTTAGAACGTTTTACTGAAGCGTAATTATATAACAAAGTTAGATAACTCTTGTGCGGTTTAACAATATCCATGTGTCGGTCATGTATTCGAAATCTGACATGGATAACTGCATTCCATTACGGTTTACCGATTAACTGTATAATACGATTAATTCAGTAGATCATCTTGAAGAAATAATTCCGAAGCAAACGCATATATGCAGAGTTAAAAATAGACAGCGCTATCGCTACGCTATTTTACATATTCTCGGTCAATGACAGTTGACATACTGTGAACTGTGAAGCTCAAACAAGAGATGATATCTGTCTATAATTGCTATAGATTATACTTGAGACCTGTAGCCAAATTTCTCCCTTAGCTGATAGGAAATTATACATGATGAATAGTAAAATCAAAGCCAAATCTGATTTTGATATTTCAATATTTCAGGAAATTGTGTGAAATAAAGATTTTCCGACTCCAGATAATACGGACTGTATATAAACATTTGCAAATGCCTAGAGTTGGATGCAAAATTCAACAATCTTTCTTATTTTCGTTCCATCTTGAATTTCTAGCATTAAACTGCTGCTCTGCAATAGTTATCATCCCTATTAATCACCACTGGGCAGAGGTCTTTTCAGAAAATACAAAGAGATTTTACCGGCGTTTGTAGTACCAATTAGTCAATATTATGGTCTGACCACACGGACTAAAATATACATAATAGTGTAAAATATCATCACCCCGCTCCCACCTGTTAGGTAACGGTTTCCTATCGTGTCATTTAGAATAGACTCATAATACGTTTAATTATTGATACTTGTTATGGTTGTTATTTTATTGTATTTATTATTTCCATATAATCAGCCCTACTGTGTCATATGTAACTTTAGTGGGTACATTTTTGTTAATTTTAAAAAGACACGCATTTCTGTAAAGTACCCGCTATTATATACAAGCGCGCTTTTATTTTTATATAATAAGTTCAAGCTAATTTGGAGCCCATAAAGATACGTTTTGAAGGCGGCTACATGTTCTCGCAATGGCCCGGGAGTTAGTGTTACGCTTGGTAATGGTTGTTATTCATTTTCAGAAAGTGTGTCAAACGCTCTCACTGATTAAAACATTAACGAAGTAATATCTTATATGTTGTTAAAATGAGAACATGGATTATTGGGTAAAAGCACAATCAGATGTGGTTGATCAATACGGGTAAAGTTCGCAAGATACTTATATTTTTACTTTTCCTCTCGGAAAACTAAGATGCCGATCAATGGGGGTATTTATAGGGTATTAGTCGCACTGATAACTCTTCCTGAATCACTACAGATTACTCCAAACTGTGTTCTTAATCGATGCACATTCTCCACCAGATAATTACATAGTGTAATTATACACATAGAGTATAATGCTAAAGAAGATTGGTAAAAGAAATTAAACGATCTCGGTGTTGAAAACATGCGGATTGGACTTTCATCATTGATTTTCTATGTGTAAGTTACATAATATATGTATTACAATCATAGACTAACCCAATATATGACGTCGCTATTTCATTCAAAGAAGTGAGCATTTGGCATTGTATTCTAAAATGCTATGCCAACTGATATAAACTTATAGATCTTCCGATAATTTGTTTTGGATTATGATCATGAAAACGAATTATAATGTGTCTGCCAGAACATCATCCATCATCAAGATGGGTAACGCAGATCATGTAAAAAGGAAAGAAAACATGGAATGTGAGTAAGTTGTGCTTTCCATGTACTTGATTCCGCCTGCGTTTTCTCGTAGGCGTATTCGCGATCGTGGTTATGTATATATATATATATATATATATATATATATATATATATATATATATATATATATATATATATATATATATATATATATATATATATATATATATATATATATATATATATATATATATATATATATATATATATATATATATATATATATATATATATATATATATATATATATATATATATATATATATATATATATCCATGGATGTGAGATTAGCGCAGAAACGTGCATGTTTGGCCCGTTTTCCACAAAAGCGATATTAATGTCGAAATAAGAAGACATCTATAAGTGCATTTCCATGTACGTGATGAACGCCCACGCGCGAGAAAACATTAGCCATCGATCGATTTGCTTGTGCAGGATGAACGCCCACACCAGGTATAGTGTACGTGGACACCAATCCCTTAAAACGCAACGTTTTACCGCACATTTCGTTTCAACAACGTATTCCAAATGCAAGCTATGATTCCATTTGCGCGGAGATTTACGCAGAAACGGACGCGGGCGGTCGCTGGCACGGCAGGGCACGCGGACGCGGAGGCAATAAATTTAGCGCTTCGTGTAGCGATTAGGAAATTCTCCGCGCATAGTCGTTGCGTAAAATCCAAGACGTGGACAAGAAATGAGCATGCACACCAATGCCAATTCAGCAGGCGCTTTAAAAATAAAACATTTTGAAATAATATTATTTCTCTACAATGTTAAATCTCGCGAATATAAAGATTCAGAAATTGGGGCCAATGCATGGTACAGTATCAGTGAAACTAGGTGGCATAAGAGGATGCAGTATAGCTCCTAGCTCAAAAGCTCAAAACGTAGGAAAACAAGAACAGAAACATGTACAAATTTGAAAATGACGAAAGAAAGGTACTGTTGAGAGAGAGAGAGCGAGAGAGAGAGAGAGAGAGAGAGAGAGAGAGAGAGAGTGAGAGAGCGTGTGAGTAGCGAGCGCAATAGAGAGAGAGAGAGAGGGCGAGAAGGGGAGGAGTGGGACGGTGAGAGAGCGAGAGAGAGAGAGTGAGAGGGGAGGGAGAGGGGGAGGGAGGGAGAGAGAGAGAGAGAGAAAGAGAGAGAGGGTGAGAGGGAGGAGGGAGTGGGAGAGAGAGGGAGAGAGAGAGAGAGAGAGAGAGGGAGAGAGAGAGAGAGAGGCGAGTGGGTGTTGGCAGTGATGATAAGGCTTTTGCTGACTCTTAGTCTTTAAGTGTCAACATTGTCTGGCTACAAAAGCAAGTCTCTTTTACAGATAAGTATTTTGTTTGATCAAGAAATAGCAGGCATTCGTGGAGACATCTCTGGTGCTTGAATTTTTTAGAACAGGGATATTTAATATTCTACTTCTACAAGCAACATTTGTTACAAAAACTGATCTTTAGTCAAGGCAAAATACTGCTAAAATTTCTATCGTCCAGATTTAATTCTTGAAATCGTGCTAATATCTGTTTCTGTAGATGTTGTGCACACACCGCCAGTGTTTTAGTGTTCACGGCTTCTTTCGATTTTGTTTAATTTGTATATTAATTAGCGGCATCTCTTCGTTCTGAAGAACAGATTGGCGGAGCCAGGGAAATGATGGAATAAAACGCACATTGTGAACGCTTATATAGAATCACATTACGCAGTTTACCGCCTACTGAAACGCACATACTTGCCGCCTCCGCATCCGCGTCCGCGCAAATAGAATCCTAGCTTAACGTTCAGTTGGCGTTTAAGCTAGGATTCCATTTGCGCGGATGCGGATGCGGAGGCTGCGCGGGCGCGCGTTTCGATAGGCAGTAAATCCCGTGTTGTGATTCCATATAAACGTCACAAAGCGCGTATTATTGGTTTATTTCCCTGGCGACACCATAGGGCCCGTAGGCCTACAACGATGCCCAGGCTCTGCCAGTCTCGTCTTCAGAACGAAGAGATGCTACTAATTATTTTAGAAGGATACAATCTAAACACATTCGAAATAAACAGAGACTACGGAGTCACTGGTCGTGGGTGCACAACAGAAACAGATATCAGCACGGTGGCGGTTACAACCTGGTACAAGTGCATTTGCACAGGGCCTCACACATCTAGGGCACCCACCTCAAAACATGTTTGTCTTAATTTTCGTGGTCCCTGTGCCACTTCAAGTTACACACAGAGAATAGAATATTTTTTATTGTTGTAAATATTAACTAAAATGCATTTTACACACATATTGTATGGTTACTGTACTCCGCGGCTGTAGTAGTAGAAACATCTTACAGCTGCAATCAGTCCGTCTTCGCTTTTGCCACTGTGTCTTGTCCTCAGCCGAAATTCTTAGCTTCCTCAGGTCCATTCCTGACTTGAGTGTACTGGGTTCTGCTTTCTTGATGTCACCTCGTAGCACGCTTAGCAGATTTATGCAATGACGTCCTTTCCTGGTTTTGTATTTGCTGGCTCCGAGTAGGGCGAATTCCGAGGCTCTCCGTGCTGGTTGGTGTCTCTTCTGGCATCCTCAGCACTTGGCCAAACATGGACCATCTTTGCTGGGCGACTTTTACCGGCAGCGGCGATATCTTGTATAGTGCATTGTTGGAAATTATGCTGTCTGGCGATCGGTGGCAATTGATGTTGCGTAGGTGTTTGTGCTGGCAGGTATCGAGTTTGTCGAGAGATGCCCTTGGAGCTGCCCAGCCGTTACAGTTATACAGCATCAAGGATACGCTGGTTGCATTGTATAAACTGAGCCTTATTATCAAGGCCATCTTTGATCTACAAATCCATAACTTCCAGAAGGGCTGGAAAGCTATGTTCCCCATGATGCAGCGTGCAGCAATATCAGCAGTACTGCAAAGCAGTGAGCCCAGGATTGTACTTTTCCTCCATGGTTCGTCGCCACGAAGAAGGTCGGCATCTTCGTTAGTTTCATGTTTTGTAGATAGGTATATGTGGGTGAACTCTGTTTTGGATTCAATCATAAAGAGGTTCTCAATTTTTAGTTTGCTTGCAGCTATTGGGAGAAGTTCGTCAATGGGGTTCTTTTCCTCGTTTATAAAGTCCAGTGATATTATTAGTGATATTAAATAATATAGCAGCAATATTGTTCTCATATAATGTTTAGAGTATATTGTTATCATACACATTAGATTATTATTAATAAACCTACAATCTGAAGCTGCTCCGTGACAGAGACTTGTTTCGCGGTTTTTGGAGTCAGACGATCGTGACACTTAATGTCGCAATCATCTTTACTTTCATAAATGATTACATTTTTAAACAACCAGAATAATTCCATTAATATATGCATGGTAAACTCATTTTAGATATCGAGTTTAACACACGAGTAATTACAAAGTGGTGAACAGACGGACAGACAGGCCCACACACATGCATAGTACTGGTGTGTACCAACATTTGAAAGCACGCATGCATGCGCACACGTATCCACTCGCGCTTGGACAATGCACACACTCACGAACGCATGCACGCACACACAAGCACGCAACATTGTTGTTCAAATACGATATGAATTGTGTTCGTCACTCATACGCTACAGCTCAGAAATAATTTTGAACAATCAAATGTAACGTTGGATATTTTGAACTTAATTTGATTGGAAGCCATTGCTGCGTCAGGATTTAAGTTAAGTGCAAAATATTCAACATGATTCTTACAGTGTGTTCATATGTGTACTACCTTACACGTTTCTCTTCTTATTTCGGAAATATTTTAACATAGTTATAAGCTGTACTCTATCTTCTTTTGCCATATAGCCTTGCTGATACCGTGTCACACGTTGGCCACCACTTGTTTATCTTTATATTCGCGAGGTGTAACAAGAAATGACTTTATTTCAAAATAATTCATTTTTAAAGCGTCTACAGAATTGGCACTGGTGTACGTACTGAAAGTAACAGGAAACCCCGGTTTATTGCCGTTATTTCTTGGATTTTCCTTAGCGACTGTGCGCTGCGCGTTTCCCGATTGCTACACGAAGCGATCGAGAGAACCGCCTCCGCGTCCGCGTGCCGTTCCGTGCCCGCGTGCGCATATATGGAACCACACGTATTACATATAATGAAATCTATTTTGGCGCGTCCGCCTCCGCGCAAATGGAATCCTAGCTTTAGTCAATCCGTTTCTACTCCAGAAATCTCGAAATCTCGCGTGATACTGAATTGGCAACCTTCGTTATCTAATTGGAAATTTGCAAATTTGTTATGATATGAATGCTTAAAATATCAATTGTCATGACATTACCCTTATTGGTGAATGGTGAACTGATATTGATGTACACCCCATATGATCTATAGTTTAAGCAATATCTCTGAGTATGCATTTACTGTATACGTTTATTCGCAATTTATACACATGCAAAGTATATGTTGAAGATATTAGTACGGAATCCTATATAAGGAAACCAACTGTGTCTACAAAGTTTCATGATCATATCCATAATGGAATAATTGGCAATGGCGTCCAGGCAAATTAGTTTCAAAATGTTCAACAGCATGTTTATTAAATAGTGAAGACATACAGGTCGTACAACAACGTTTTAGTCTGTCATCAAGTATGCGTCCGTGTCGAATTTAATCACGTCATTCATGCTGTAATTGATTATGGCGCCATACCCCACGTCACGTAGTTGATTATGACGGCATGTGATGGATAGACAAACTAGAAAGGTTCATTGTTTATCATATTGCTCATCCTCGGATTTGTTCCTTTCCTCATAGTCCTCGTCATCAAGAGGAAGACTTTCTGAGCAACACATTTGACTTTTCGAACACACAGGCTGGAATTCAATACGGCAGTTTAAACCTCGGTTTAACCTAAACATGGTAACAACTCGTCACACAAACCTGGTAATAAGAGATTTATTACCAGGTTTATGCGTACACGTCATCCGTATTCAGATACGAGGTGTAAACCTGGTAACAGCTTGACCAGGTTTATGCGTACACGTCATCCGTATTCAGATACGAGGTGTAAACCTGGTAACAGCTTGACCAGGTTTAAGCCTGGTAACAGCTTGACCAGGTTTAAGCCTGGTTTAACCATGCTTATTTTATCAGCATTCGTGTACCAAACTCGGGGGTTTACTAGAAATTTGGCATTTACATTCTAAGCTACTATATATATATATATATATATATATATATATATATATATATATATATATATATATATATATATATATATATATATATATATGGGTCATGCTAATTATTAAAATATATTACTACACCGATGCACATAATAAAAAAAAGTGGCAATACAAAAAATCAGCGGTATTCGGATAATAAACAATGAGGTCACTTAAATACCTGTTGGACGTCAATCTCATTATGCATATGAATGGGAGAACCCCCGTCCCAAACTAACTCAGTGGCGGCCTGACTTGTAACATTTAAAAGTGCTAGTTTTACAAATAGTAATAGGAGTTAATCTATCCTACACCCCACCCACCCGTTAACATTTTTATGTTATTTGTCGTAAGGTTTAGTACATAAACTACCCTCTTTAAATCGGTTTATATGGTTACCAGGTTTATTACTTGGTTTGTTACCTGGCTTAATTTTTGATATTCTCATAACATTATGCTATAGCTTTCACAGGATCAATTTAAGTGCACATGCATTTAGAAACGTGATATTAACGTGTGTGTTAACTATTTTTATATTGGACCAGTGTTTTACGTCAGTCTAAATGTGGGTTTAAACCTAGTAATAGCTAAACCAGGTGTAACTCTTTAAACCAGATCTAGCTAAACCGCTTTATTGAATTCCACTCACAAAGGCCTGATTCCACTTGAGTATTTAATGCCGCGTTTTAGCTCAGCGTGAAACTCGGCGGCAAAACGCCTTGTCCGCTGTTAATGGTTGTCAATGCCACTGCTCTACCAACGCGGGGTATTAAAAAATACGACATGCCAGCGCAGTGGCAAATGCCTTAAACCGAGCTGTAGGTTTCCTAGCGTTTCGTGTGGTGTGTTCACTCAGGCGTTTTTCGTACTCAGCCAATAAGAATCGAGTATTTAGGATCAGGTCATCGTGTTTTTAAACACCAAAGCAGAAATGTCGACCAGTATTTCCTATCAATCAAGATGGGCCGAAAGGAAGAGGGAAAAAAGACCGAGCGTTTGATGTTAAATATCGAATAGAACAGTTGCCTGTATGATAAAAGTTCACCATAATATAAAAATACAACAAATAATGATGATATATGGAAAAAATTTAGTAGTGATGGTAATATGACAGGCCAATGTGATATGATGGTGATCAATGGAATCATATATTTTAACGAGCGGGCTTGGTTTCAAAATAGACAGTGTCAACAAAATAGAACCACAAATTAATGATTCAGGTGTCTAATCATTTGCCTAATTAATCACGCCACCGGTGTGAGTATTGCTGGGTGGGGGTGGGGGCCGTCTGTCTGTGTGTCTGCCTTGCTGACAGTATGCCTGTCTGTCTGTCTCCCTGTCTGTTTATCTGAGCGATATCTCTGGAGAACCAGAGTTATTGGCAAATTAGTTTTCAAAAATTATATATTTTTATTATGGTCAGCGTGCACATGATCTTTGCCTTTTTTAGCCCAAATTTATCACACACCATCAGAACTTGTTCATCAATGTTGATTACGGTATACGAAAAACCCTTAAAACTACAGCCCGGAGTAAACTTTTGTGACTGGCTAACTGACTGAAGGACTGACTGACTAAGATACGTCGTGATTTAGTGAGCTGTGACCCGCAGTTAAAATGAAAAGCAATAGCAAATTACCGTGACCATGTTGACCATTTGCAGGGACATGACCGACTGTGTAGAATGCCGCAATAACTCTATGACATACCATGCGCTTGAGCAATTCTGTGCCATACCATGAACGATTGTGCCTCATGTCATGAATACTTGCATGTCGCTCCATTAACACCATCAGCAATGGTGTCAGTTATGCGAATATTCTCCAGACAGAGCCTAATTATGATTTCCGTTGCACCCATCTGTAAGAGAAGGTTCTAGGGTACCTAACGAAAGGTCTGTATCTAATAATAATAATAATAATAATAATAATAATAATAATATAATAATAATATTCTTTATTTTGCGAGGGCAAATCGTCAGTTGCCTGATGTTAACGAGGTCCGCACACATATATACACTATGTACAATAATATATAATATACACTGAATGTTTGTACAAATATCGAAAAATACAAAATACAAAAATTCCTGCAAGATTAATAATAAGAAGAATAGCATTATTATATTTTATATTATGATTGTCTACGTATAACTTGCGCACATACACGCATATAGACGCAAATTAACGCACACATCTACGGACTTACACACAGACATTTACGCACACAATTACGCGAGCATGAACGTACGCACGCATACACAACGGACAGACGTGTAGACAGACACTCTACCTCAAACGCATTCTTTCTTGCAAACAATTTTACAGTTAAGCTGTTCAATATTTTGAAACTAATTTGTCTGGACTGCTGTTGTTGCGCATGACAGCTTAGGCCGTGTTCTTACTGGATAATCAATCAGGAATAACGTCATACTGATGTATGGCATTCTTCCGGATTGACTCCAGCGTGAGCACGACCTTAAAATGTAAGGAACTATTCATACATTTGACGGGGGCTTGTTCATTGTTCATGAAGGAGCTAGATACGTCACATACGAATTTATTTGAATGCGACGCCAGACTGCACGTGACTTACGCACACCTGCATGCCCGTATTCACACATGTGGGTACCTATTTATGTACAATTAAATAATAGGGTTAGCTAAGCTCTATTCAACATTAGCCTGAGTTGGGATGGATCGAATAGGTAGGGCCCCTAACTCTGTAAATCTGTTTCTTTATTTATATACATATATACCTTTATTGTGGTGTAGGTATGTTGACTGATAATTTGAAACCAATTTGACAGGATGTAATTGCTGCCTATGGCAGTAGATGCGCCTAGTCAAATCTCATCTTTCCGAAAATATATATTGGCCATTTGGGTGTATGGTTAGCTAAAAAGATACGGAGCTCTGAATACGGCTATCCGCCAGCAAGTTACACACAATATAACAGCCTAGAAATAATCAGATAATCCATGGTAGCCTAATTATTTTTAAAAGAAGTTCCCACAATATGTAATAATTGACACATATAAAACGTATACTTTATTTTACTTAAAATAGTGTAGCGAGCCAACATACGTCTGCCTTTTAATGTTATTTACTATTAAAAAACTGCGGCGTCACAGTTTTATTTAGTTTTGTTAAAAATAGTGTCACCATTCTTTTATTCTGTATATCCCTGAGTACAAAACCATTCTACGAAGTAGGCCCTAGTATACTAATATGAATGAACACACGAAGTATATAAGTTGTCAAATACATGAAGCATGTGTGTTGTTAAAACACATTTTGTTCCGGGATAAATTCGAAAAGTGAAAATGAAAATAAAAAGTATTTCAACTTGAATCTATTGTTTCTGGCAGTGTAAATGGAGATGTGTAAAGCAGACAATATATCGAGGATTATATGGAGAGCTACATTTCTATAAGCAGTAATCCACTGCAGATAGTTAAGTCCCGGTTATTCCTAAATAGACGCATTCAAATACACTTGGCACTGCATTGCTTATATTTACATTCTTATTGGCAAGAGGATGCTATTTTATAAAAGATTAAACTCATCGCTCATCGAACATATTTGCAATAGTTTCACTGAAAAATTATCCCTACCCAGGAATAAATATTGGCCCTTTACCGCTAAAGCAAAAACCCTTAACAGAGTTAGATTTCATGACCATCTGCAGTATTTGTTTACAGAGAGATACTATCAAACAATCACTGACACTGGATTCTGTGTTCATAGCAGTTATCACTGTTCATGCTACCACAATTATACATGAAGTGCTTCCTACAATTTGAAGCAATACAGTGCAGAACCATTTACAGCATCAGGCTCTAGTGATCCTCATATAACTACCCCGCCAGATGCAATGCCGTTCGAGAACAGTAGATGTTTCATTTGCAGCTGTGCAAAGAAACGCGTTGATATCCATATGGGTAATGTTCTTACCATCTCATTTCAAGACAAATACGCATAGTAGGCGAAGAAATTGGTGAGACAATACTATTTGCAAAGGTCTCTCTCTGCCCATGAACTTAGAAGAATTAGAAGTAAAACATAAAAAACTGCTTGTCAGATTTACTCATAAAAGACAGCATGAGAGATATATCTGCTGATACTACACCATAAAATTCCGATGTATTCTCAATCGCATTTGTAGATGCTTCTTCTTGATGTTCAAGAATATATCGTCAATGGCATGGCATATGATATAATTTCATTATTACTTGTTGATGGATGTGATCTGGAAAACCTCTGGTCATGACGATTATCAATAATATCGTGCTAAAAAGCGGAAGAGCTGTCTTATAAAACACTATGGGCAAACCGTGATATTAATACCTTCACTAAATCGGATTCCTAACGAAGAAACAATAGTAGCTGATCTTGTCATTTCGCAAGGTGATTCAACAAATGTAGTCCTATTTATGTCAAGCAGCTCTAGCTCTGTACAGTTCAGTGTGCAAATGTCAAGGTATAGCAACACATCCATGTATTGATTTGAAAGAGAGAGTTGAAACAATGGTACCTGATGACCTTTTCCTGTTTCTAGGACTACTTGTGATCGGTTAAGCAAAGGGAGGCGGTAAGAACAGAGTCATCAGTTGACAAAAGGGTTCTAGCTGTAGCACAATAGATTATCTATAATGCCGCATATGCACAATGCAAAAGTGCCAAACATATATGCTTAGTTGTTTCTGCTCATCACCTTACAAGAAACATTGATTTGATTGATATGTTACATTCACAAGGACACAGAATGGGTTTTGATGATTTGCGCCGATTAGACACTTCCTCTGATGCAAGTGTCATGAAGCATTTTACAGATGAAACTGTATTCGTTCCCTTAACTATCATGCCTGGAAGAGTTGGACATGCTGCAGTTAACAACATTGACCTTACCAGAGACGCGGGATGGTAAGGGTAAAATTCACGTTCTTGGCACTTGAATATATCAGGAATAAACTGCAAACACAACTGCTTAATGGCCAAGGGAAAGTCTTGATTGCCATAGAAAGAAACCTGTAAGTGGTCGCGAATGCTTAGAGTTGTCTCTATGTCCAAATCAGTTTAAGAAAAGGGTTGAAATAAGACATATTTTAGGAAAGATTGTCGTGACAGAGTGGTTCAGAACAGGGACCGTATTTTCACTAGAAAAGGCATGGACATTTGTTCGATTATGCCCTAACAGAATATTTACTGTCAACATTGATTCATGAAAACCAGAGCAGCAGCAATATATTACAAGCCCGGTGGATTCCATACGATTTTGCAGATCAATCAAAATTCGAATACTGCAAGCACTATAGGTATAAGTATAATATTGTCATTATAGGTATAATCCTATTGTGCCCGGTCTGCCAACAGATATGAAAACAATTTACACAGCAATGAAATCTCTAAAAATAACATGATGCTACTGCTAGGTCAGGTATATTATGTTATCACATTAGCTCTCATATTCTACATTGTTGCTTAAGAAGTCCATCTCCGCAATTGGGATGAGTTTCACTATCGTATCCGCAGATTATGAGGCTTTCGCATCTTTGGGTTGTACTGGAAGATCATGCACAAGCGCAATGAGGGCAGTGGCTTGCAGGATATATCAGTTGAAAATGGGACCAGAAACATCAGCTAAAGTCCATCAACTATTGCTAGATGGTAAGCATGTTAAGACACGGTCAGAGGGAACACCATTCAATAGTGTTTGGTCTGATCCAGCCCATGAGCAGTCGCTTGATCGAGATTCAAAATCAAGACAAGGGGTTATCATTGGGATCAGCAGGCAGAAGAAATGCTACTCCAAAGTTGTATCTTATTGTAAATGTCAAATGCGCCATCATGAGAGAGGTTACGCCCATGGGTGGCCTTGCGAATCATCAAGAACTGATTTACAATGATGCGTGTCCAGATGAAATCAATACAGATGAGAAAGATATCCAGGAAGCAATTCAATTTATAAAGGACTGGCATGGAAATCATGTTTAGTTGGTGTGGCTGATGATGCAGCAGAGCCAACTTCTCTGGTCTCGTCGAAGAAGGCTGGGAAAAACACACTCAAGAACTATATGTTAGTGCCAGATTAAAGTCAAATACATAACCATTTAGGCTGCCCATAAAGAACCCCAAACTTGCCACATTAGCAAAGATCCAGCCTTCTAAGGAAAACGCAATCTAAGGAGAAGATAAAATCTTTTGACTCTGCCAGAGAATTATTTGGCAGGTTATTGAGTGTTATAAAAGAGAGAATGGTTGATCTCCAACAGCTCATTCATTACCTGTGAGCTATCCAGTAGACAGTAGGATCTTTAACATAAACAAACAAGGCACGGCTGCTTAGAGACTTGGAAAGTGTAGCGTCTTTCTAAGTGGATCAAGACACCGTTTTCTCTGAACTCACATCTAAAAGAAAATCATATACAACTTCAATAACTTTGCTTTCACTGTATTAACAGAAAACAGACAATCTGTTCTCTAAGCCACATCAAATACTGGTGTTGGCTGGTGAATATGGTGGCCATGAAAAGGTTACCTGCATTACCACACATGATATGCAGCATCTGAATGGAATTTACAGTAGCCATAGGGAAGCTGACAGCCGGTTATTTCAGTATGTGTTTGATTCCGAAAATAGATTTAAGAATGAAAGAGCTCTAATATATTCACCAGACATAGATGTGCTCGTATTGACGAGTTATTCTAATGATTTTATCCCAGATGAGGTTTAAATGTTGAAACAGAACAGCCAGTAGATTCATTTCCATTAATAGCGTCTGTCAAAAGCTTGGTCTCATGCTAGTCTATTTTTTCTTGCCCCTTCAGGCATTGCCTGGATGCGGCAGTGCAAGTTGTTCCAAAGGCGAGGAAAAGTGACTGGTTGAAAAAACCCCACATTGCTGATCCAGATAAGATTCAGGGCCTCGCTAAATTGGGAGAGCGATTTAATCTTCTAAAATAGGTAAAAGACATCTACTGAGCTGGTGTGTAGAATTTACCAACCCAAATCAGATGTAGTAGATATCAACATTTTGCGCTACAAGGTGTTCTACGAGTCTCCAGAACAGAATGAACGTCTTCCTCTATGCCGTGACAGTCTACTTTAACATATCCGCATGGCTAATTATCAATGTGCTATTTGGAAAACTCCAATGAAAGCATGACATAATATACCCTTCGACAACATTATATGAATGGAACATCGAAGGGGACAGACTAGTGCCACTACTGATGACTTAAGCTGCAGGACTTGTAGATTCCATAACATGCAAATGTGACAAATCAATATGTTCTTCTCATAATTGTAAGTGTGGCAAACTTGGGTTGAAGTGCAGCCCTGCTTGTTTGTGGGAAGGCAATGATGACAATTCGGAGTATCAGCCCATGCAGGATGCAAAGAGCGAAGACATTTATGATGATGATAAATGTGATGAATAATGATTGCTTGACTTCAAAGACACATCAGTTACATTTTTCTTTCTTTAATTGTATTTGGGTTACATTTACTTGATAATATATATGACGATGGATTAAAGGAACTAATAATTCCGTTTCTGTTAATTTTTACATCTTAGTTGCAGCACAGCGTCTTCGTATGTCAGATATATGTGTGGAGATGTTGAGGACACATCAGATAGAAAAAAATATGATGTAATTATGACATGACAAGCGGATTTGAGCACACAAATAAATGAGCATACATACATGTATACCAAGCGTGTTTCCAATCATAAAATTGTCCGAACAAATAAATCTATGCTGCAATCTCTTCTGAAAATTTTTAAAGTATTATCATTCTAAATTGCAAATTATGTATTTTTCCTATGGGTTGAGTATAAGGTTGTACTTTAATCATTATACATTCTCCCCTAGCTGACCAAAATTACGGTTGTTTGCTCACCTAATTGAAGGTTTCATATTTTTTAGTTAATCACTCAGGCACGAGTCCAACATATATTCTCTGAAGGACCAGATATAGACATTTCCTTAGATACAAGTGAACCTACTCTTACAGAGGAGGGCAACGGGCCTCCCAAGCACCTCATTTGGCTGCAAGACTGTGTGCCATGCGCTGGAAGAATCTGCGTCACGCACAAATTACTCTGGGTCATATAATACACACATGTGTATCATATAATGTCCTAGCGAGTATGTGTCATAACATTCAAAGCTATGGAAGGGCAATGTATCAATCCCGAGCACAACCATTGCTTATATGATGATTAATGTTATTATTAAAAAAGAAACACGACTTTCTGGAAATGTCCTTGAGGCAACAATGGCGTATTATAGGCCCATGTTACAGATTGTAATATGTCATCAAAGCAGTGTACGTTTTAATTATTCATCTATTTCTATTCTACACTTCAATGTAATTGTGGTGCACTATCACCAGCTGTATTTGCCGCTGTGCTGCTGAAATTGAGTCGTTTGACAGCTTACACTCGTAAGCTCTAAGCACGGCTTAGTGGAACATTGTAATTCTTTTGCAAGCGTCGATAAGTCATTTGGAGAGAGTATATTGAGATTCATATAACAAACATACCTATTAATTATGAACTAACACATTCAAATATTGACAAAGGTCTGGCTGTATTTAATACAATGTAGTTTGCTTCGACCATGTGTGTGGGTGTGCGTGCGTGCGTGCGTGCGTACGTGTGCCGCGATTGTTTGGTTTTTACAACCGATTTCTACAATTAATAACGAAAATAAATCCTGTTTTTAACGAGTTCATAGCCAGGCCAAAACAGGCCTCTTAAGTTCATGCTGGTCATCGGGCTAACGTTGGCCAAAATCTCGGGCTCAATGCTTCCACCCAACGTTGTCCCAATGTATGTAATAATATTGGCCTAATACTGCTTGTCTAGGTTGGCATACGATTGACTGTCCAGTTTGGGCCAACCTCATTCTGCTCACCGGTCTAACTTTGGTTCAATATATAGTGCACAATTATTAGGAGAAGGCTAATCTTTATCTATTTGAACAGATCATAAAGTTGCTGCAATATACTTAGCACATTGGCAAACTAAGGTACATATTTAATCAAATGTGTAAGTCAGCTACCTTGTCAAACCAAAGGTTCGTTCATTCGTTCGTCTGTTCAATTGGTGTATTGGCCATTCTCACCCATGCGTAGCTAAGCTATTTCACTCGCAATAGGTGTGTTCACTCGTTGGTTCCGTCATTCGTTCACCCGTTCATTCGTTCAGATTGTTTATTGGCACATGGCATAGTTCTAGAGGATTGCCGATAAACGAGGTGATTTCACTGATGGGTGTTCTTTGATCGATATCCATCCACATAATCCTTTATTTTGCCTTCATGAATAAAGGAATCACGTTTTAGTTATTCCCCGCCCATCCCTTGCAAAGACAAGTGCACGCGCTGCCCGTGTT
This sequence comes from Chaetoderma sp. LZ-2023a, assembly GCA_034401795.1. Lineage (NCBI taxonomy): Eukaryota > Metazoa > Mollusca > Caudofoveata > Chaetodermatida > Chaetodermatidae > Chaetoderma > Chaetoderma sp. LZ-2023a. Next base: position 107,034,158 of record CM067373.1, read on the forward strand.
GGGATGGAGCGATCCATGTACTCTCTTAATCTTAATTTCCAGAAAGCTATACAGGTAAGCTGTTGAATATTTTGAAACTAATATCAGTGGGTGATGTTGCTGCCTAGGGCAGCAACAGTACCCAGTCACATTAGTCTCAAAATATCCAACAGCCTGTTTATTAAATTGTAAAGTCGTACAATTCGTACAACACCGCTTAGTCCGTCATCAAGTAAGCGTTCGTGACGAACATAACTATCTCATTCATGACGTGATTAATTATGATGTCGGCCTACACGACACGTAGTTGATTATGACGCCATGTGATAGACTGAAATCCTTCATTAAAGTAAATTGCTGCTATTTTATCGATATATACTGTTAAAAGTTCACAATGTACCCAGTAATAAGTAGATTGTAGTAAATTTACAAAACACGCATGCACTCGTTAGCATTCAAAATGTGTTGCTATTGTTGTTCAGTAGGTTTTATTTGGCACTTACACCTAGTTGTATATTACACTATTGCTCTCTCCTGAGAGTGCTACGACTGTACTTCCCTGAAGGGGTACATTGTGAATAGAGTGGATGCGTGAGGGCATGAAGGAGATCGCCTATCTCACCACCGATTCGCGGCCAGCCACATGCTCGCCTGACAGTGGACAGAGATTTTACTTGCTTCTGAAATTAATGTTGCAATCTGTAGAGATGTAGAATGCAGGTTTTACTAAAGTGATTAATGCGACTATATAATACTGGTGGATGGTAAAGCGATCACAGCTAGATTTAAGATGATTTGATTTAGTGCCAGAACATCTTAGGTCAAGTTAGGATGCTGCATCACAAATATCATCAGCGGCAGGGCTTTGGACGCCTGGTGATAACATTGGTTACTGGGCAAACATTAGGGCAATATACCATCCAGTGACTTGCATCATCAGGGCAAAGTGCTCTTAAAACACAGGTGTAAGTGTAACAGCTTATATCAGATTTTGAGTTGTCGTCTTTCTGGTTGACAGTGGGATCTCAATCAACCCGGCACTAAGCCTAATGTAGGAACAATATCAGATGTACATGTGTATTTATGGTGTAAAATATTGAGTCAGTAAGATGGATATCTTCATCCAGGAGGGAATGCTGTGAACCCAAGCGTTACATTGAGAGCTCTTTCCACTGACATCATACTTTTTTCTGCTTCATCGGTATCTTAATGGCCACAGAGAAGCTCAAGTGATGCAATAAAAACAAGGGACATCCATCACATGACGTCATAATCAACTACTTAACGTGTAGGACGACGTCATAACCATGGCGTCATGAATGACTCGATTCTAGTCCGTCTTAAACCCTTAATAGTCCGACACGGTGTGCGAATTGTATGTCTTTGCTATTTAATAAACATGCTGTTGAATAATTTGAAATTAATTTAAATGGGCGCTGTTGCTGCCAACAGCAGCCTGTCAAATTAGTTTCAAAATATTGAACAGCTTACGCGTATAGTTCTCTGATAATTGATAAGCAGGGCGTTCAGGGATCGATCCCAGCACGAGTGAGGTGTGGGTGAAGCTTAGCTAGCGATTGGCTGGGCCTAGCTAAAACTGGAAATGTCTATTTTATTGTATGACATAATCCATTTCCTGGTCGATGAAAATAATAGCTGTGTAATAAGTAGAAATCTACTTGGCAATAAAATAACAGATACTTTTGGCAGCACAATTCTACACATTTACTATCACATGCGTAATCATGCATTGATAATAAACAGGTTATGAATGAGTATCTCCTCGTAAACTGGAACACATTAATGGCCACTGTAATCATCATTTATAGAGGGAATACAGTGTCCACACAGGAGACGCAATAGACCATCTAGCAGCATTCTGAGAAGTTGATAGTTGAATCTGATCATTAATGTTATGCCATCCCAGTGGTAAATTTTCTAAAATAGTGCTCTTGGACATGCGAATTGATATTAAATGAGTAAATACATTGATTTGCTTGATCACAGTTAGTCAATAAAGCGATACTATACACAATTATGTATATAAGCAAGGTTTCATTTAGCCAATAAAGCGATAATATACACACTTATGTATATATAAGCAAGGCGTCAGTTAGCCAATAAAGCGATAATATACACAATTATGTATATATAAGCAAACCTTCAGTTAACCAATAAAGCGATAATATACACAAGTATGTATATATAAGCAAGGCTTCAGTTAACCAATAAAGCGATAATATACACAATTATGTATATATGTAAGGCTTCAGTTAGCCAATACAGCGATAATATACACAATTATGCATATATAAGCAAGGCTTCAGTTAACCAATAAAGCGATAATATACACAAGTATGTATACATCCCATATGTCTGGTGCCATTGCAAATTTTTTCTTAAATTGTGTAAGATATGTAGCGCCTACTATCTAGTTATGAAATGCATTTGCAAATTTTTAAGATAGACGCAGAAATTGTAAAGGTTGGATTAAGAGTAACTTCAAGACCGAAATAATGATGTTTTGTTTAAGATTATTTTCTTGCGGGTCATAGGTCAGATCGCTTAGCAAGTGATGCCAAAATATCAGTTTATATGAAAAATAGAATCTTAAACTCGGTGCTATTTCATATCACTATTATCAACCTCGTCGAACAGTATCACGTAGCTGGGTTATATTCGAGAACAAAGGAGTCATTGCAGGGTTGGTGTATGGACTCCGCTGGCGATGCGCTTGCGCATGACAAATTTCCATATGTATATGATATGGTAATCCCATACGACTTCTAGGAAAATAGTTATATGCTGGTATTATAACTTGGCTGCAAATTGAAGGCCGTTATACGCCGCAAATGCATTGCTCTGGCTAAATTAATATTGGCGGACTGATAATGGACGGACCAGATCTGTCACCCAATTGCCTGATGTCTCAATCGAATACGTCACATGCTAGCCGAGGCCAACTTCGAAATTACGTATAACTCCATCACGAACACCGAAAGGTCCGTCATGAGTGTACGAATTGTCTGTCTTTGATGAGTTTACAACTTAATAAACATTATGTTAAATACCAACAGCTCACATGTATAGCTGCCATGACATTTACATACTGGATAGTCAGGTTCCAAAGTTTCAAATCTAGTCTTGCACGCGTAAAAACGGACAGAGCTTAACTACAAATGGGAGGGGCATAGCTAGAAATGGGTACATATCGCACTGCTCGCTGAATTGTTTTGCACAATTTGTCAACGTTTGATAGCATTATATATTTTGCATAATATTGCGTCACTATTCCAGCTCATTGGAAATAATGAATAGGACCAATGACAAGCGGCATAAATAAGCACACACATATTAACACAATCACGCGCGCACATAAACGTGCACCTATGCGCGCATGCACATACGCACGCACGCGCGCACGCGCCCACGCAATTGCAAAATACGAAATGATTGCGCATACTATTTCTGGCCATTGGAATCCGATACAACGAAATTTAAGCAGCTTATATGAAGAACTAATTTCATAATATTACTGAAGTCATACATCATTGGAAAGCTAAGCCAATTTTCAATACAATCGTCGTTATAGCATCGTTAAATTTAATACTGTTGATTGTGATTTTAAAATAGCCCCTACTGTCCAATTTATTTAATGAATCTAGATATAATGGTGCAATTTATATACGAAAGTTTTACAAAAATATATAAATTAATGCATTAATGTTTATGCAATTGAATGCACTTTTCAATGATGTACGACTTAAATAATATAGTGAGTTTAGTTGATCATAGAAACGGATTAAATCTTGGTGTATTTTAGTGCAATAGTAACTCCTCGCGGGCCAGCTACTTGTTGGTGGATAACCAACCAACAGTTGTGCTCTGAGCGTTGAGTTAGGGGAATCTCGGCGTAATGACGTCAATGTCGGAATGGTGTATTACCGCTATGTTCGATTTTCGGTGCGTGTGCTTGAGAAGTCGCTACTGGGGTGACTCTTGACGGAGACGGGCATACATCAATCGTATTCTCGCGAGATCTCCTACGCTAAACGGGAGCGAGTGTATTCTAGGCATAGCGCGAAGTTACGGCTCTACGTCTAGATTGGGACATACATACACGCACGCATACAGACAATGAGTGTAGTCCTATTCCGTTCCTTTAAATTCAAATGTTCTAGCTTACTCACACGCTTTCGAGCTACGTATATGCATAGGCACTCGCGCACACCGATGGCGACCTTCAGGATTGCGTTCATGGTCTTCTTTGGTCGACCCTTCATCAATTAAATTGTGAGCCCCATAGGGTTGTAAAATGCATACAATGATGTAGTGGCGATGGTTGATGGGACAGCGTAAAACATGCAAAAAAACAGATCAAAATTCAATTTTGGTTTCATAAATGCAAAGGTACAAAAGTGCCTCCTAAAGCGTCTTCCGCTCAGCAGCCATTTATACGAATACATAAAGAGAGCTTAATTTAGCCCTTTGAACCCTGAATTCCCAGAATCTCAATTTCGAGGGGATTTTATAAAAGTAAGCTGTTGAAAATTTTGGAACTAATTTGACAGGGATCTATTGCCGACAACATATGTTCAACAGCTTACCTATATAATTATCTAACCCTAATACTAACCCTAACCCTGTCGCTGACATAGATCCCAGTCAACTGGACCGTTCCGGTTTTAGCTATGCCCCGCCAGCTCTAGCTAAGCTCCACCCAAACCTCGCTCGGGGTAGGACCGACCGATCTCTGAACACCCTGACTATCAATTTCCAAAAAAACTACAAAGGTAAGCTTTTGAATATTTTGAAACTAATTTGACTGGGCGCCCAGTATAATTAGTTTCAAAATATTCAACAGCATGCTTATTAAATAGCAAGGACTTACAAAGGCATACAATTCATACAACGTGTCGGATTATTTAAAATTAGATGACAGTCATCTTCTTCTTTTCGATCGCTGGTATCACACTTGGAGAGCCGTTCTCAAGATGAAATCTGCGGTTTTCTGCAGTTCTTCCACAGGCCCATACAGCTTTTCACGAAGAGAGGTGGACACAGGCCAGATCTCTTCTCTCAGCAGCTGATACGTACTGCAACATTGAAGTATGTGCTCTGTGGTCTGTTCTGCTTCTCCACAAGGACAAGCGGGCGATGTCGTAAAGTGGAACCGCCTGTACATGTGTTGGTTTAGTCTGTTGTGTCCAGTTCTGAGACGAAAAATGGTCACTTGCTCTGGCCTCGAGAGATGATGGTAGGCATCTTCTGATTGAGGTGTTCTATAGAGTGACTTGATGATAGTCTTCATCTCTGTATGGATAACCATGTTTTCTGTCTGATTCTCTTCTGCACCCACCTTTGCCATCTTGTCTGCTTCCTCATTTCCTTGGACTCCACAGTGTGAGGGGATCCACTGCAATGCTATCCGAAACCATTTGATGGTTTGTAGTGCTTCTTCAAGTTGTGGCAGCTTACCTTTGGTGATAGCCTCAAGGACGGAGCAGGCATCAGATAAAAAGACAATCTGTGCAATAGGGTCTGCTGTTCTGCTGATGGTATTAGCTGAATGAACCAGTGCTTCGACTTCAGCTCTGTAGTTTGTGCAGTGTTTGCCCGTCGCTATTGCAGCTGACTCATGTTGTCCGTTTGGATACTGTATGTGCAGTCCGGCACCTCTGCTCCTAATGGCATCGTTGGCTGATCCATCTGTGTAGATCCTTATCCATGTCTCCTGAGGGTACATTTCTTCCAGCATGGATAGGGTTAGGGCCTTCTTGCTCACATCACTGTGTTCATCTTTGGTTGAGAGATGAAGTACTGTGGTGCGAATAGCTATGCTCTCTAGTTTGTTTTCCCAGGGTGAAGGATCAAGGGTGTGGTTTGGATCTTCTATTTGTGCTGGCAACATTTCTTGGTGTTTCCTTTGAAGTGCTTTTGTCTCTTTCACAATACTTGATCTTTTAAGTCTTCCTGATGACAGCTGTGCTTGCCTGATCTTCATCGGGTGGTTGCTGAACGATTTGAAGTGTGCAGCTTGGATCAGTGCTTTGCATTTCCTTCCTTTGCTAAGTGGTGGGGGGGGGTGCCTGCTGTCTGCTCCATTTTTTCTATTGGTGTTAATCTCATTCCACCAGTGATGATGCGCAGTGCCTGGTTTTGTACTCTGTCGAGGTGCTGTTGATGAGATTTAGCTGCTGTCATCCATGAGCTGGATCCATACTCAAGGTGTGGTCGTATGGCACCTAGGTAGATGGTCTTGAGGATCCTTTCATTGGCACCCCACTTTGTTCCTGCCAGCTTCCTCATGATGTTTAGCTTTCTTCTGGCCTTTGCTTCTGCATTCTGTATGTGCTCCTTCCATGTTAATCTTCTGTCGTAGGTGACTCCCAGGTGTGTCTGCTGGTCCGCGTACTCGAGTGTAGTACCACCCAGTGTCAGGTTGCCAACCTTGGTTTTGGTGGACAGTGAGAATAGCATGGCTGATGATTTTTCTTTGTTGATGGTAATACACCAGCGATTGGCTCAAGCTGTAATTCTGTCCAAGGCGAGCTGCATTCTGTACGTGGCAGTCGTTATGTACTCCTCGGTGCACCAGGGTACGAGGTCATCTGCATAGAGGGCTGCTTGGATCCCATTGGGCAGCTCTGCTACAATGTCATTAATGAAGAGTATGAACAGAGTTGGTGATAATACTCAGCCTTGTGGCACCCCTTGTCTCAGCAATACATTCTGTCCAGATTGTCCATCCACCAGCACCCTAGCTCTGCGATTGTGTAGGTTTGACTTGGTCCATCGGAACATGTTGCCACCGATTCCTGTGTGCCGGAGCTTCACGAGGAGGCCATCCTTCCACACCGTGTCAAATGCCTTATGCAGATCGATAAAGGCAGCTAGCATCAAGTTCTTGGCTTGATAAGTGTCCTCTATGACCTGTGCAAGATGTGTTGTTTGATCTTGTGTGCTCCTGTACCGTCTGAAGCCGGCCTGCTCTGAAACTATAATGTTCTCCGACTCCAGGTACCACTGCAACCGCTGGTTGACGATGCGCTCCATGGTCTTTCATATGCAGCTTGTAAGACTGATAGGACGGTAGCTCAGCACTTTCGTCTTGTTCTTCCCTTTTTTCCAGAATAGGAGTCTTTCTGGCTTCCTTCCAGCACTGAGGAACCTCTCCATTGGTCCAACTGAGATTAAAGATGTCTAGCAACTTGTGGAGAGATGCATTACCAAGATGTTATATCATTTCATTCGTAATGCAATCTGGCCCGGGAGATTTCTTCTTCTTCAATTGGCGGATAGCCTTCTTCAATTCTGCTAAACTAATGTCAACTTTCATTGCATCGTGAGTGTTGGTGTCTGTTCTTTCCTTTTGCTCTTTTCTAACCTCTTTTTGATGCATCCGTGGTATAGAAATGTTGCTTTCTTTTGCATATGCCTTCGCAAAGGCATCTGCAGCCATCTTTCCTGTCAGTGTGTGTCCATCTTCTTCAAGAGTAATCTTCTCTCCCCCGACACCCTCATCATTCAGTGCTTTGGTAAGTCTCCATAGCTTTGTGGTGTCTCTCTCTAAATTAAACCCTGCCGTCTTTTCCCTCCAGCTTCTTCTTTTGGCCTCCAGCTTGGTCTTTAGATACCTGGCTTTAGTTTGTTGTAGCGTGAAGTGGTTTTCATGACAGAGATTACCCTCTGCATCTTCTCTGGCCTTGTCTAGTTTATCATGTGCTGCTTGCAGTTCTGTTGTCCAGTTGCAGCGGTAGTTTTTGCCTGAACCCTAGAGGAATCGCTTCGTTGGCAGCCTTGAGGATACTTGAATTAAATTCCTTGACCACATTGTTGATGTTTCTCCCTTCTACTGCTATATTTTGGGTAAGCTCACTGGAACGAATGCCGAACAGACTCCAATTTGCCTTTTTGTAGTTCCACCTTGGATGTTGAGGTGTACATGTCGAAATACTTCCAGAAAGAGAGAGGAGGACTGGGCGGTGGTCGCTTCCTCCTAACTGCGATCCGACCACTCTACTGAGGTTTATGTGAATGTCTTCTGTACAAAATGCCAAGTCCGGTGTTGTTGTCGAGTGCCACCGGCGCGAGTAGAAGGTAGGCTGATCTGTGGGATCGTTGACAAGTAAAAGGTGCTTTTCATCTTGCGATGCTTCAATGTCTTCTCCTCGTTTATCAAGTGTTCTGTATACCCAGCTCTGGGACTAGCTATTAAGGTCTCCCGCAATGAGGAAGTGGCAGTCCGGGACCTGGATTGTGTCAAGTGAGAGATTCTTGTCATTGGGCAGTAATAATTGACAATGTCAATCACAGAGTTGCTGGTTGTTGCCTTGATCTTGATATATTCTGCCTCTTCCATAAAGGTTTTCATCTGGCTGGCGTTCACGCTGTTTCGGACCAAGGTGATCCCCCACCTTTCTTTCTTCCTCTTCGATCCCACCGGAAAATCTGGTAGCCTCTGATCTTAAATGGTTTACCTTCTTGCAGGTGTGTCTCTTGGATGCAGCAGATATCAATGTTGTTTTCGTACAGGAACTGTTCGAGCTCTGATTTCTTGTTGGTAACCCCTTCTGCGTTCCAGTGCATGATGTTGATACTAGGGTTCTGTTTGGGGTTGGTATTCTCTTTCGGTTGGCCAGTAGCTCTCCATCCTCGTCCCCTGGCTCCACAAGACGAGTTGATGGGACCTCCAGTAGCTTAGGGTGGGCTCCATCGAGGCGTGGAGCCCGGCGCTGCACCTGTCTGGCGGATCCTCACAGGGCGAGCACCATTTCGGTTGATTCGATCTACAAGTGTCATTTCATTAGTGTTGTGCATAATCCTCCAAATGTCTGGATTGACACTCAGTGGGTTACACCCCTGCGCCACGTTGAGGCCGAGCATATAGTCTTAAACAGGGGGGATGACGGTCTACATAGACCTTTTGTGACGTAATGATTGTGACGTCATTATACACCCGCTGAGCTGGTTATGAAGTCATACGAGGTCAGATGATGGGTGGATACTCTGGAAAGGTGAATTAGTCTCAGTGGTAATGGATCTGTAAATGATATTTCGAATGTATTATTTCTGGTTCAAATAGGTAAAAACAGAAACACTTGTCTATAACGGACATCTGGATATTAACGCCAAAAGACGGCTGTCCCATAAGACGGGTAATCACGACGAACCGCTATGACCCGGCTCCAAGAATTGGTTATCATAGCGAATGCATTGCATTATGTCACCACCTGTCTTTTGTGACCATGTTTTGAATGGCGCATACACTGATCACGCAGGTTACTACGCAAGTACTGGGGTGATACCGTCCCAGTAACATGCTCTATCAGTGCAAGGCGCCCTTTATACACAGGTGTAAATATATCTATCACTTGTGTCAGATTTCTGGCAGGCATTGAGATCTCAGCATACCGGACACTAAGTCCGAATTTACGAAGACTATCAGATACAAATGTATATTTATGGCGTCTAATACTGAAACCGTAAACGCATAATTTATCTCCATCCATGAGGTCATGGTGTGCGCTGAAGTGCTAAATTGAGAGCCGTTTCCACTGAAATATTCTATTAAAATTGGTAATGATCTGATCTGAGTGACCTCCCTTCGTTTGCTTCATCGGCAGCTTAATGACAACCATAGAATATTGAGCGCTACAATTGAAAAACTTGCAATGTATGATATAATCTAGTTCATGGTCGATTGGATCAATAGTTACATAATCGGAATAAAGAGCGCTGCCAATAAAATAACAGATACTTTTGAAAGGAAGATTCTGAACATTCCATCTTAGTGCATTTATTTCTATGCATTGCCTGTTTTTTTACACGCGTATTCTTACGCGCTTAATCATGCACGCAACTACTTGCATTACTAGTCCCTGCTATCTTCATTTACAGATGGTATGCATTGGCCACACAAGAAACGTAATGAACCTTTCCAGTTTTGGCTATACCCCGCCCATCTCTAGCTAAGCTCTATCCACACCTCGCTCGTGTTGTGATCAATCGATCTCTGAATTCCCTGACTATTAATTTTCAGAAAACTATACAGGTAAGCTATTGACTAGTTTGGAACTAATTTGAAAAGGCGCTGTTGCTGCCTACGGCAGCAACAGCGTCCAGTTAAATTAGTTTCAAAATTAAAATGGTAGCGACAGACTATTCGTACAACGTGTCGGACTCTTAAGAGTTACGGACAGGCCAAATAGAATCATTTATGACGTAATTATCATGACGTAATCCTACACACCTCTTAGCTGATTATGGCGTCTTATGGATAATCTAGCAGCATTCTGAAAGATTGATAATTGAATAAGTTCAGTAAAACTATGGAAATCATTATTTGTTAGCCATGCCCGACTAGTCGAAAACACGCGCGCACGCACTCCCACGCGCGCATGCACTCATGCGCACGTGCATAGTCTCAAGCGCATACACCGCTCATGTACACGGCATGGTTCCTGGTAATGGCAGACAATAGAGGTGTAGTCATCGCCGGGCGTTTTGTCGTCGAAATGGTCATGCCAGTGGCGTGGCACGGGTGACGAAGGGCCCCCTGCACGAATTATTTGAAGTCCCCCACACCCATCACAGGCACGCACACATGCAAAGACGCACGCACGCACGCACGCACGCACGCACGCACGCACGCACGCACGCACGCACGCACGCACGCACGCACGCACGCACGCACGCACGCACGCACGCACGCACGCACGCACGCACGCACGCACGCACGCACGCACGCACGCACGCACGCACGCACGCACACTGAAAGCAACAAAGATGCGGGGTCTGGGGGTCCTCCCCTGAAGATTTTGAAACGCAGATGTTCTCAGAGGGAATCTGTGACATCTCTGGAGGTAATTATTAGTCTTTGATCCAGAGGAAGATTTTTATAGTTTGCGTACTATTTGTTTTGCTTTCTGGGATCTATAAAACTGTTGCCCAATGCCCCATGCCATACCAAAATGTAGGTATGTTAGTCACATAACCTAATTACGAATACTCAAGATGAATTGTAAGTCACTATAGAAGTAAGCTGTATACTTTTTTGTAACTAATTCGACTGGAAGCTTGTAACAGAATATGAAACTGGTATTGGTTATTTTCCTTCCTAGAATGAATATTCCCAAAATAGCTAGACTGTCGTTCACACATGGAACAATATACAAGGATAACTTTCTCATATGCCCACGCAGTTGATACATTTTCAATCTGGCAGCCGTTGGGTCAAAAGTGTCTATTTAGGAGACGATGTTGCCGAAAGCTGTTGCTGTTGCGTTTTAGCATGTGACACAAAAATGGCGCATGTCTTCGGGAGCCACAGAAAGACATCCACATAAGTCGGTATAAGATCATTCCAGTATAAGCAGTGTTACTGAAAAATGCTTAAAAATGTTCATTTAAAAAACCCCAATTTTGTTGAAGAATTGCTCTTGACACAGAAATTGTAAGTGGGATACATGTTTAACTTTTCACCTAAGTTTGGAGAAGATTATTTCTGTAGAACCAGGGGCATTATATCAAAGGCGTGTTCAGAACAAGAACATGGAGAGGAACAACACGCAGCAGGCTATGCCTCCATTCCCAAATTAACCATTGCTTCTAGCGACGCTGGTAACAATAAATGGCATGTTTCTGTTCAGTTTCAGTTTTTTTATTCACCCAGGCCATTTACACAGCATTTGGTGTATACATTTATATATTTATGCTATGGCGGTAGTTAATATTATTATTATTATTATTATTATTATTATTATTATTATTATTATTATTATTATTATTATTATTATTATTATTACCAATATCGAGATTATTTTGTGATTGGCTGCTGCCATTGGGTATTTGAAATATTATGTTTTGACATCTTTTTCTTTGTCGTTGTCAACATCTGTTCTTGTCGATTGCATTGTCGCTGTCGCTGCTGTTGTGGTGGTGGTTGTGATGGTGATAATTGTAGCATATTGGTGCTGGAGCCGTGGTTGTTGCATTGGTCGTAGTAGAGAGGTGTGTGTCCGAGGTGCTCCTAATGTCGTAGTTGTCGTTGTCGTTATCGTAGTTGTCGTTGTCATTGTTGTTGTTGCCGTCGTTGTTGTGTTGTTGTTGTTGTTGTTGTTGTTGTTGTTGTTGTTGTTGTTGTTCTTGTGGAGCGGATCTGGGTTTTTTCTTTGAGAGCCGCAGATATTTGCATAACCTTTTCAGTATTGGTTTGTTACAGGTCGCAAACAGGCCGTGCGTTTTCTCTGTTGTGTTCTGTCTTACATAGATATCAGGTATAAATTGTGTTCTTTCTTTTGTATATCTTTCGCAGCAGAAAAAAGTGTATTTCTGTTTCTACTACGTTACATGTATTATAAAGTCGTTCCTCCCTGTCAATACACACCCACCGGCTGCCTCCCACCCCCCACCCCAACCCACCACAACACCACCACACCTCATCCCATTAGATAATTTTTTAATTTTTGGAGTTCATTTCATGGTTTCTGATTTCCTACTATTGTACCTGTATGAATACGATGATACATCTCATAATACACATGACGTGTCATCAATGCCATGGGGGAAATGTAGCTCTTATTCTAATCAATTGATCCAAATATGTTCACGTGTATAACAAATCCAGTCACAAAATATAAAGCAATGGTTATTGCGCCATCTTATAGGTTACAGACAGGCATATCAAAGCTAGCAAGGCATTGACGCGTGGAAGACCTAATAAGTTTTCTTAGACGGCCCTTCTTGCCACACCCCACCTCACCCAACCCCAGCACACGCTCTTTCTAAAACAACATTTCCTTTCGTCATAGAATGAGAGGGCCCTTTTAATTTCTGTGCCTCCGCCCCGCTGCGGGAACTGCGGAGGCTGTACGCCACGGTGTCATGCATATTAATGGCGGGTTTGATGGCATGTAAGAATGCTATTATATAAGATTGGTGCGTGATAAATCGATCACAGTTAGATTTAGGGTGATTTGTCTGATTGTTAGAACAGGCTAGGCAAAGTTATGACGCTAATCCTTAATATAATCAGCGACAGGGGAGTTGGAGGTCTTGAGACAACGTACAAGTAAATAACGAGTGTATGGTTTAGTCCTATGAAGCGTGATTCCCCAGAATCTTAATTTTAACGTAATTATAAAAGTAAACCGTTGAACATTTTGAAACTAATTTGACGGGAAACTGTTGCCGCCATAGGCAGCATTCAAATTAGATTCAACACATTCAACAGAATAATAATTAAATTGTGAACGTGTTTTCGAATTCAGTATTTTCTATTCACAGGGTTAAAGTACAGAAATACTATAACAGACATCTGAATATAGGCGCCAATAGATGGCGGCCCCGTAAGACGGGTGGGTGATCGTATTGAACCACGATCACGGGTAATCACAATGAAACACCATCATCCGGCACTAACACTTATATACTATAGCGATTAAGTTGCATTATCTGACCACCTGTCTGCTTTGATCGTGTTTTAGTGACACATACCCTGATAACGCATGCTACTGCGCCGGTAACTTTGTCAATCACGCGCAGTCATGCCTTGGTACCGAACCCGTAACCTATGTTATCAGATCAAAGTGCCCTTTATCCACAGGTGTAACGGTATATACCACATTCGAGTTGTGTCTGTCATCTTTCTTGCTGGCCTTGAGATCTCAGCATACCCAACAATTAGCCTGGATGTACGACCACTTCCAGATATAAATGTGCACTTATGGCGTCGAATAGTGGGTCAGTAGTTAGGATAATTTATCTTGGTCCAGGAGGGGATGGTGTGCGGTGAAGTCTTAAATTGAGAGCCGTGTTCACCGAAATCATCCATCAAACGATCTGATTTGAGTGACTTCCCTTCTTCCGCTGCATCGGTATCCTGATGACTACGGTAGAATATACAGTGTTACAATTAAGAACCATTGTATTGTATGATATAATTCGTTTCCTGGTGGATGGTAACAATAACTTCGTAATATGGATAAAATCCCTTGACAATAAAATGGCACGCCAAGATTTCATGTTAGTGGATGTATTTCTCTGCACATTCTATATTTTACACATATACTAGCACCTAATTAATCATGCATTGATAATGAACAGGTCATGGATGACTATCTCGTCGCATTCTGAACCACATTAATGGTCCTGAAATCATCATTTGCAGAGTGATTGCATTGTCCACACAGGGGATGCGATAGATAATCTAGCAGTATTCTGACAACTGCATAATTGAAACGGACCATTGGTGCTTTGCAACTAATCTTTTGTTAGCGTGGGTGCCATGACTGATTACCTGAATACGCGCGCACGCACTTACTCACAGGCACGACGTTCTAGTTAATAGCTATTAGAGCTGAGACGATACGCACTGGATAAGTGAAGTAAGAGTACCGAACAGACTGATGCTGTTCTGTCAGCAGCAGCAGCGTCTCCCGGCTCTACTATCTTCCCATAGCCGTGTACTTATTTAATGAAAAATATATATACATATGTTTTCAAGCATACCGCCAGGCATTTCAGTGATACATTTTCAAAATTGCCATTACTAAACACCACTGCATGTTTCTTCATTGAGATGTCTTTGTTGCTATGTCTGTATAGTGTTACCTTACCTAGCCTGATTAATTGAGCAATCACAAATATTCTTAAATAGTCGATCGTGATCACCTAAAGCAATAATCACACGAGCCTACTCAGCAGTTGTAACTGGAGCCATCAGACATAAAGCCAGGAGATGACGTTATTACATAACTATGTTAAGCGTGCTGCGATGTGACCTCAAGAAAGCAGGACTCGGTACAGATCAATATTGGACCTGGTGAAGATACGGATTTTGGCTGAGGACAAGACGCGTGGTTAAAAGCGAAGAAGATCTGATTGCATCTGTATGATGTTTCTACTGCTACATCCGCAGAATACAATAATCATAGGCCCATGTAATGTTATTTATGTTCGTAAATTTCTCGGTCGGTATTTCATTTCGATCATTTTCCCGGTGTAACATAATCACCTATTGCACAATAGAATGCATATAACTGCCCAATACCCTTTTTTTACATGCGATAGAGTTTCTTAGTGCTGCTGTAATTTTTGTCAAAAAAAAGAAATATTTGCATATTGAATGTCTATTTGTATGCTAAGTTAAGATTACTTCTGAAAATTGCCTACTGGAATGTCTGGTACGGTTACCGAGCAAGTAATTTCAGTGATAAAACTTCAAATATGGTCTTCACTTGGTCTGCATATGAACATTCCTCAAGAGCACTTCAGAGGGTGGTTTGGCCGGCTTCGTCATAAAAGGGTCAACATGTAATTATATTTCAACTGCAATTATTATCTCAAGTCATAGCCGCCTCTTAATTTAGTCTACGCATTAAGGAAAAATGTGATTTTGTAGTGTAATAGAGGAAGGAAGCCTTTTCCAATCATGCCCCACCTATTTCTACATATGACCCGCCCACTATTTGGGGGTTTTGCGAAAGTTTTGAAAGTTTGAAGACTGAATACCCAGAACCCAAAGTGTAAGGTGATTATACAGATTATACAATGTAGATTTCTAAACTAGTGTGACCTGTGGATGTTACTGATAATGACAGAAACGAATGTCAGTGAAATTAGTTTCAAAATTCTCACCAAAATGTGCATTAAATTGTAAATTCATCACAATTCGTACATGAGTGACAGACATTTCGAACTTCAGACGTAGATATACGTCATTATGATTGCGACGTCAGCTAACGAGTGGCGTAATTAATTATGACGTCAGATACGTAAGTGGCATATCAAATCGCTGCATTGATGGCATTCAGAGAATCAAACTGGCAATTCAACAGAACATCCTGATCCCGAATCCATATAAGAAATATATACAAGCAGACAAATCCTGATAACTAATACAGGGAAATGATCTGGCACTCAAGTATATGACAGCATAGTCATTTACGTCACTAGTTAGGTGGCATTGCAATTAAAGTGACGTATAGCTATGCCATGAAAATTCGTATGCTCAGCACAACTGTTCGAATTGTATGTGCTTTCTGAATTTACAATGTAATGCTACGTCTGTTGACTATTTTGAAAGAAACTTGACTGGGAGCTGATACTGTCACAGGCAAATTAGTTTGTAAATAACTTTTAACATTTACCTGTATAGATAACATACATTCTGAGTGTTACGTGTCAACGTTTTTAATCAATTCTAGCAAGCATAAACACTGGCTAGATCCTAGCTAGCAATGTGCGGTGTATACCGTAAAATTAACCCATCCATTCTATTAAACTTCCAGCTTGTGCATATTAAGATTTCTCTCTAAACCCCAATAAAACACAATCCTACAGTCATTGTTCAGCCAAAATCGCCGAAACCTGGGACAGAAGAAGACATAAAAGGAGCCTCTTCTAGAATAGTTACTGCATATCTCATCTGCAAGGGATTCACAGTATTTACCATGCTATTTTGTAAAGGATGTTCGACACCTCTGCCTCGTCAAAAGATGTATGCGTTTGCACTACGTCATTGTTTAGATGTGAATGTATCCGTGTTGACAGATATAGGAAGGATAACAACAAAGTAAAATATAAATTTGATGGACTATCACGACATGCATTGCCAAAGAATACAGCTTCTCATAGATTCCTGAAAGTTGGATGCATATCGTCTGACAATAGAGGAATCCAATCTGCCAGGCATAAATATGACCAATTACGTCACGTATAGGTTGACGTAACAATCAATTGCGTCATTAATCACATATGCAAATCCATCATACATGCATGATAGTCAGTCAAGCTGTGCGCATTATATGTTTTTTCTATTTAATAACCATTTTGTTGAATATTTGTAAACTAATTTAACCGGACGCTAGTAAAATTATTCAACAGCTAACCTTTATTGTTTTCTGGAAATTTGTATTCAGGGAGTTCAGGGTTCGGTCGATTCCAACGCAGATAAACATTGGGCGTAGCTTGGCTGAGTATGGGTGGGGCATAACTACAACTGGATTTCTCCATTAGCGTGGTGCAATGCTGTGTGAATATCAACAAACGTATATGTATACGAAACACTAGAAACATATGTAGCAAATTGACTAACGAATTGAGAATAAGTTCTACAAAAATGTCAAATGTCAACGGCTTTAAAGATCTCTAGTAAGATGTATGTTTTCATTGAAGATGTGCAACTTTGCCCACCACGGAAACCACCAAAACACATCTTAATTAGCTAACCGGATTGGGCGTAAGTTACGCATTGCGAAAACCGAAACACTACAATCTTGAATGTAGGCAGCTGCATATATTAACCAAAAATAAAGATTTCGAAAAGGTGATTGCAACTGAAGTTTTATAGCCATCTTCTAATCATAATGCCTCGGGATAACTTTAACAAAGACGAGACACTGGCCCGATATTATAGGCCCTCCATGTGGGTTTACGAGCATAGCGGCACACATATATAGCTAAGTGCTGCCCACGTTGTGCGCGTTGTTGGAATGGATTTGAATCTTTGAAACTTGAATCGGTAGCATTTAAATTTCAAAGTAACTACACATGTATGGTTCTGAATACTTTGAAACTAATATGACCAACGGCAGCATCAGCTCCCAGTCAAATTAATATTAAAATACATACAATTCGTACACCTTAGAGACGAACCTATCGATTGTCGTGACAGATTTACACCAATTTGATTGCGACATCCGTTAACTAGTGACATATTTTGATTTTAACGTCAGTGAGTAACGGATCGGATCCCTCCCTCTATTTGTTTATTTAACAGTAATGGTATCATCACACTTGTCTTTGAGGGCTGATTATGCCTACTCCAGGTAATCCTGCATTCACATTATCACAAACCATTTTGACCAGCAACATATATATCGTGGCATAGTTAGTCCCAACATACACGGCATGATGACTTAGTCTTGATTTTATCGTGGTAGGTGTTTGTTGCAGGTAATTGTAGCATATGTTTCGTATTGAACTCGACAATGACAACTTTTCAAGTTCAACTAAATCAGCAGGACTTCAACAGTCTTTAATGACTGCCGTATATCCGCGTCCAAATTAATAGAATTCTCTAGTGAATCGACAGCCACGAACTTAGTCAGCTTAAAGTCACAGCGTCGAATGACATTTTCCTATGAATCAGTTAAATCAGAACTGTTTTTAAACGGAGAAAATGCTATAATAAATTGCCTCGATTAGCAACCATAAAGAAATGTTAGATCGGTGTCAGATTTAATGAGGTCTGAGAACCCAGTAGAGGTCTCTGTGAAAAATCCAACAACCAATGTGATACATACGATAGCTGTGCAGATTTATATTTGGCGTTTGCGATTGCGGTAATATATTATTCTCTGCTCTGATAATGCAGGTTAATGCGTCGATACTTGTTCAATACCGGGACAATTCATCCAAGTAACATGCAATTTCAGTGTACAGGCCAACGTAGCTGTTACTCAATATATATATATATATATATATATATATATATATATATATATATATATATATATATATATATATATATATATATATATATATATATATATATATATATATATATATATATATATATATATATATATCTGTGTTCAAGAATTTAGAGAAAAAACACAGTTTGAGAAATAAGGCAAATATCGCAAGTACTGCCTAAACTCGATTCAGTGAAAAGTATGGTTATCGACTGTGTATAAATACATATTCATAATCTTCAAGTAGTAGCATGTCTTTATATTTAGTAGGTACAATAAATTCGTTATCAAACCATTTGAGGAAATCAATGTTACTCGTGTCTAGTGTTTGTCTTTTGCTGCACGTAGGGGCTTCTTGCAATAAATGGGCCCTTGAGGTGACAATAACTCTGCCAGGCTCATCTCTAGCTCTAAGCTCTGCCCACCTTGCACATCCGTAAGAATAGATTTATATATGTTTCCCTGAATTAATATAATCTCAATTTCAAGGTAACCTTGCAGGTAATCTGTTGACAATATGGGAACTAATTTGACTGAGGACTGCTGTTGCCTTCGGTAGCAAAACTCCCAGGCGCAATAGTTTCCAAATATTCAACACAAATGTATTATATTGTACTTTAATTAAAGACAATTTGCGCACTTTAATAACGATTTGTGTGGCGTATCTACATCATTTGATTTGGACATCAACTAATTAGTGACATACTCGATTATATGGTCATATGCTTGAGTAACAATTAGGATCCCTCCATTATGTTTGTTGCTCTTACATCGCTTCGTGCCCGAATATTGTTGACCAATCTCCAGCTGGACACTAATCAGATATACACATAAAATGATATTATGCCATGGTATTATGTTCAATTGGAAGCTATGATTCTTCAGCTGATTATACTCAATGAGTAACTTTTGCAGCCAGCTTTCAGTAATTAATGGCTATTGCTGTATACTGTAAAGAGATTATATTGTAGGAAATCTAAGCTGCATTTTAGGACAACGTTTCAGCATCACATTTATCTATTTATCTAGTCAGTTAATCCAATAGTATTGTAAAATATACTGCCATCATCGGAAATGAAAATGATCTTCAACTGTCCATAAACAAGTGTTGTAATTTGGCAGGCGAGGAAGAGAGTGCGCATCTTTGGATTCATGGTGTACTAGTAAGCATCTTCATATACGCCATGACCTGTCAGTTTGATTGGAAGAGGCGGTAGATAACAAAAAGCAAACACATACCTCTACTTTCCACGCAGTGTACAAATAACATCAATGGAAGTACACGATCCTCGAACAACAAACAAAGACACATAGTTAAACATATACAATTCGTTGGAGGAAGAGATCACAAGTATAAGAGGGGAACTAATTATATCAGTAGCATTCTGTACAGCGAGAAGGGACTGTTGTCGTCATCGTCACGCCAATAAGGATTCATTCAGCTTTCTCAGACATCATAGCACCGTTATCCACGCACACGTAGATCGATGTAATGTCCAACTTGGTAATAATATATATATACCAAGTGTTTTGAAAGTTGAATCACTGACTCTACCCAAAGCCCTTTTGACGAAGGTGTTGTATCGCAGTGCAAATGCCCTTATCGATTTCAGATAAATTGAAATCATCAGAATAGGGATATCTCTGAATTCACTCGTCCAACCATGTCTGAGAAAGGTCTCTAGCAACACGAGGCCCGAGTCTCCACGAACAGTTTTACACTTGCGGTGCTCATCATGCACTGATCAAACTTAATTCAGGATCTCAGGTGGGTGATGCATTGACATCAGCTGTATTAAAATCAGAATCATGAATATGTTCCATGATCACAAATTAGTAAATAGTTGCTGATTTGACAAATCAATATGTGCCCGAAAGGAAGCAGTTTATCAAATCACATACATAATGTTCAATATTGTATTAAATTGTTTATAAAATCCTAATGTTTCTGTTGTCAATACATATGTATTTTCTTTGGAGAACATTTCCCGCTAACGTATGATTTCTACCTTCGGTTAATTGAAGTCGGTGTAGGGCTTCGTGGTACAGAACGCATTTAACTAGTGAGTAAAGACATAGGGGTGTCGTCGAAGTACCCGCTCGGTAAAATAACACCGTTTAATTAGTCAGTACATATTCTCTTAACTGTTGTGGAGCGTCAAGATGATTGTAATTCAAATGTTGCAAGTGGTTTTATTGATATGGTGTTCAGATTTGTTTCGTACACATCATAAAGGCATATCTGCACTGGGCATTGCCTAATGGAACAGTTATATGTATCTTCCACTGCACAGCCGTAATAGTTATCAAATATTATGCGCAACTTACATTCACAGATTATATATTGACTGCGACGTTGGTAAAGAAAAGTCACTCACTGTCTGTTTCAGGTGGTCGCCGATCTGGACGCATTTAATTGCTATGACGCATATCCTCCATTGCCAGTAGTCAAATGGCCCTCATCTTCCAAAAGCGAACCAATAACTTATAAGTTAGTGCTCTACTGTTATGAGAGATCTGGTAAGCTACATTGTAAACAGTCCCGTAATTACACCCACGTGGCAAGATAATGAGCTATACCTGTTCCTGTAATCCTTTTATGACGAAGTCCGCCAAAACAATCATCTGCAGAAGTCTTGAGGAAGGTCAATGTCCACGCTAAGAGAAAACTATTTTTGAAAATTTACCACTTGATGACAGACTCGGTAACCGCACCCGCCATGTCAATGGTACACTTCATAAATAGTCTTCTCCTGGCGTCAAAATGGACATTCCATAAGTAAATATTCAGATATACCCTATTTGATCATAATGTGGTTAAGACATACACCAGAGCCACAAACTGGCATTCTCCAGCAGGTCTTAGTGGCAATGTTTCTAGAAACAAGTCTCGGTCAATGTGAATATAGCTACAAACAAATGATAATATAGTGGCGTGGTTTAATGGGCTCTGTGTCGAATTCTTTTGCCGCATTTACGATGGAATATCCGATTCGCATACTGAGCTGCACATTTTATGGACGTTTCCAAGATAACTATTCGTCAATAATTTGTTAACTTGCGCAAGCGGTCAGTCTCGGCTCCAACGATCGTTGGATTTCAAATAATATTATCTATTTAAAAGTAGATACAAGAAATGATACATTATATGCCTGCCATTGTCTAGCTATTAAGACACTGGAATTGTATGTTTAGTCTACCAGCAAAATATGAATAGGCCCGTTTGCACAGGTACGCGGGTAGAACAATGTCAATGCTAACCGCTATTAGCATGATCCATCGGTGTCATCACCAGAGTGGATGTAGTGCATTTTCTTTACAGACCCGTTTCAATGGTAGCAACCAAAATTACAACAAATAACTAGATTTATTCAGGTTCGCACATCTCTTATTATAGAGGCTACAAACACAATTCTGGTGTTGAATGAAAGGTTTGGCAGACCTCTACACAATGACGTTCTCTAATACTCTTTTGGAGATAATTTATCTACAATTATAACGTCACAAATATTATATATATATATATATATATATATATATATATATATATATATATATATATATATATATATATATATATATATATATATATATGTATGTATGTATGTGTGTACGTGTGCGTGTGTGTGTAATGTATAACAGCCGCTCATCTTATCTCGTTGCTTTTCTACATTGAAATATACCTTGAAAATACAGCTTACTGGGCCATATTGGCCTGTTATTTGGCCAAGTACACACCCAATAACATGCGCTATCAGCGCATAGTATAATATATTACTGCAATCTCAAATCCCAAATATAAATCCACTCAACCATCGCATTCGCCACATTCATGGTTTCACTTTTCACAAAGCTACCCGGTTGATAGGACCTCATCAAATCTGACAACGATCGGGAATTTCTTTATAGCGGCTAATGGAGACAATTTGTTATAGCATTTTCTCTGCTTAGGAACACTTCTGATTTAACTGATTCGTAGGAAAATGTCGTTCAACCCCGCCACTTTAAGCTGATTAAGTTACTGCTTGTCAATTCATCAGATAATTATATTAATTTGGACGTGGAGACACGGAATATAGTCGTTAAAGACTCTGCAAGCGCTGCTATTTTAGTGGGACTTGAAAAGCTGTCGCTATAGTTTTAAACCAGTTCAATACGAAGCATCAGCTACAATTACCTACCACAGCCGCCAGCTTCTACGATAAAATCAAGACTAATTTTTCACGCTTGGTATGTCGGCATTTACTGTGCCACGATGTACGTTGTTAATCAAAATAATCGATGATAATGTAGCTCGCGGAGTAGTGTCGGGCCATTCCTGTGTATGGTGTCGACTCGCCGCATCGCATGTACATGACAAGTGATGACGTTGCCTAGCCCCTGGTCTCGGGGTTACGGACCCCGTGCGATACTTCCCTACGGGTAACAAAGACCGGCTACTAAGGCCGGTGGAACTCCCAAACTGCCCTACGGGTAACAAAGACCGGCTCCTAAGGCCGGTGGAACTTAATCGTTCCGGTGGGGCCGTGCGACCATCGTCGCGAACATTAAACACAACAGTCTCAGCCCAAGTCCGCAGAGGTAACCCCGCAAGGGAGGCTTCCGTACACGAGGTCACTAATTAACTTAATGTAAGTTATTATACCTCTACGCTGAAAAGGAAAGAACGTTATCTTGTTGAAGTGGCGAAAGGTTATGTACCTCATGTGGGCATTACCTCTGATGCTATTTCTGGGTGAGAAGTAGTAGCCTCGCGCGGGCCGTCATCACTGAATCCTTGCGAGAGGAAAGTGCCTCGTGTGGGCCTCCGTCACAGGGAAATGTCGCCACCCCTTAAAGCGGGAGAAGAGTATTGGCCAGAGAGTACCCACTCTAATATCCAACCAAAATGCTACAAAGAAAAGACCATACCTAGCGAAATTATGATTATAATGTTGCGTTGTGTTTTAGGTGACGACGGGACGAGCGATTCCCGAGAGATTCCCATGCCACCGTCTTATGTAGTTTCAAGTATGCTGAATTAGTAGTTGCCGCTTTTATTTATGCGGGCCTTCTTCGATGCCTAACCTAACATTTAGTTTTTAAAGACAAGAACTAGTTTGGGACTCAAATGGCACGTGTCCTACCTAGCTTTAGATACAGCTGGTATTGAGAACGGGCGACCTAAGACGGCAATACTGACGACAGCATGCATACATGTTATTTTGCAAGACCTCCGAGCTGGGTGAGAATCCAGACTTCTTGCTCCATAACCACATAAAACGTCACAGGACAAGGGTTACTTTCCACACAAGCAAGTTTAGGCAACTGATCTATCGTTTCGGTGGGGGTAAGAGAGACGAATACCCACGTGAATGTCCTTCCCGTGAGGGCGTGGCAGATCCCAACATCTTGCCCAGACATTCTAACAGAATTCGATGGGGATGCGTATCTCGCCCGTCACCAGGTCCTATGGAGCTAACCTTTTAACCTGATGTTAGGTTTAGACGCAAGTTGCCCAGCTATGCACTGCGGTGCGAGGGAGACTTCCTAGAAGATGAAAAAGAAATTAATAATTATAACGTGTTTTCGCAGAGCTTCTTACATTGGCAAGGATAACTACCTACTAGGTATCCGAAGATACACGGGCAATGTATGTGACACCACACCCTCGCCATCACCGCTCGGAAACCCAAATAGTTTCCCATGGTCGGATCAGTCCATAGTGCGGATAGGAACATCTAAACAATTAAGAAGCCATAAGGCTTAGTGGAACGTAAAGAGAGACAATAACTTATAATTAGGAGGCCCAATAGGTATGTTGGTCAATTGTACACAACCTTGTTGGAGTGCGGGGATAAATTATCGCAACTACCGGAAAAGAGGCGTACACTATGTGTCTCTTGCCGAAGAAATTGTATCTAATCATTTTAAACCTATCCTGTCGAGCTAAATAGACAGGCTTTTA
The DNA here is from genome assembly GCA_034401795.1 of Chaetoderma sp. LZ-2023a. Classification (NCBI taxonomy): domain Eukaryota; kingdom Metazoa; phylum Mollusca; class Caudofoveata; order Chaetodermatida; family Chaetodermatidae; genus Chaetoderma; species Chaetoderma sp. LZ-2023a. The sequence goes on from CM067373.1 coordinate 107,058,563, forward strand.
GTCAGTAGCATGCCGGGCTAAACAGAGTTATAACACGGACAGCGACCTCGGTGAAAAATTGTTGGTGGCGGAGAAAGTGATGCATATATGTTGCTATATAGTGTTTCCTACGTGCACTGCAGTCCTACGTTTTCTGCAAATAAACAAAACATAAGAACGAATGGCTACTCGCCATATATAAAACTAATCAGTACAAGTAATACAATGTGAAATGATTATAATAATATATACAGTACAGGTTGACAGACCTACTACGGTGCGGTTAGTAAAAACGCCTTACAGTAAAATAAGAATAACTCTAAACAGATAAAGACATTATAACTAGCGGTCCTAAGACCGTTACGGTTCCTTTTAGTCATCGGGACCGTTTACACAAATAAAGCATAATCATTACGGTTGTAATTAATGGAATAATTAAAGATGTTATGTATAGTTACTTGAATAGTCGGTAGCCATTCTTAATGACGGGCTATCGTGTTACTGAAATTGATACGTCACCCTTGGTGTGACGTGAGTTGACGCGTTCTCTGGAAGCTGGACAGTTCCCGCATGTCGGTTCCCGCAAACAGGATTCCCGTACGCAGTCCAGGACGGGAGCGAATCGAACTCAAGACGGTAATCACGATATACGAATGTCTAACGAACAGTCAGTAAGTGATACAATAACATTACTGTTAGAAAGAAAGTTCCCGTACACCGATGGTACGGATGAAAGGTCATAAGCGGGGGTTGTTGATTACGGAGGAAGAAACAAAACTAGGCGTATGGTGCGGGGCACGTCAGTTAGCTCTTAAAACGTACCGGGCAAAGTTTACTTGCTGAAGTCAAAAAGTTTAAATAAACCTGCGCGACATCAGTGCGGGGGAGGTTGAATAATCACTTTTTTGGCGTGGCCGCCAGATCCGGCGAGTTATCCACCAAAGATCATCGCTGCCTCTACATCTGTAGAATCACATATTCAGGCCGGGAAAGGCCTCACCGCAAGTTTGTGTTCTGAGTTAGTTCTTGATTTAGTCGTGAACAATATTATCAAAAGTTTCCAAAAATACTCCCGAACAATCGGGAGATACAACATTGTTTTAGGTGCGGGGGGGGGGGGGGGCGTTGGGTTGCCGCTGTCGGCTACGGGAGAGAAACTTACCGAGACCGAAGTGATCTATTTAATACCTGTCTCGCTGATAAGAGCTGTAACATATCCAACCTATTCGGCCCCTGGCCGAGGATGCTCTCGAACTCAGGATTGTATCTCCTTTTATACCACCCGTGACGTCACAGGCGCAAGCCCCAACCAATCATCAGCCGAGCAATAGCCAATTAGCGCTGATGATTGCTCTAGAACAGTCTAGAACTTCGGCGTACACGTTGTTATGACGTCACGGCAATATTTTGAAGATAATCAAAGGGGGTTGTCCGTGGATAACGCAGCCATTTCTTAACCGATTTTGAAATGGTTTAGAGATTCGGAAAGCCCGTCGAATGATGGTCTTGATTGATGCCAGATTCGGCGGCAACAAGCAATTATCAAGAATCATAATGTATCTACTTGGTACACTAAAAGTGCTATCCTATTTTGGGAGTGATATACGCGCTCTGCCTATGCAGCGGGAAGCGCGCATGCGCGCCGCGCACTTTAAAGAACTTTGTCGTTTTTACGACGAAATCTCTCTCATAGGTCAATATACGCTTATAGCTCTACCCAGGGGGGCGTGTTCAGAGAACGAATACAGGACGGGCGGCACGTACCCTGCTTAGCTGGTACGGCCGGCACCTGACCTGTCGATCCGAACTACACTAATGTGAATGCTGGGTTGCTTGGAGTAGGCCTAATGACACATCAACTCCATGCGAGATGTCACCATTGAAGCTATATTAGATGCAGAATGTCAGTCGCTTAGGGTTCTGACGTCATAATCAAATACCTCACTCGTTACCTAACGTCACAATGAAAATGACGTGGCTTCGTCACGAAAACCCAAAAGTCTGCCACTAAAGTGTATGGATTGTAGGTCTTTGAAGAATTTTTTTTACAATTACATTCTGTTGGATATTTCGACTCTGGTACTTCATGATTCAAAGTTAGTTTCAAATCGGTTCCAACAACGCGCACAAAGTCCGCGGAACTTAGCTATAAATGTGCCCCTCTATGCTCGTAATCCACTATGGAGATCGATAATATTGATCCAGTGTATCGTCTTTGTTAAAGTTAGTATGAAGCATTAAGATTAGATGGTGATCTTTATCAACGTCCAGTGGCAATCACCTTTATCGAACCCGTTATTCAGTTTGATATGTGCAGCTAACTATAGTGGGGATTCTTGTATTTTCACTTTCCGCAATGTTCTATTTAATCTCATTCATGTTACTCTAATGAAGGTGAGTTCTTCTGGTTTCCAAGGTGGGAAGAGCTGCCTCGGCTGTCAGGCAGCACATCTTACTAGATAGCTTTCAAGAATTTTGATATTTGAAATTTATTATAAGTTTGCCTTCTTCCGTTAGTTATATATGTAATTATTTAGCAATTCGTACGTATATACGTGTGTCGATATTCACACAGCAATGGGTCAAGCTAATTGTCAAACGGTAAGCAATCAACTTGCTGTAGACGAAAATGAGACACAGCTTTCTAATGTCTTTGGTGACAGTCCATCGATTTTATAATTTCATTTTGCTGTTCTTTGACTTATTTCTGTCAACAAGGACGCATTCACGTGCAATGGTCGAATAGCAGACGTATTAATATTTTTTTTTTACAGCAACTGTCAAATGCTCTTTATACATTTGATGCTATTTAGCCATTGTAGACCCGGAAATGACGAGCACAATTTACAGAATGACACGACCATGACTGTGATTCCCTTGCACATGGCCAATAGAGTCAAGCCCCCCCCCCCCCACACCAGCACAGCCCACCTCACGTGTAAACAGTGACTTAAAGCGCTCAAAATGCTACTTATATTATATTAAGTAACCCTTTGCTGCTCAACGTTTATTAAATGAATGACATTCTTGCTCAGTAAATACAAACCATTTGCATGCCAAGCAAAGACATTTTAAAAGATCTGCCAATGAAATTTATTTTTAAAAAGCATTCCGTCGGCCTGCAAATTCAGACTGTTTTTTGCATATTAAGTGTTCATTTGGAGGCCAAGAAACTAGTTTTCGAAATTTTATCACCGGAATGACTGGCTCGCTTATGAAGCCAGTCATTCCAGTGATACATTTCCAAAAACAGATTTCTCTTGGCCTGCAAATGGACAACATCACTGAAGAGGCTGCTTTTGGCCGGTTTACCATTGCATGGTGGGTTAAACTCTGAAGAAATAAAGGATATCCTAAGAGCCACGTTTTGCATTTGCATTGATTTTATCATAAATTGCCAGGATGCAGTACTCCCGTTCTCGGAGCTACAACTACTACCGATTGCCATTTTGTATACATTGGAAATGTATTCCAGATTGGAACAGCTAAATGGTGCATAAAAGTGAAAGGTCTACTTTATGGGCTGGAAATGATTAAGAACAGTGCTGAGTGTGTTTTCAAATGAATGTTCGAGGATGAATATAGAATTATGCAAAGCATTGCGTAGGCCTACTGAAACGGTTGCAACGGCATTGGCGAAATTGTTAAAGTTGCAGACGGAAAGAAAGCGTCACATGAAAGAATAGCAACCACTCATAAACATAGCATGTTATCAAAGCTCTGTGAGGTCTGAGCTTCTTGTAAGACTTTATTGTAATCACAGTTTTCCTTACTGCATAGACACCTTGTAATTAAGCGATGGCTGTGACTTAAAATTATAATAGCAATGACGATGTAATGGCATTTTTAAAATGGCATGGACGGAATTTTATGAACGGAAAATTTTTATTTCCGAAACTTCATTGCATCTATATAATGGGTGTTTGACAGCTATGTGCACTCTATTGTGCAATCTGTTATTAGGTTACACCAGGAAAATGATCTAAATGTAACAAAAGAATTTATATCGTATTACCGACCGAGAAATTTACTAACAGAAATAATATTACATGGACCTATGATTACCGTATTCTGCGGATGTGGCAGTGGAAACATCCTACAGATAAAGGCAGCCCTTCTTCACTGTTAAGCGCCATGACTGGTCCACATCCGCAATACATAGCTTCATCAAGTACAATCTTGATCTGAGTGTACTGGGCCCCGCTTTCTTGAGCTCACCTCGCAGCATGGTTAACATATTTATGCAATAACGTCTTCTTCTGGCTTTATGTAAATGTGTTGAGTAGGTGTGTGTGATTATGCGTTGAGTGATCACGATCGATTATTTAAGAATACTCCCGATTACTCGATTAAGCAGCCTTGGTACGGTACAAATTACCCAGGCATAGCAACAAAGACATATCAATGAAGGGGCATGCACTGATGCTTAGTAATGCTAATTTTGAACTGTATCACTGGAATGCCTGGCTCGATGTTCGAAAACATGCGTATACGTATTTTTAATTAAATACGTACACTGCTATATGAAGAGAGTCGAGCCTGGAGATGCTGCTGCTGAACGAACAGCATCAGTCTGTTCGTCACACTTACTTTACCTATCCAGTGCGTGTTATATAAACTCTAATAGCAAATAACTACAATGTCGTGTGCGTATGTGCGTGTGCGTGTGCCCGTATTTAGCTCTCCAGATATTATAGCCACGCACACAAATGATCCGTTTCAAATATGCACTGGTCATAATGCTACTAGATTATCTATTACCCCACGTGTGTGGACAATGCATTTCCTCTGCAAATGATGATTACAAGGACCAATCATGTGTTCCAGAATGTGAGGAGATAGGTTCATTACCAATGCATGATTAACTGTGTAAAATAGAGTGTGCATAGAAATAGATGCACTAACATGAAATGTGTATTTGTCAAGTGACTTTCTTCATATTAGGCAGCTATTGTTACCATCGACCCGGAAACGAATTATATCATACAATACAACGGTTCGTAATTGTAGTACTGTATATTGTATCGTAGACATTCTTGGCAAGTGATGATGTCCATAGTTTAGCTATCCGATTCAATTATCAACTTGACAGAATGCTGCTATATTATATATACGTCTCATGTGTGGACACCTCGTTCACTCTAAGATGATGGTAGCAGGGGCCATTAATGCAAGGAGATGCGTGCCTAATTAAGAACGAAATAGTATACGTGTTAAATACAGACTCTGTATAGAAATATTTGGACTAAGATGAAATGTACTGTACTTTTGCTTCCAAAAGTATCTGCTATTTTATTAGCAGCTGACTTTCTTCCAGTTGCGCTGTTCACATCGACCATGAAATGTATATCATGCGTTGCAAGGGTCTTTTCTATTGTAGAACTTAATATTCTATGATAGTGATTAAGATGTCGATGAAGCAGAAAAAGGGGGATCACTCAAATCAGAGTATTATGCATTTTGATGGATGAGTTCACTGAAAATGGCTTTCAACTTAGCACTTCAAAGCCCGCCATTCCCAGCTGGATGGTGATACATTGCGCCACCTATTGGGCCAGTATTCGACACCATAAATAAACATTTGAATCTCTTAATGTTCTGACACTCCGGCTTAGTTTCTGATATGATGCGATTTCTACAGCCAGAAAGATGACACAACTCAGAATCGGATAGGTACACCCACACTAGTGTTTAAATGACATCATTGGCGTTATTAACACAGTCAAAAAAGCTAGGTGGCAACTTACCTCATTCGCTATTATGGTTCTTCATTATGTCCGATGGTTCTTCGGGATTTTTACGCAACACGGCCAAAGTCTGGATCTCCCCTTACACAACATGTTCCGCAGTTGTATTAAAACTTGAGCATAATCAGATCAGTAGTTTGTATATACATCCCCGGATACACAGGCAGACAGACGAACAGCCGTTTACACACAAACATACCCGATCGCAAAACCCTCTTCTACTTATGGTGCGAGGGAAAATATATTGTTTTTTAAACTGATTTGACTGGGAGCTGTTGCCGTGTATGGCGGCAACATATTTCTGTCCCATTAGTTTCGCAATATTTTACAACTTACTTTTGTAACTACGTTGAAATTGATATTCTGGGTTTTCAGAATTCAAATGGTAAGAAAGCACCAAATGGTCAAGGAAGCACCATCATATGGCCCCAAAATTCAGATCACACTTTGTTTGTTCGTCTCGAGACCTCGAAATCTTTGCTGTTAGTGAGATTTAGAATTGCCATTCTAACTAGATCTAGCATATTCTAAAAAACCGTCACAGCGGCCACATTCTAGCTGCCATGGCCTTACTGCCTACCAGTCTTATATAATGGCATTGTTATATTCCATCCCAAAAACTGTATTATGTATCTCCACAGAATGACGACAATCTGTGTTACCTATGCAGTTTATTCGTAACGAGTGCATGTTTTCTTTTTGTAAATATATTATTGTCTACTTATCATTGGGAACGTTGTGCCCTAATTGATATCGGCGCGCACGTTTTCCAACGGCGCAGGGACTAATATCAAGGTTTGCATCGATTTGAAACAATAACAAACTAGATAAATATCTGCTTCCCCATTAATTGGTGTATTGGTACGGACTCAGGCGTTATATGAAATTTGATATTATTTGTATATATATATATATATATATATATATATATATATATATATATATATATATATATATATATATATATATATGTGCATATGTATATATTATATTAATATAATATTATATATTATAGAAATAAGGTTTATGAATTATAGTGTTTTATGTATTATGTATGTAAATAGTTTTCGTTTCACTTCTCTTTGATATTTTCACACATATACAACCTTAAGTAACACATGTTTATACCTCTATACATTTTGCCTTTGTAAGGTCTGCGTGAATAAAAAGTGAGCGTGGCCATTAATAAGGCTCGGTCCATGCAAGTAATCAGACATTTGTGCAAAATCATACTGTTTCATATCGGCGCAAATATAGCAATTAATATTGGTCCACTGCGGCGTTGACTAAACGGGCACACCGTTATCTAATTCGATATTGGTCCCAGCTCCTCAAATTCGATACTGGCGTGCCACATCTACACAATATATGCCACGTACGTGCGCACGTGCGTGCGTGTGTACACATTTGTGCACGTGCGGATACTCAGCTCATTTTATTGGCAAGTAATTTTCCTTCTGTTCCACAGCTATTGCTCCACGAAATAGATTATATCATATATTACAGTGGACGAATCCAGGTTTAAGCTAAGCCCCGCCTATCTCTAGATAAGCTACGCCTATCTCTAGATAGGCTTTGCCAATTCATTGAGCGTATTGGGATTTATATACTTTGGGTCCCGAATCACCAGAATTCCAATATCAAGGTAACTATACAGGTAAGTTGTTGAATAGTTTCAAACTAATTTTAACCGGTGCAGTTGCTGACTATGAATAGTAAAAACATACTCTTACAACTCATACAACCTCGGTATTCTGAGAGTAATAAACGGGAAACTGAAACTGGCGATCTTTTAACGGTTCATAACGGGATTAGCTACCTACGCCACTGATTACGCATTTTGATTGTGACGTCATCCTGCACGTGACCTAATTGATTATGACGTCGTATGCTTGAGTGCTAGATTGGATTTAAGTGTATTATTGTAACAGTCAGTAGCATGTGCTCGTCATTAAGATGCAGATGAAGCAGAAACATTGAAATCACTCAGCTCAGTACATTACGCATTTTGAGGGACGATTTCCTTGGAAACCGCTCTCAATTCAACTTTCCAGAGTACCCACCCATCATATGACGTCATAATGAACTGCGTGGTGTGTACAATGACATCATAATGAATGACGACATGAATGACGTCGATAAGTACGTCACGAACGCATATTTGATGACGGTCTATGGGCTGTTGTACAAATTGTTTGCTTTTACCATTTAATAAATATTCTGTTGAATATTTGTAAACTAATTTGACTGGGCGCTGTTGCTGCCTATGGCACACAGTCTAATTAGTTACAAAATAGTCAACAGCTTCCCTCTATAGTTTTCAGGAAATTGATAGCTAGGGCATTCTGGGATCGATCAATCCAAACACGGCGAGGTGTGGGTGGAGCTTAGCTAGTGATGGGTGGGGCATAGCTAAAAATGGAAAGGTCCATTTAACGTGTCAGTGCACACCATCCGCTCCTGGATGAAGATAAGTTATCCCTGTTACTGGTCCAGTATTCGACACCATAAATAAACATCTATATCTGGTAGTATTCGTACATCCAGTCTTAGTCTCCATTAGGCTGAGATCTCAATGTCATCCAGAAAGATGAAACAACTCAGGATGCGGTAGATAACGTTACACGTGTGTATAAATGGCGCCTTGCACTGATGGTGCATGTTACTGGGCCAGTGTTGTCCGAGTACTGGCCCAGTAACCTCTGTTATCATGGTGTGCGCCACCAACACGTGTTCACAAAAGACATGTGGTCACATACTATAATTCACCCACTATTGTAAATTACTGTTAGTGCCGATTGATGGCGGTTCATTATGACTACCCGTCTTAAGGGGATGCAATCATTTGCCGCCAATATTCCGATGTCTGTTATAGACAAGTGTTTCTATACCTTAGCCATTTCATGACGAAACCAACCAAAACAGGACTCTGTAGTGGGATTAACTTGACGAATGTCCATTTGGCGGCCAAGAAAATATCATTTTTGAAAATTTACCAATGAAATGACTGGCTCGATAACAGAGCCAGTCGTTTCATGGGTAATTTTCAAAAATACTATTCTCGTGGTCGCCAAATGGACACTTAATATGCAAATACTTTGATTTTCCTGCCCAAATTTAGCGATTTTATAGGATTCCCCAGTACTAGTGTTCCCGGGATATTCAATTCGAAAACACATTTACAATTTAATTAGTACTCTGTTGACTAATTTGAAACTGATTTTACTGAGAGCTGCTGCCGCCTATGAAGGCAACAGATTTATGTCAAATTAGCTTGCTTTTATAATTACCTTGAAATTGAGATTCAGGGAATTCAGGGTTCAAAGGGCTAAGCCAAGAGCTCTTTAATTATTCATATATTGTTCCAGACTTCCAAATTCTTGCCGTTGGTGATATGTGTGAAGCGGTATTCGGATATGCTGACACTAAATGAACGCAATCTAAATCTAGCCATAATCGCTTCACCGCCCACCAGTATTATATAATGACATATATCACATTCCCTCACAGAACCTTCATTCTACATCTTTGCCGGCAGCAATATTTGTTACGTAAGCGGGTAAGTGCATTATGTGTGTGCAACGGGTCCATGTGTTTTCCTTTTGTAAATATACGTCTACTAATCATTAGTTAAATTGTGAACATCTAACAGTATATATTAATACATATTTTGCATATATTAATAAATATATAAAAGCACAAATTTAATGTAATTGATGGAGGCTAACGATAATGAATATGTGTATAGGAATTGACCAAAGAACAACGTGAAATCACCTCTATTAGGTGCAATCTTGGAGAACTATGCCAGGTGCCACCCCCCCCCCCCCCATCCCCCTCCACCTATACCCCTGGAGGTTGCCATCGATGTGCAAGTAGGATGTGTGTACGCGTATACGTAGTTCGTATGCGTATGTGTATGCGCGAAAAACATACATGCTGACTGTATATGCGTGTGCGTATGTTTGTGGGTATCCGTCAAGAATCGCTTCAGTAGAGGTTTCTAACGCATGCGCACAGACAATCGGTATGAATGAAGGAGTGAAGTGAATCGTCAATGGACGCGCAGGAGAAGCACCGGATGGGCAACCGCAAATCGTGCACGTGACAGAGAGAAACTCAATCCGACGAAGCTTGTCCGGTTCGGTTCGAGACAAGGCCATCTGACTTATGCTGCGGAAATGGATACTCCAGGCGGAATGGTCTGTTCAAGGGGCGGTGGCAATGGCCCAATGAACGGATTCAGGGAAAGGCAACGAGAGCATTATTGCAACATGCAAGACCACCTAATAATATAAGAACTTAATATAAGTTAAGGGTTGCCGATCGCAGGACTCGCCCGCAAATAATACAATTACTTAAAACACTCCAATATCAACTCTACCTGTTTTGAGACGCGTGGAACAGCTAATGAGTCACTCGTTTGGAATCCGAAGACAAAATATATTTATATAACTAAAAACACTTCCCACTTCTGTCGACACCTCTGCGGCAGTCCGTTCGTCAAATAGTGTCACGGCGTCTTCACCCGTGAGTGACGGTCAATATGTTTACCAGACATCACCCCGGAAATCAGTATTTGAACGATCTAGACACATGAAACTACCCCAAGTCAGAAGGCTGTCCGTGGGATGGAGCAAGTCAATTGGGTCAGTCGATGACAGTCTGAGGCATGGATGGCAGTCTCTACGCATCTACTGGGAGGAGAAATATAAGTCCAGATTTTGGGGGAAATGTTCTTGTCTAGCCAAACAGGCATCACGTGACCGATTTCTTGCTTCACCCCACCCGCAATGAGTGGGTCTTCTGGAAATGAAAGGCTTCTCTCATATATAAGGAGTTGTTTCGACGTCTCTACATGCCTTTGCTTGTCTTGTGCGCGAAGTTAATACATTTTTAATAGTTAGGGTCAGGCAAGCCGTTTCCTTTGAACTAGAATCTGCAGTAACAACTCGTAATAAAATAAGATCAACAGCGTTGTCTGCCCTTATTGTGTATACTCTCACACGTATTAAAAGTTATCATCACTTGAACTATACAACACAAACTAGTTTAGAGATATCGAACTGGGAACGTTTTCCCAAGTTTTATTACTTCGCTGGAGTGATCCATTTCTAGCCATGCACGTCCATTTCTAAATAAGCCCCGTCCATTTCTAACTAAGCTCCGTCCAATTCTATCTAAGCGCTGCCCATTTGTATCCAAGCTCTGTCCATTTCTATCTAAGCTCTGTCCATTGCTATCTAAGCCCTCCTCGATTGTAGGCGTGATGAATAGATTTGAAACTTTGGAACCTGAATGCCGAGCATATAACTGGCATGGCAACAACTACACATGTAAGATGTTGATATTTAAGATAATGTTTATTTCATTGTAAATTCATCAAAGACGAAAATTCGTACACTTGCGACAGACATGTTGGTTTTCGTGATGGAGCTATACGTAATTTCGAATTTGATGTCAGCTAACATGTGAGGCATTCAATTGTGGCCTCAGATAACTGAGTGACAGATCTGATCCGCCAATTTCTTAGTGCATGAGTGTAATGATGCATATTTGGCTACTGTTGGTTTAGAACAATCATCATTAGTTACTCGTGTAATCAGTCCCCCAATATTAAATTTATTCCGAGAACGAATTGTGGCGTATAACAGCCTTTAATTTGCAGCCAACTTATAATACCTACTTTTTCTATTTTTCTCTACATGTGTGGGATTGAGGCTTCCAATTTTGTTATGCCACGCCCATTTCTATCTATGATATTCCCACTCTATGCCCGTATTAGGATCGATCTAAACCTGCATTCCCAATGACAAAGTAGCTATGCAAGTGAACTATTGAATTTTTAGAAACGAATTAGATTGCGGGATGTTGTTGCCTATTGAAGTAAGTTAAATTAATTTCAAATTAGTCAACAGAATGTTAATTAAATAATATAGACATAAAATTGGTACAATTGATGGACTTTTCAAATTTTGAGGATTACATATGTCATAAACTGTAGGAATGTGGTTTTGAAGCAATTCTAATGGATGCTAACATGTATTGTTCAGCAATTTTGAGTAATGCCTTGAAGGACAATGCGTACAATCGAGGAGTTAGAAAACACAAGCTGGTGAATGGAGCAATGAGTTGCATTACATAGATGACAATCGCATAACATGAAAACAACATGATCCTGGAGAGGGCTAAGCATTGGCCGACCGCATGTGCCAATCTCCAACACGCACATGGCAAAGGCAGAGGTGTAGCTAACAATCCAAACAGAGTTCTCATATTGTGCCAAAAATCTGCATCATCTAAACATAAATTCGTGAGGAAAGGCACACGCTGTTCTGAATATTTGCACAGGTCATCCTGAATTATATTGCTGCAAAACATAATGACAACAAGTTCTCGGAAATATAAACATTTACAGAAATGTTTCCAATTGATATTCAGTGCAGACATGTAAACATACAGGCTGGGGAAGCATTGCCGTTGCGGAAGCAGGGATTCTCAGAATATGAGAAATCAGAAGTTTTCTATCTGAAGGTCAATGTGCAATTTACCGGAATAGACGACCATTCAGTGGAATTTGGTATGACATGGTCATTTAACAGTCAGTAAAAAGGCTATGCAAGGACAGCCAGCTTTGTCCTAAGAATGAAGCGCTTGTACGGTTATAGTTGACTATGCAACTAAGAACAAACTTATATGGCAAAGTACATTAGTGGACTGTCTCAGCCCGGCAGTGGTGAAATCTAGACAGAGCCGCAATACAGCTGAAGTCTTTGCAATCCAGGAAATCGTCGGTATTGGTAGCGAAAAGGCGGTACACGCTTTCCTGATTGTGGGCGATATAACTACAGATAATAGGCAACCTATTGCAAATGTGTCCACGTAGCGTGTATGCCCCGAGGCATCTTTCTAACCCATAGGCTGATACAGATTGAGGTCGATTTCTCGATCCTATTAAGAAAGCAAATCTTTGCTCATTTGCTACTTTGAACAAAGAAGTTGTTACTAAAATGAAACTGGCGAGACAGGCATTGAATATTGATCGCCAAATATTCAGCCACTGGTAATCATCGGACAGTCTCGTGATGTGAACATAAAGGAATTGTTAGCATGTGACTTAGTACTGCATTCACGTTCTCTCTTTAATCTAGATGTGTCTCCCAGAAAGACACAAAATATATCCTACTCCGATGACTTTAGAAAGACCATGTGATAGTATAACTTCCAGTATTTAGTTAGCCATCATTGCGTGTGATTGATCTCACGATGACGCTCGGGATGGGCTGGATTGAGAAAGCTAAGTGCCACACATTTGGTGAGCTCTCAGATCAGCGTTTGTGTACCGATGCTGTCTGAGGTACCAGTCTATTATTGGCGTTGATGAAGATTAAACGAACGAGGGAACAATAAAGTCATTTGAAAGGTTGAGCCGTGGTAATGTTCAGATCCACGAGATAAGAAACATGTCTGTTCTAACACCACTTCCATAGCAACGCCTGCAGATGTTGTCAAATGTAAGTACAAGACATATCTTGCCAACTTACCTCTATGAGATTGGATCCTCAAGTAAGAAATAAGGTAAAATCTAATTTGAAGTATATATTGCTAGTAAACATAGATCTAGCAGCAAAGTTCGTTCTTGGTAGCTACAGTGACGTACCGACGCTTGGATGTTCATTGATATCGTACATGAACATACAAATTGGGAATCGACAGGGGACTTTTTTGTATATGGATTCAGATGTCGCAGTCACATGTCTACAATACTGCTGAATACTTGGATTGAAGGAGGTGTATCTAAAGATGGATGCCAAAGGAAGATATGCGTCCCAATGTATGATGTGGTACGTGGACTCGCAGAATGTATGCGCCATATGCTAGCAGCCAGTGTAGGTGATTCACGTTATAAAAATCTTAGTAATCAATATCTTGCATACCATACCTCGCATGCAATGAATATGGTTGCTAACCAACATATATGTGCTACTAAAAAGCACTATATTGGCCTTCTAAGACGCACCAGGAATTCACAGCGAATGTATAAATATAAAAATTGGAAACATGATTATATATATAAGCATTCAAGGATTATATATTATATATGTCTGCTTTAAAAAGGTTATAGAAAGGCAGAAAATTAGGTTTGGAAAAGAAAGTAAATATGGCACCTACTGCTTATATATTGATTCAACTTATCGAATGTGAATATATTTGTATTTATACTCTTCAATATTTTATCATATCTTGATATTTAGCAGAAACAATAAATCGGCTATCATACCATTTGTGGAAATCAATGTTGCCTGTCTCCGGTATCTGCCTTATACTACACGTAGTAGGGGGGAGGGGGGGGGGGTGTCGTGCAAATAAATAGAGGCACCCATTACTCGTTCTGCCCAGCTAATTTCTATCTAAGCTCTGCTCACCGTGCGCACATGGTAGAATCGATGTATTTACGTTATCCTGAATAAACAGAATCACAATGTCAAGGTAACTATGCAGGTAACCTTTTAAAATCTTGAAAATAATTTTAACATGGCTGCTGTTGCCTTTGCAGCAGCATCTCCCGGGAACAATAGTTTCAAAATATTCAACAGAAATGTATTAAATTGTAAACTAAGCAAATACAATTCGTACACCTTAATGTCAGAATGTTCCCTTTATGTGGCGTGGCTACAGTAGTTTGATTGGCACATCAGCTAACTAGTGACGTAATTGGATATGATGTCAGGTTGAGTAATAGAGCAGATTCGTCTATTGGATTGCTGCTCTTACTTTGCTTCATGTCTTGCTAGTGTCGGGCTATCTTCATTCTGTATTATGTAAAGAGACCATTTTGTAGGAAATCTAAACTGCTTTGTTTAGGAGAATGTCATTCTGTTCAGCATCACATTTATTGAATTCGATCATATTAACCTATAGCAATACATTGTTATTGTATAATATACTTTGTAATCGAAAATGAGAAGGAGGATGTCTATATTGGGACCAGCCGTTGCAAACAAGTGTTGTAATTTGGCAGGTGGGTGGTGCATGCCTGGAGGTATGATGTGTTAGTAAGCATCTCCCTGTCTACATAATTGGAAATCATGTAAACCAAACATGTATCCCTCCATGCCACTCAGTGTACACGTAACTTCAATGGCAGTGCAAGAGGCGCGAACAGCACACCCGGAAAGAAAGGTACGCATGTACACTGCATCGTTTGAAGAGATTCTAAGCACAAGAGGGGCAGCAATTATACCGATTGCTTTCCGCGCAGCGAGAAACGACAGTTGACGAGATTTTCAGGTCAACAAAGATGTATTCAGTTTTCTCAGACACCATGATGCAGTTAGCCACGCACATAGATCCATATAATGTCCAGGTTGGTACTAACATATACCGTAATTGTTTTAAAAGTTGATTCACTGACTCTACCCAGATCCATGTTAACGAATGTGTTGCATTGCTGTGCAAATGCCCGTATCAATGTCTAACATGATATCATAAGACATGGCTTATTCTGAATGTACTGGTTCAACCATGTCTGACGAAGGTTTCTTGATACAGGAGAAAACGACAGGCCGTGTCAATAATGGAGAAATCCAATTTTATCCATGCCTCACCCATATCTAGCTAAGCTCCACCCACGCAGTGATCGTGTTGGAATCAATCGAACTCTCTGTATCTCAATTTCGCGAAAACATACTGCTAAGCTCTTGAATACTTTGAAACTAATTTGAATGGGTGCTGTTTCTGCATATGACAGCAACAGCGCCTAGTCAAGTTATTTTGAAAATATTCAACATAATATGTATTACATAATAAAGACATACAATGACACAAAGACATACAAAGACACACCAACGAATAGTCCGTCACCAATTAAGCATTCGTGACGAACTTAGCTACATCAGTCATGACGTAATGGAGTATGATGCCATCCTACGCGTCACTTTGCTGATTATGACGTCATATGATTGGTGGATAAACTGAAATCCGCCATTATCTCAGCACGCATGAGTCAATAGCCATCAGACTCGTCCACTCCATGGCAAGTTTCATAATTCAGCTTTCCAAAGTATCCAAGTATCTTATGACGCCATAATCAACTACGGGATGTGTATACTGACATAATAATGAATGACGTCCTGAACGACGCCGATAAGTACGTCACGAACGCATATTTGAAAACGGTATATGCGTTGTTGTACACATTGTAAGTCTTTACTATTTATTAAATATTATGTTGAGCATTTTGAAACTAATTTATCTGGGCGTTGTTGCTGCCATAGGCAGCAAGAGCACCCAGCCAAATTAGTTACAAAATATTCAGCAGCTTCCCTGCATAGTTTTCAGGAATTTGATAGTTGGTATCGGCGATGTGTGGGTGGAGCTTCGCTAGTGATGGGCGGGGCGTGGCTAAAAAATGGAAAAGTTCATTGTGGTGCTCATTATGTAGAGGCCAGGCTTAATTTGATCTCACAGAAATTACCATACCTGGTTAGTCACGGACTTTTATCAGGTGTATTAAAACATAATCGTGAATAAGTTTCCCTGATCACAAATTACTAAATAGTTGATGATTTGACAAATCAATATTTGCTAGAGAGGAATCTGTTAATCAAATCACCTACACACCGTTCCATGCGGTGTTAAATTGTTTATACACTGTTACTGTTTCAGATGTCAATACACATGTATTTACTTTGGAGAACAGTTCGTGATAACATATGTTTGTAGAATCGATTATTTTAATTTGGCGTATGGCTTCATAGTACAGAACGTGTCTAAATAATAAATAAACACATACAATGAGGTATCGTTGTGTACCTGCTAGGTATAATAACATCTTCTAATTGATCAGTAAATAGTCCTTCTACAGTTATTGAGCATCAGCATTGCATTGGTCTCTCTTTACACGCATATTTTCGAATGTGACGGGTCATTGGCAAGCTTAAAAATAGGAAAATGATCATTCAGAAGTAAAGTCACGTTGAGTTGTTGACGGGGTTTTCAGATTTACTTCCTGGGCAATTATTAAGGCATATCTACATTCGTCATTTCTCGATTGAACAGTTATAAATGTGTGATTTATCTAAGGTTATTTACAATTTCCCGTCATAGAATATATATTGTTTGCCACGGTGATAACAAAGGATCACTCACTGTATTCAAGCAAACCAAAAGAAGACTATTTTTAATGAGTTAACGCAGGAATGACTGGATCGGTAACAGAGCCAGCCATTCCCGTGGTAAATTGTCAAAGAATGGCTTCTCCTGGCCTGTAAATGGGCATTCAATAAGGACATATTTTGATTTTTTTTACGAGGTCTGGTTATTAACGGCTTAAGACGTACACCACAGCCAAAGAATGGTATTATGCATAAGGTAACATTTTCTTTAGCGGCAACGCTTATATATTATGTATTATTCTTGGCTAATTTGAACATAGCTACATACGAATGATAATATGGTGGCATGATAATGTGTCGAATCGACACATTTATGATGCAATATCTGATTCGCATATTGAGCCGAGCATTTTATGGACGCTCCCAAGATAATTATTCGACAATAAGCGGCGTGTAGGATGACATCATAATCATTGCCCTATAAATGATTCTTTTTTGTCATCCTAAACTCTTTGTCACCACCAATGACAGACATCGAGAACGGAGCAAGCTTTCATAATGAGAGTGGTTTTGCCAGCAGCTTTGAAACCATAAATTGAAACCATGAATGGGTATATAAGATTGATTATATTATTCGCTATGGATTCCACACATCACAACATTATTTATTTATGTCTAGGTAAAGTAATTTCATATGGCTTCAACTACACGCTCATGGAAGCCCCTAACGTATTGTATTAACTCCTTTCAATTTAGTTTCTAAAGAAGCCAATTCCATGCGTTGTTAGTATTAACCATTAACGTTTAAATGTGGTCAAGAAAAAAATCAAAACCCCGTATGTGCACATTAAATGTTGATTTGGAGGTCAAAGAAGACTATTTTTGAGAATTTACCACTATCGAGCCAGTCATTCCAGTGGTAAGCTTGCTAAAATAGTCGACTCTTGCCCTGTGGATGGGCCCTCCCTAGGACCACCATTTAGGGCGCTGTTGGACGCTTCGCCATGAAACAGTTAAACATGCTGACTAGTATGAGAACAAGTTACCTGACGTGTGTAGCTGTATTCTATTATGCATGAATCTCAGGCTGTACACGTATTCTAAATATGCAGACACGGGAACTTTGCCTATATTGCAGAGCACATATATGTCCTTTGTGGCTAATAGCGGTATGAAATAGGTTAAAAGACATACTTTCGTGTCCTTGTATGTGATAATACTGGTGAACTCCTTTGGAATGTCGCTGGTGATATGTACTATTCAAAAGCACTTCCTGATTCATTGAGACGCTCTACGAGACTGATTTGCAAATTGCTAAGTGGCATAGCAGATTTATTAAGATGTCTGCCCATCTCCAGCTTCATTAAGCCAGTTTAATCAATATCAGATCTATATTTCCTGAATAAAGCGGAGTCATCCCATCTTGAAGAATTATTAGCACAGGAGAGTGTGATCGATTTTAGAACCTAATGACTTCCACTGAAGTAGCTTAAAAAATCGCCTCCAGTTTTGACGAGTTCTGTTGAGCCTTTCTATTTCAAATATGAAATCTGTTAGATGAAATAATGCCGTTTATTTCAGGTGGCAGTGACAAGACATCACGCCATAATGGTGCACCAGCATTTGACCTCGATCCATTGTATTGTATAACCAATGAAGCACATTTTGTTATACTGTTTAGGTTAAATTATTGTTTTACACTAAATCTTTCATAGACAGAAACCTTCGAATATAAGCGTAGTAGACATCGTTAATTGAACTAGAACAATACCTGAATAAGCGGCTGGACATTGGGACTCATTGGTGGATGCAATGTCATATTACACCATACATCTCGTTGTCACATTGCTATTACATTACCAATGGTGGCCAGCTTATATTGTATGGACGCGCTTTACAACCAGCGGCCATCTATTGCACATTATGCTGTCTGGCCATCAGCGACCGGTGATGGTTCGTAGGTGTTTGCGGTGGCAGTCATCGAGTTTGTCTAGCGCTGCCTTTGGGGTGGGTAGCTGTTACAGTAATACAGCATCACGGATACGCACGGATACGCAGGTTGCATTGCATACACATAGCCTTTTTATCAAGGGCATCTTTGATCTACGAATCCATAGTTTCCAGAAGGCATGGAAAGCTATGTTCCCCATGACGCAGCGTACAGCAATGTCAGCAGTACCGCAAAGCAGTGAGCACAGGATTTTACTTTTCGTCCATGGTTCGCTGCCACGAAGTCGGTCATTGTTTTCATTAGTTTCATGCTTTGTAGATATGTATATGTGGGTGAACTCTGTTTTGGATTCATTCATAAAGAGATTCTCAATTTTTAGTTTGCTTGCAGCTATTGGGAGATGTTCGTCAAGGGGTTTCATTTCCTCGTCTATGAAGTCCACATAGTCTCACTAGTCGTAGCTCATCTTCATTGCAACCGGCCTGGCGTAGTACATCTAGGATCGCTGGGCGTGTAATTGTGTCGAAGGCTCGTGACATGGCAATGCACATTTTGTGGAAGTCCCAGTCTTTGGACACGACTACCGACACAAGCATGCGTTAAACCCTTACACTGTCCGCGCAGCTGCGTCCACGATTGAAACCACTTTGACATGATCTGGTGAAGTCATCGATCTTGTCTCGGATGCGGCATAGAGTAACATTGTATCGGATTTTCCGTATGCTGCTGAGGAGCACAATGGATTGCAGATTGGCTGGGATCCAGTTGACTTCTTGGGCTTGGGTAGTGCGATAAAAGTGCCTTGGCCTACAGCGTCGACGGGAAGGTGCTGCATAAAATCTGAATTGATTAGGTGCGTGAACGGTGTTGAGATAATGTCACTTGCATATTTGAATAGTTGATTGCTGAAGCCATCAGGTCCAGATGCACGCTCATTTTTCAGGGCTGTAAGTGCCTTCTCAAATTCCGTGGCCAGGGGTCTCTTGAGAACGGATGCAAGGGCTCATCATCATTGTCAGTGAACTGTTCCTTATATTACATCCATGTTATATGAATATGATTGCGCATTCACACAGTATACACTGATATGGTTCATGCATTTCTACAGCTAAAAGTGCAATGCAAATAACAATATCCAATAACAATATCCGACATAACATTATGAACAGTTGAGCAGAGTCTTTAACCCTTGATCACTGATATCATCAAAGCATGGCTTATGCAGTGGTCTTGAGAAATGTCCATTTGCGGATGAAGAAAATTAAATTTTGAAAAGGTAACACTAGAAGTCATTTAAGTGGTAAATTTTCAAAAATAGTCGTCTGCAGAGAAATTAGGATAGATTGCAAGAGATCGTTTTAATTTTGGACAAATCATCTTTTTTACAAAAGAATAATTTTGTAGATTGTAGATTGTAGCTCACTCCTTTTCAAAATGGAATCCATTGTGGCACAAAGGTCAATGGAAGTTAATGCACAATTGTTCCAGCTGCTAAGCAAATCTGATAAGTAGGCCTAATAGATAAATCCGATGTACTGCTCAACTATATGAGGTCATAATCACTTACGTCACAAATGAGTTGACGTTACCATAATAATGGACAGAAATACTCCATTATGAAGCTTCAATCGTCAGCCAAGTATACGAAGTGTATGTCCTTGATGGATTTACAATTTAATAAACATTCGGGTGAAAATTATTTATCTTATTTATTAATAAGCAAGGGCATATTGGCTATATTTACATTGTCAACAGCACCCCCGAAAGATAAGTCTCAAAATAGTCAACAGATGACCTGTATATTTACGTGGGTTATTGGGATTCTGACTATTCAGGGTTCGATCGATCCCAACAAGAGCAAAGCATAGATTGAGCTTAGCTAGAAATGGGCGGGGTATAGCTAGGAATGGGCGGGGCATTGCTTGATATGGATCTCTCAATTATGTTCAGGTTAGGGAAGTTTCATCACAGAGGAACAGACCATAACTAATAGTTGATAAATTGAATCACTGATTTCGTCAAAACATACGAATATTATATGCACACCATATGCATATCTTTCAATGTGTTTATTTAATTGAGGACGAACAAATAATTCCCCTATGTAATGAAATTCGCAGTCGATCGTGTCCTCCCGTCCCGGTAATTAGGTGTCCCACCAAATTACAAGTCATGTTCAATTCGAACAGAGCCGACACAGATCATGGCTATCGCTAATAAATAACATATGAGGCTATTATTCCAGAAAAATCTAATCCCTTTCTCGATCCGGACATAGGTTACCTATTCATTATCTCTACACATGCCACGTTCATTTACAAATATTTTTTCTCATAAGACATTTCCTTAAACATATTTAACAGATTGGTTTTCATATTGACATATAGGACGATTACATAATTCCAGGCAGGTCTGAGTCATCCGTTAGCAAAGTGAATCGACTACAAATTACTATACTTGCAGGAATCGTTCCGCTCTCGAATCCAGTGATATGCAGTGACGCAGTCCTACATGGTATGTTACATCATAATCATCCGTAATTTCAAGAAAATAGTCACTGAATATAAAAGAGTTTAGGGAAGATAGAGATATGTTTTGGAGTAATAATCCTTCAGTCATGTCCCTAATACAAACGTAAAACGAATTTGAAATATAGTCTGTACATTATAAGCTGACTACCAGCACTACTGCAATAGTAATGTGGCAACGAGATTTGCAGTGCAATATGGCATGGCATCCGCAAACAGTGACATCAATGTCCAACTTTTGGTCAGGCACAGATATTGTTCTAATTCAATTAATTTTTTTTCTTTAAATTCAATTTTGTGGTAGAAAATGTCCATTTGCAGGCCAAGAAAAGAGTATTTTAGAAAATTTACCTCTGGAATGCTCTGTTATTGAACCAGTCATTCAACTGCCAAATTACAGAAAATCTTTCTCTTAGTCTGCTAATGGACATTTCTCAAGACCACTGCGGAAGCCGATTTTGACTGATATGAGTGTTAAAGGGTTAAAGACATATATTATATGTATATTGCAATGTTTCTGTCAATGACAGATTTACGGTAAAACATTGTTTTTACAAAAACAGTATAAAGAAATGTGCTTCAATAGTTATATAATACAGTAGCTTGAGGTCAAATGTTGATGCGCCATTATGGTGTGAGGTCTTGTGGCTACTTTTCTGAAATAAACACCATTTGTTATGGACAGGTTCAACTGAACTCGTCAAAATGGGAGGCGATATTTGAAGCCACTTTAGTGGAAGTCATCGGTTTCAAAAATCAATCACACTCCCTTGTGTCAATACTACTTCAAAATGGAATGCTACTCGGCTTTATTCATGCAATATATATATACATTTTATATATATCTGGTATTGATTAAACTGGCTTAACTAAGCTCGAAATGGGCGGGCATCTTAGTAAATCTGGTATGCGACTTAGTAATTTGCAAATCTGTCTTGATGGGTGTATCGATGGATCAGAAAGTGTGACTGAATAGCAAATATCATCAATGACATTCCGAAGGAGTTGACCATTAATATCACCTACAAGGGCAAGGATGCACGTCTGTTAACCTAGTTCATGCCGCTATTAGCCACAATGGACACACACGTGCCCTGTAATATAGGTAACCTTCTCGCGTATGTAGTGTCTAAAATACGTGCACAGCCTGGTGTTCATGTAGAATAGAATACAGCTACACCCGTCAGGTGATTTGTGCACGGCATAGTCAGCAGGTGTAACTGTTTCATGACGAAGGCGCCAAACACAGGCCTCTGCAGTGGTCTTGAGGAATGTCAATTTGCCGGGAGAAGATTATTCTTGCAAATTTGCTACGGAATTACTGGCGCGATAAACAAGCCGGTCATTCCAGTGGCAAGTTTTCAAAGATAGTCTTCTCTTGGGCGCCATGTGAACATTCAATGTTCACATATTTTGATTTTGAAATTGGCTTCTTGAGAAATTAAATTGAAAGCAACTAATACAATCGCAAGTGCTTCTCTGAGAGTGAAGTGGAAGCCATATGAAACTACATCACCTAGAGTCATATAATCAATCGTATATATCATTTTATGGTTTCTGAGCCTATTGCAAACCCACTCTCAATTAGTATTGCCTGCGCCGTTTTCGGTGTCTGTTATGGTGGTAACAATCGCTTCAGGACAACAACATTTTAAGGATGCGAATAGCAGATACTAACTAAGCACCTAACAACGAGAAAGTAATTGAAAATATGCTTTATTATCATTCAAGTTGAGCATGTTGTCAACTGCATAGATCTATTGAGTGAATTATTCCCGCAAAAAGCTTATTGAAAGTAGCACACATTGAACTCGTTGTCAAAATGAGTTCAGGAACTCGTCCTGACCACTTCTCTATGAAAGTATAACTAAGGACAATTTTTATTTATTTGGCAATTCATGCACTCACTGGATATTTTGGTCGACGAGAGTTGAACTTGCTTCAATTTCGCGAGTTATTTCGTCGCTGATTGCAAAACCCTACCCAGCCATAAATGACAGAGCAGACGGCATCAGCTGTGATAGTAGTAGCATTGACTTCTTTCAAAATACGCGTAAAGGAGGTGAATAACAACATATTGCAAGCCATCAAAGCAGGGATGAAAATACAATTTTTAATTCTGAACTGAATTTTAGCTCAGGGTGTCTTTGATGCCAGCTATATACTGTCAATTTTAATATGGCTAGATGCATACAATTAAATATTGTAATATTAAATACATTACTTCCATGGCATAATAAAGGGTATGTTCCGCCATTGAGACATAGTGAACTACAGCTCTCCATGTAGGAATCCGTTTACTGTGCTTTACACACAGAATACCGACGATCTGCCACTATGGAAAGAATCACGATGCGAAACCATCACAAATCATATAAAACACAGCACTACGTTAGCGGTTTTTTCTCGAAAGTGTACATTCACTTGTAGCACCATGCGATGTTAATTTTGGTAATTAAAACACACCATTTGAGCTGAGAACGCATACATAAACTGCCATACAAATATGCGAATAACTTGTGTTATCAGCTTTTGATGCAGCTCATATCATCTTAGGATAGTAGTGGATGTAAGACAGAAAAAGTCGAACGTTATGTTGACAGAAGTAAAGAAAGGAAGGAAGGAAGTGCTGGTGGTTGATAGGCAGAATGGAAGGACTGTATAGAGAGGGGGGATTACGGAATGCACGAAGGAACGAATGGATGAATGAATGCTACTAAGAAAGATATAAAAGAAGGAAGGGGGTGGGGGGAATCAAGGGGCACAGCAGGCGAACGGGAGATCGAGGGTGAGATAGAGAATAGAAGGTAATATGAAAAGATAGATAGAAAGAGCTAACATGTTAAGGGGTATATCCGAGGTTACGCCATATATGGTGGCTACAGTATTCACACATCTCTAACAGGTGTATCATAAAACAGGGTTGGGGAACGCAAACACCAACACCAAGAGCAGACTGCGAGGTTAGGATACCGTAGAGGCAGCACAAACTACGGTCCATATTTGCTGTACTCACGACGAGGATGATACGAAGATGAGTCTATAGGTGGGAGAGATTCGTAAGCAAAGATAGATGTTGATGTATCTGATAACGGAACACTAAAGCTCTGGAGAAAATATGTTAGCTGTGTTGGTACCCATTTGGCACTGCGCTGGGCCAATATAGGAGGAGGTGGTGGTTTATTGCTGTGGTGTTTCGCTGTCCTTTTCACTGTATGTGACTCTGTCTCTGCCCTCTCTCTCTCTCTCTCTCTCTCTCTCTCTCTCTCTCTCTCTCTCTCTCTCTCTCTCTCTCTGCTCGCTCTCTCTCTCTCTCTCTCTCTCTCTCTCTCTCTCTCTCTCTCTCTCTCTCTCCCTGAGTGTTTGTTTATAACTAATATACACGGGAAACATTGTAATCTAAAATGTATTTTAGTTAAATATGGTATCCTGAAAATATCACATTGCCACCCAACATTTTCTATGAAGCATCACATCACAAATAGTGAGTCCCGGAATATAATATTTGATACAATGATTAATATGTATTGGAATATCAGCTTCCATATGTCATAAACATAAATATATCATACACATAAAGGACTATTTTTCAACCACAGATAAGGCAGTGTCGCAATAGCCAGATATATAATTTGCCATGTTAGGGATATAATGTTGAAAGGGATAACAGTGATTTGGAAAGCATGAATCCTTTCCATTAATGGCAATTCGATGGCCGAGCAATTGTACAAGAATTCGCGTCAATGCTTGCCTTTGTGGGCTTCTACCTTGTGTCCCAAAAAATACACATCTCGAAAGTCCTTGAGGAATGCCATTTTGAAGGTATCCATGGCAAAGCTAACATGCTTGTGATCTGCAGCAGAGACTGACCACGTGTCTGATATTGACAAATAATGGACCGGTCCATGTTATCTATACCCCACCCATCGCTAGCTAAGCTCCACCCACACACGTCTGTGTTGGGATCGAGCAATCGCTGAACTACTAGACTATCAATTTCTAGAAAAAAATATACAGCGCCAGCCACATTAGTTTCAAAATATTCAACAGCATGTTTGATAATAAATGACAGAAACGCGGGGTAAGTATATGGCTGCTTACTGTACACAATGATGGACCATTTTACTATTCTGCAAACGAAAGCCACAGAAATGGTCATTATGTGCCTATCATTGTATCTCTATCTGACGATGAGGATCATCTATCAAAACCCTAAGGTGGTGAAGGTGTACATATTCCACCTGATCCTAACTCTCAGATAACGCATAGGCTGAGAGAATGTTCTCGGAGATCACCAGACAGGTGAACAAAAGCGTATCCCTGACGAACATGGCCGATAAGCAGATGACCCTGAAATAGATCAACAATCAGTCACACTATGACGTTGTTGTGGAAGATCTCGAGGTCGTCGCAGGAGGAGGAGGGGGAAGAGGACGAGGAGGAGGAGGGGTGGGGTGTGAGGAGGATGTTGAGGAGTGGCCAACTATATGGTCGTGGACATGATAGAGGGCACTGCCCATTTCGACAATATATAGCCAGCAAACCAGCAACGTATGGAATCAACATATGGTGGGCGTGTGGTCATATCAATTGATTGGGAACATTTACTCGGGTAGTTTCAGGAACAAGCAGGTCATATGCTATGCATGTGCTCCAATTGTATACTGGAACATTTGAAAATGTCGTGACGTGTGTTTAGAATCCGTTTCCTCTGAACAAGGTGCCAGTACGCTACTCTGGGAGGACTGTATTGAAATAATATGCGTGAGAAAGCACCACAGATGCACGACGAGCTGATGTATAATTCAAACTTAAAAAGCACTCTTCATTCTTGATGTAATTCTTATGATGTAAGTGTTTGCATCCTTAGCAAATTGGAAATATAATTGGTTTGGTTTGGGATGCAAGTCCACCACAGGCCAAAAGTCAATGCTATTAAGTGGCTAATACCATAACCTTCCCACTTATGGTAAAGGGAGTTAAGTCTAAGTTCGGACATCTTATCGAGGTACCTCAATCAAAGCTAGTACGTGGTTAGTTTACCTGTCTGCGCATGCGCGCACTTTTACTCTCGCTTGAAGCAGGAGTAATTGGGTAGAAATTGTACGACGTGATGCCATTATCCGAATTTAGTCTGGGGCGTTCGGATATCCGAACTGTAGCTAAGTAATATTATTTATAATGTATCTACTTATAATTCTGTTTTTTTGTGACAGGAGTTAGATGTTTACAGTGACAGAAGGTAATCAATGTGTTTCTCGTGAAAAGTCAAGAAATAAATATAATCTGGCTTCAAGATTTATATACCAGAATGCATAAACATTTGTGAAAAACAGAATCCATCTAGTGTTAATAAATATCCACAGAGATTCACATTGTCTCTATCCAGGCAAATAATGGAAATATATTGCAGAAATGCATGAAGGTATGCACAAACCGGCAGATTTGTCCTTTTTTCGTCAATAAAATATTTATTCTGTTTGTAGCAATGGTAGCAATAAAAAAGAGTTTACTCAATCAATTGCTTTTGTAAATCCCACACTACAGTTGAGAAAAATAAATAAATACTAATTGTTTTAATATTTATTTAGACGACGACGACGACGACGACGACGACGGCGGCGGCGGCGGCGGCGGCGACGGCGAAGGCGACGACGAAGATGAAATCGAAGACGATGATATACTTTGCTCTGTGACTGCTGTAATTTGAAAGCATCGTGCAGTTGCAATCTGATTGTGTGCAATGGCGTCCTCCCCGAACTCTGTAGATGTTGGCCCCGAGTAGAGGAAATTCCAAGGCCTAATATCCATTATGCCATCACATCTAATTCTAATTGGCAATCTCGAGCATAGTCTGACGGCGACAATTCTCCTTGGCATATAGTGCCATTGCATAATATCAGTTTAAGTGAGAGGCTGTGGCGTCCACTTTCATAATAAGCCACAACGAACGTTCATGCGTATAGAAACAAACGCAGCAGTAACACACTGACAAAGTACTTAGATACTTCTTCGAAACGAGCTCGAGATTAATATCAGCGTACTAAAAGTAGCAGTTTGAAAATAAAATTACTGGTATCACTAACTGGATAGTAATGCGATAACTGGATTAGTAGTGTAATGCGGCATTACACGGATATCTACAGACGCCAGGTGCCACGCCATTACTCATACTCAGCCGTTATTTGTCTGCAATAATCCGATGGGAATGCTTTGGTCCGTGTAACCCTTTGTAAAACATATCAAAAGCAGAATCCCCACGAGCGATCAAAAAAGCGATTACTAACAATATTTGGTCATCGCATAGAACTCATTAGGTATATCATGCAGTGGTTTGAAGAAACATGATAGCGTCTAGGATCACCATCATCATTTGCCTTTGAAATTCCGGGTTCGCTACAGAGAGCGTCCACTAAATCTACCAACATGGAGGCAATATTCGAAGGTAGTTAATCGGCAGTCAGCAGTGTCTAGAATTTAACATATGACCAATGTTAATAATCCTTTTGAGATGGGACGTTACCTGGCTTTAGTCTGGAAAGAGAGATGTGGCATTGATGAAACAGTAAACTCTGATACGGGCGGATATCTTAATCTTAATGTTAAATGCAACATAACAATGGATGAATCCGATCACTCGCCCACATAGCTGCTGTCAAAAGCAATGGAGCTTTACATTTTTAGCAAGGCCCCGCCCATCTCTGGCTAAGCACCACCCACACCTCGCTTGTGTTGGGATCGATCCATCTCTGAACTCTCTGGCCATCAATTTCCATAAAACTACTTAGGTAAGCTAATGAATATTGGGGAACTAATTTGACTGGGCGCTGTTGCTGATTATGTGTTTATTAATTAGTCGAGACATACAACACGCACAACGTGTCGGACTATTAATAGCTAAAGACGGGACAAATAGAATAAATTCTGACGTAATGATTATGACGTCATCCTACACGCCACTTAGCTGATTATGACGTTATATGACGTCAGACTGATTGATAAATTGATGCACTGCAAATGTGAATTACGGCAATAGTTATCTGACGTCACAATCAAGATGACGTAGCTCCGTCACGAAAATCGAAAACTCTCTAACCAAAGTCAATAAATTGTATGGCTGTTATAAATTTGCAATGTAATAATCACTAACCTGAATATTTGTATTGGCTAATTTGACTGGGATGGTCCTGCTATAGCCAACAACAGCCCCAGTCAGATTAGCTAAACATGGCAACCGCCTATCCGGATAATTACCTGGAATAGTAGATTTTTGGAATGCAGGTTCCACATTTTCAAATCGCCTACTAATTACAGTGGCAAACCTTCAAAAATATTCTTCACTTCGTCTTCAGATAGACGTTCATTAAGCAAATATTGTGATTTTATTGAACATATTTAGCTATTGAAGGGTTAAGGAAATGATTGTGGGCGATTCTTTCTCAGAATAAATTGGAACTACTTGGCCATTCTACGATGACACGTAATCAGTGCTTCTTTTGTAGCTAGAGTTCATAGAACTAATGCATTAATTGCCATATAGTCAGCGACAGAGCATTGATTCTCAGCCATATTAGATGGTCATATCTGTCATTCAATGGACCTTTCCAGTGTTAGCTATGCCACACCCATTTCTACCTAAGCTCCACCCACACCTTGCTCGTGTTGAGATCGATCGACTTCTGAACTCCCTGACTAGTCATTTCCAGAAAACTATGCAGCTAAGCTGTTGAATATGTTGGAACTAATTTGGCTGGGTGCTGTTGCTGTCTATGGCAGCGACAGCCCAAGTCAAAATAGTTTCAAAATATTCAACAGCATGTTTATTAAATAGTAAAGACATACAATTTGTACAACGTGTTGGCCTATTAAGAGTTAAAGACGGGCCAACTAAAGTCATTTATTACGTAATGATTATGACGTCATCCTACACGGCGCTTAGTTGATTATGACGTCACATGATAGATCGATACTATGGAATGGTGACTTGTCTTATTATCAATATAGGCCACTTGTTAGGTGACATCACAATCACAATATTTGACCGAGTTCAACATTGATAACGCAACATGGAATACCCAATTAAGCTTGTTTCTGACCTAACAAAATATCTTGTATCGCGATTCTGTGTATCTCTGTTGTATGTAGAGTGATAGGCAAATCAGTGCCTGCGAATTTAATAGGTATACATATAATTAACACCTTTCTCCAATATAAACTACCTTGTCATTAGATATGGCTTGGAATATCCGCTAAAACCAGGTCAGTTTCAAATCTCATCTTCCATGGCAACACGTTTCTTAAAGATGTGATCAGCATTATGTTATAATTGGCAAGGTAAAATGTATATGGACTAGCATAAAGACTATAGATGGCACGTACTAGAATAATGGACCTTTCCAGTTTTGATAAGACCAGCCCGTCTCTAGCTAAGCTCCACCCACACCTCGTCCGTGTTAGGATCGATCGATCTCTGAACTCGCTGACTATCAATTTCCAGAAAACTATACAGACATGCTGTTGAATATTTTGGAATTAAATTAACTGGGTGTTGTTGATGCCTATGGCAGCAACAGCAACCAGTCAAATTAATTTCAAAATATTCAACAGAATAGTAATTAAATAGTAAAGACATACTATTAGTACAACAACGCATAGTTCATCTTCAATTATGCGTTCGTGGCGTACTTATCTACTGTCATTCATGATGTTATAATGAACTCAATGATTATGATGCCAATCTACACATTATGACGTCATATGATGAATGGATAAAGGGGAAAGGTATATTAGTGTATATCTATGGTTAGTTAGTTGAAATTGACTATGATGCATGTACTCACGCTAGGTCTTAACGAGTCCAGTATCTTTCAATAATAGAAACATCATGATGGAGTGTGGATAACTTTTGACGAGGCCAGCCTATGACATAATCAAAACACGTCACTGGTTCATTGAATAGGTCCGTCACGAAGTCGAACAATACGTTACGAATGTGAAGGAATTTGTATGTTTTGGGTGAATTTTCAACGGAAATATTGGCAGAAACAGCTTCCAGTAAAATTAGCTTTAAAATCTCCAACATGATAGTTCTTATATTGTAAATTATATGTTCGTATTTGACCCATGGGTTTCAAAGTGTTAGCAATAGGCCTATTGTGTAGCCTAGACAGAATTAGTCGCCTCCATATTGCTGTTCCCCTTGACTTAATCAGCCAGATTGAGTTAATGCTTCATCAAAACCAAATAGTGCTAATAGCATACATAATTATATTTGTGTGTATGGTAAAGGTGCTCAAATTTCCGTTTGGACGCACTTATGCATGAGATCAAATTTATCTAACATCTTTTGGAATTTGTCTTATAATGACTCGGCTAAATCGATTTCTGTCTGTCTCCTAATGCCCAGCGTGCCAATACCGCATCAAAGTGCTAAAATGTGTCTTATTCTAATGGAGGATTCCAGTTTATCCCTCAATCATATGCCATCATAATCAGCCACGTGGCATGTAGGATGACGTCATAATTAATTACGTCATGAATGACGTAGCTACGATCGTAACGAACCCTTACTTGATGACGGAAACTGCGTTGTTGTACGAATTGTCTTTACTATTTAATAAGCATTGTGGTGAATATTTGGAAACTAATTTGACTTGGCGATGTCGCTGTCGGCCGCAACAGCACTCAGTCAATTTAGTTTCCAAATATTCAACAACTTACCTGTATAGTTTTCTGGAAATTGAGATTCAGCGAGTACAGTGATAGTTTGAGCCCAACACGGACACAGCGTGGGTGGAGCTTAGCTAAAGATAGGCGGGGCATAGCTAAAACTGAATTCCTCCATTGACTCTTCAATGGTTAAGAATGGTTGAATTATTTTTGCACAATAAATGTCTATTTGCAGGCCAATAGAAGACACTTTGTAAATGTATTACTACAATTTGCAAAGATAGCTTTCTATTGTCCTGCAAATGACTCTTCCTCTGGACCACTGCGGGTGTTTATTTGGCTGGCTTGGATATTAAAAGGTTAATTCTCATGGAAATTCGAAATTCTACTTAATCACTGCCCATTTGTTGGCCAAGAAAAGAACATTTCTGAAGTTGCTTGCTCAGTTACCGAGCCAGATCTCCCAGAGCTAAATCTTCAAAAATAGATTTCTCTGGGCCTGCACGTGAACATTCCGCAAGACCACGGCATATGCCGTTTTGGCCGACTTGGGCATTATATGGCGTATTTGACACACTAGGAGGTAAGGTGGACATAATTATGTATCTACTATATACAAAGACTGATCTGTAGCGTAAACCCATCCGTGTAGTGAGGCATGCACGAGGATGTTGATATGATATATGGCGTATGCGCTGGTTGGTTCCTTGACATTAGCCAATGGTTTGGAGCCCAATGGACCAGGCATAGAGTGAAGTAGGCGCAATCTGGATTGGGATTTTATTTGACCTTAACGTTTGGTGGCAGGGACCATCACTAATGATAAGATGTTTTGTACTATTGTGATACCGCTTGTGTATACCAGATATGGGTATGTCTTGTTAGCTTTGACACACAATAATGTCGACCATAGTAGGAGGCCTGGGTACTAAATAAGAGCATAACTGTCGATACAAGCATAGTGGACTCGCAAATGACCACTCAATTTAGTATTTTGGCCACAAGAGGTCAAAAGGTCCTCAATTTTGGCCACTGTTTAAAATATGGTAGCTTTGCAGTATTGCGGCAGACGAATGGTAATAAAATAATACTTTCACGTTAAGAATCTCAGTTACAGATAATAGGTTGAATAATTGACAGCAACAACTCCGAGCCAGATAAGTTTTAAAAGATTCAGCAGATTGTTTATGATATTGTAAATACACCACAATCATACAATTCATGCACATTCGCGGCGAACATTTCAAATTCATGACGATGGACTTATGCCATCTTGATTATGGCGCCAGCTAACATACTCTGAATATAACGTCAAATAATTAAGTGGCAGACGGGGTCCATCCATTATGGCCGAGATTGACTTTGCAATCAGCGCGTATTGGCCCTGTGAACTCTAGTCAACAAAGGAAGTACTGATTAGTTTTCGGTATAGAATGACCGAGTAATTTCGATTTACCCTTGGAGAAGCCTCATTCAGAATGATTTCATTAACTCCTTCCTGAGTTTTTTCCAAGGATGTTATTTTCAGAAAGCACCATGTACAAAGGTTGCATTATACAAGTTCGTGCAAGTGGCGAATATGTCAACATCGGAAGCTAAAACTAAGGTGTGTTTGCAATCTTTTCTTTGATGGTTGATATTAGTGTCTCTTTGTACTCTACCATTCATAGCATTATATGCCGATAGATAGTGTTCAATTGTTAGATACACCAATACATTTTAAATAACTAATTTATAGATAACTGGAAAAATGATATTAACAGTTCAAATACAGTAACCTTTTACGCATTGATAAACAATATTTCAAATTCTAAACATACTCTAAAAACCTAGATAGCAGAGAAGTCACAATACTATGCCATTTCAAAACTATAAATCATTAGCCCTATCTAACAATAGCAGCAACGCGATGTTCTAGAAGACGAAATTCATTTTCTAGGCGATTTGAAAGCGAAAGGAGGACATTTATTCCGGATTAGTATACAGGAAATTATATAGACTACCCAATTAAGGGATTATTCCAAATTTTCAATATGCCTCTTTGTATAAAGCATGCAAGATACTGCCATAATCAAAGAGAAAAATTCGAGACAAACAAAATCAAGCAAACAGACAAACACCTACTACAGCAAATACGACGACGACGACGACAACGACGACGACTATGACCACTACTACTACTACTACTACTACTACTACTACTACTACTACTACTACAACTACTACTACTACTACTACTGCTACTACTACTACTACTACTACTACTACTACTACTACTACTAATACTACTACTACTACTACTACTACTACTACTACTACTACTACTACTACTACCACTACTACTACTACTACTACTACTACTACTACTACTACTACTACTACTACTACCACTACTACTACTACTACTACTAATACTACTACTACTACTACTACTACTACTACTACTACTACTACTACTACTACTACTACTACTACTTTTACTACTACTACGCCGACGACGACGACGATGACGACGACGACGATGACGACCCAAGATTTGTGTTTAAAACATAAATGTTGCTATCACCTGCCATTTGTGATGGCCTGAGTGAAACAAAGTAAACTGACGATGAAACTGATTCTCGATTCAACTTTACTCTTCGGGAAACCACTCAAAAATATTTCAACATTGTTTCCAAAGAAGCCATATTTATGCGATACCGGCGTAAATAAACATTTTGAACACAACTTAGTAGATGGCAATCGTCACATTCCACACGAATACGATGTTATGATTGTATTCTAAATAAACACCAGAAGGTTGACGATATAGTGGTAGACATGTACTTTCTGACAAATAGCAGCCTTATTCTGGCAGGCTAATTAATGTAATGTACTTCAGAAGGTGTCTATCGATCTCTGCTATTCAGACCTACTTCATGATCGATTGCGACTCTCCGTAAGACTGCTTTAGAAATTGTCAAGTCCCAGAGAAGTTTTATCAAGATGTCCGACCACCTTCAGCTTCATTAAACATGTAACCCTTTCACCGACACATCACTGAAAAAGTAGATTCTTAACGATGTCAAACTTATTGTGTGCAATATTTTGAAATTAATTTGACTGTTTCCAGTCTAATTAATTTCAAAATATTCAACGGTTTTCCTGTATTGTTGCTTGGAAATTAGATATGGGGAATTCATCGGTCAAAGGGTTAAGCCCCACTTTTCTTCAAGAAAATCGTAATATTCTCATAGAAAATATAAATTTGCAGGAAAGATAAGATTATTTTTGAAAACTTATCACAGGAAAGACTGCCGCGGTCAAAGAGCCGGCAATCCCAATGGTAACTGTTCGAATATAGTATTTGATTAGTCTGCAACTGGGCATTTCTCAAAATTACTAAAGACAGTCTTGCCATTGTTGAATGTTCACAGGTTATGCTTAGTTTCTGATTTGATACATGCTAAATCTATCTTTCCAGAATAATGTCCCATGACGAGGTAAACGATTTCGACACTGCTGACTTCTAATAAACAAGCCTTAAATATTGCCATCCATTTCGTGAGTTCGGCTAAATCTGTTTATGTGGAATCTGGTATTTCGGACCCAAATGACGATGGTTATCTCAGACCACTCACCATAATGGCAAGCGGGTATTTTGCTTCACTATTGACATGTTTTACATCGAATGTTTCCTGGTCTGAAGTATTCCCATCTGGATATTGCAGACACATAATTGTTGAGCATGCGTAAACGCTGGGCATCTGGCCTCTGTAGCTGTGGGCGTAATATCGCATTACACTACCAATCTTGCTATCGCATTACTATTCAGCGAGTGGGGCGAGTTATTTTATTTTGCAAGCTATGCCAATGTTAGTATGCTTGTCACTATTTTCTACATTCGACACGTCTAATCTTATTATCCCTAAATATCTTCTTCCAAGATATATGTCAAGTTCGTTTCAAGGAATTTTCTAAGCAGTTTGAATATATTGTGCGTGCGTGTCCCGACGTTGCCAGCGACCGTCAGTTAGTGCTGAAGAAGTGACCGAGATGGTCACGAAAGCTACACTGAAACACTTCCTACATCCCGGCGAGGTAACTAATTTTTTCTTATTATATACCAAGCTCGTTACACTGCAATAAAAAATTTAAAATATATGCTAGCTTGCAGGTAATGCCTCTTTAATCTAGATCAATATGTACTTGTGTTTTCTCCAAATTCGATTGTAAGCTACACAGGGCCGTGTTTAGAGAGATGTGATGCTGTGAATAATTAAGGGATTTTATCTGTCACACTGACGTCATAAGCAGTCATGCCACTAGTTAGCGGGTAGCACAAGCAACATGTCGTCCCAGTAACTCAGACACGGACATCCAAATGTCCGTCACCAAAGTGCACGAATTGCACATCTTTAATGAATTTACAATTTACAAACATTATGTTGAAAAGTTGACACAAATCTGATTGGGACCTAACTGTTGTGTCATATTAGTTTCAAAATATTCAATGACCTATATAATTACCTTGAATTTTCGAATCTGTGAATTCAGGTTTCAAATCATAGAAATCCATTACAACACGAGTAGAAGCTAGCAGAGCTTAGCTAGAAATGGGTGGCGATTAACTAGAAATGTCTTTATCCAGTGAGGGGCCGTGGAGATTGGCTGTAGCAGTAGCCTACAATTGCGTTTCGATGTCAGTTAATTAACCGATTAGAAGAGAAAGTATACAATCTATACAATTCCATAAATAATGTATCGAATATTTTGAAACTAATCTTATTGGGTCTCTGGTCGTCTAATGCAGTAGCAGTTTCATGCAATTTATAATTGTGATTTTGGTGAGTTATATTTGAAAATGATAAAGCTAACCAACGCATCATGGCCCACAAAATACCTTTTTACTGCCAGTTATGCTAAATAATATTTGATGAATTCGTTTAATATTTAGTCTCACTATTTCGTATCTAATGAATTTTATATAGGCGCAACTAATTACGCCAGAATAAAATCACAGTTGCCAATTAATATTCCGTTTAACCATACAGTCATTGAACTCGGACATTGCCTGTAGATGCTCATGGGACGGGAGTGTACACGTCAGAAATGATAGCCCCATACGTTATTTATTAGCAATAACCAATGCCTAATATCTGACGTGTCAGATCGATCGCAACTGGTAGTGGTACGTTGTGGATTAGAGGAATAACCGGAATTAGTCGTGTGTTCGTGATGGATTAATCAGACAAAGTGAAGGATATGTGTGTATAATAAGGTTTGCGGATAGGGGCACTTATACTCTCGATCCAATCGTCCAGTTATTCTAGATTGTCTTTTCGCCCCTGATAAACTCACATGAGTTTGTGTAATAAGTATGCCTCTAAATCTGGACACAGTTACTAATCAAATATGCATAGCAGATCTAACACGCGTATGTACACGTGCCTTGTGTCATAATCAATCATTGAATCCAGTTTATCGATCATAGCCTAGCTCGAAAAGGATCCCTCTATTACGAGTCTAAATACACATGTTTGAGGAATCCAATTTATCCATCGGTCATATGACGTCATAATTAATCTACGTTACATCTAGGTTACGTCATAATCAATTAAATGACTCGATTTAGTCCGTTTTAAACGCTTAGTGGTGCGTTAGGTTGTACCAATTGTATGCCTTTGCTAATTAATAAACATGCTCTTGGATAGTTTGAAACTAATTTGACTGGGTGCTGTTGCTGCCATAGGCAGCAGCAGCACACAATCAAATTAGTTTCAAAATATTCACGAGCTTACCTGTATAGTTTTCTGGAAGCTGATATTCAGTGAGTGCATGGATCGACAGATCCCATCGCAGGCAAAGCATAGGTTTAGCTTAGCCAAAGATGCGGGGGGGGGGGCCTAGCTAAAACTGGATTCCTCAATTACACATCAGATATGCATAGCGGATCCAACACACGTATGTCCACGTGCCGTGTGCCATAATCAATTGCGTCATTAGTTAGCCGATAAGAATTCGAAAATCGAAAAGGCGAGCAGTAGTGTACAAACTGTATGTTTGTAATCTGACCAAGAAATCGAGGAATACCATGCCTCGTGCATGAACATTGCTACAAAATCGATTGGTAGATTCCAAGCTACTGACACTACAAAACTTACAACGCCCCATCTGATAATAGTGACGCATCTATTAAAGCTATGGAAATACAGCATCGTACAGTAGCTAAAGATTTGATAAAATGTTTGGAATTGATTGGTAAAAACCCACAACGATCTGCAACTGGCGAGGGTTTAATCCGAAGCATTGTTAAAAAAGTGTACATATTGCCATTCTATGTATGCAAAATACAGAAAGAACATTCAATTGTGTCATCAAAGGCACTTCTTTGGTTTAACAATTTGAAGCAGAATATGGCATAATGAGACAGGAACATAAAGAATACCGAAAATTAATATTTTGTATTTAAGTATTCTCTGTTATTGCCGATATGGACACAGTTGAACATGAGTGATAATGTAGCTCGCGGGGGTACCTCACAGATTCGTAAATCCACAGAGGTATACACGCAAGGGAGCTATCGATTGCTGTCCAAAGGTCAAAACGGCATTACTCTGAGCATTGCTCAGATGTGAATATGCCATTCTTTCCTGAATTAGGTGAAGGAACAGCCAAATAATCTTTAGAAAGCGATGGGCCATCACCAAATGCATTATCAAATGTTATCTTATATCTACTGCAAGATGGATTCTTATCGTCTGATAATTAGTTTGTTGGAATTGTGTGTGAAGGCCTCCAAACCTATATATGTGTGAATTGCTAGATACTTACATATATGACAGATTGACTAACGGAGGAAGAATAGTTTCTAATAAATGTCAGATATCAGCAGTCTATCCAGTGAGATATCGGTTTTTATTACAGAGAGGCGAGACCGTTATGCCCACTTTGGAAACCACCAGAACATACCTTCATTAGCGTAACAGGAATGGGATTATATTGAGCATTGCGAAAGTGAAGCCACTAGAATCTCCAATATAGGCAGCTACCAATATCAACCAGAAATAATACCTTCGAAAAACATTTTATAAAGATCTCCTTCTAGTCGTAATGCTTAATAATAACATTAACAACGAGGAGAGACTGGGCCGCTATTATCGGATCACCATAGGCGTTCATGAGAATAGATAGTCCGGGAGCCAATTTTCAAAAGGGGTCTAGAAGAATGGTTTCGTAGCACACCCAGTATTCAGAAGGTTTGTCTCTATATTATGCTAGACCGATGTCTTGGATATATTCTGAGCCGTGTTGTACAAGAAAATTGTGGTATCACTAACCCGTGAGAAGCCCATTTACAATAGGTGTTGAATGTAGCTCTCAAACAATTTTCACAATGGTAAATTGTTCACAAACTTAAGCGCATGTTATATCAATACAATCTTAACGAAAATGGAAAGGAGTGATCGTATATCGCAGATTTATACATAATCAACCTCGTTTAAGACACCCGTATGTTGCTTGGTACATATTGGGGCACTTAGGTCTTCTTGTGACTAGCAATACCTTAGCTACAACAATGCCCATGTTTTCTACATTTTTCATAATTAAACTTTTAACTGACATGCAGTGCATGTCTACACAAGCTGGCAGGACATATTTATCACGTGAGCAAATGAGAGAATGTTACTCATCCGTGGCAGAGTCATCTTCGACAATTGTATGCTGAACATTGTCACACATTTCACCTCCCATACAAAGGCATGCTTCAGTGCAGAGTAGATTGTTAGCCTTGCATTGACAGAGATCTGTTCTTTTGCAGCAGACATTTGACATCTACATGATGTGAGTTCAATTAATCCAAATGGAGCAGGATCCTTTGACATTGGAACAGGCTTGAGTAGACCATCCACTATACTCCAGCCATGTCCATTTGGAGATGGAAGATTCTGAACAGCTTGCAATGAACGTCTCCAAACAAGAGCTTGAAAATTGGCCCTTTCGGTGTGATGCTTTAGACTATTCGATGTAAGCCCTTCTCCTGACTGAGTGTTCAGCATGTATGACACGCTCTGGTCTTGGGCCAAATTGCATTCGTTGGAACATCGCCATTGTCGTTGAGTGAGTTGTCTGTTTACCGTCTACGGTTTCTTCACGTATATCATTGTTATCAGCTGCTACTTGAACGAACCAGTTTGGAACAATGTTTGTTGGTATTACAACTCCACACCGTGTTGATTGAGCTAATACTTCAAGCGCCATACTAGTGTCAACTACCTCAATATCATCATAGGAAACGCTATGACCCATACGATTCAGAATGGTGACAACTTGTTTGGAACCTGTAAGATGCCTCATTGTCATAGCGAGGCTTATGTGTTTTGGCATTTTCTTTCTCCCGTGTGATACACAATGCGCTATGTCTTGGCATCTCATCATTACATGCCTCTCATCACCTTCATTAGCACATTCAGATCTAACATTACCAAACTGCTCTGGTGCTAAATCTGCATTCGTGGTAACCCACCGCAGCAGCCAGTAGAGGCTTTGGGGAATAATTTCCTTTGCTTTTACGAGTGTCAGATTGTCAACATCAACTGGTTTAATGGTGATCCCCTCACAAGCCTCCAAATCTCCATTCAAAATCTGCGCTGCGTGGAACAACGTGTGAACATCATTGCTATCATTGCTATGTGGCCTATCAGTATACGCTGATCTGCCACCAGCTGCATTGGCAGCTGCATTAATAACATCTTCTAAAGATATATCACTGGAATAAACAAGCTCGGGTTTGGAAGGGTTTAGCTGCTGGTGAAAAACGATTGAATCCTGAAAGTAGTTTTGTAATCGGCTTTTCAGTCTTTGGGAGCGGTAGTTGTCAGCAGTCACACCATTATTCTGTAGATAAAACTTGAATCGACTCAACAAATATGTCATCCTGTAAGGTTTTACTGATACAAGTCCAGACTCTATCTCTGCTACCAGCTCCGAGAATGATTGGGAGAACGAATCCTCATTCACAGTTTCTTGGTATGATTTATACA
The DNA here is from genome assembly GCA_034401795.1 of Chaetoderma sp. LZ-2023a. Taxonomy (NCBI): domain Eukaryota; kingdom Metazoa; phylum Mollusca; class Caudofoveata; order Chaetodermatida; family Chaetodermatidae; genus Chaetoderma; species Chaetoderma sp. LZ-2023a. The sequence goes on from CM067373.1 coordinate 107,098,577, forward strand.
TCACATTGCGCATTGATACATACTGTGCACGGCATATTTCATGATATTTGGCTTATGAAGCGATTAAATCTACGCCTCTTATATTGGTAAGCATTTGTGTATCCGCCATTTTCTCTGCTGCAATTTGTATGTTTTGGCATGCGGAAAATGTAGAAACTGAGAATAATTTCTTGACTTTCTTGTGAGTTTTCTTTTGGCAAAACATACACATTGCCCAGTTTATCGGGGATGATCTCGATCTTGCTGCTCTAGCCAAACTTGTCGATTCTTCTGGACTTTGTTTATCAAGAGGCATAGGAGTTGGTGGTGTCATGGATCGTCTTTTCGCAAAGTTAATATTGTGCTTGCTTGTGTATTTAGCATAACAGTTTCTATGCCACACGATATCCAGTTGTTTTAATTGATCAATATTTGAGTTAAGTCTTTCATAAACGTCATCCTCCCGGTGTTGGAAAGCCTCTATGAACTGTGAGATGCCGACTTCAGTGGCATTGCTAACAGTTTCGTTACTATGTGCTTGACAAATAATACAGCGAGTCCATTGTGTCGTTTTGATACGCTTTGCTTGGAGAAGATGAAACGCTACTTCCTCGTCACAACTATCACTGTCCATATTTGCTTAATTGCTAGTTATATAGCGCTTGTAATTATTTCGCAAATGTAATTAGTGTGTGTGCATATATATTAAATCAATACTAGGCTTTATTAATCAAGGCATGTATTAACAACCTTTCTCATGAATACAAATTCATAAAATGCCACTTGCATTCTTATTTGCTTTTCAAAAAAAGATTTGTATTTGAGAAAATGAGTGAATTAAACTTTCAGTTTACTTGTGATGTCAAATTACAAAATTACCCCGGAACAAGTGTTACAGGCATAATTTGAATTATATGTAGACAATGACAATGAGAGCGATGTGAGGTGTAGTATTCATTTTAATTTGTTTTTCCGCACCGATTACCACCACATCCATCTGTCTCATTCCAACCACCATTGCCTGGGTGCTTTGTCAACAGTGGTACAGCTGGATATACAGATTCTATGATGGAGTTAGTATACATACATAAAATATAACCTTCACATTTCACCCTCGCCTTTGGTATATGCATGCAAAATGTATGTTGGATATATGTTAGGTCGATATCCGTCTAAATATCATATATGGTGAATCTAATACGATATTACTTTGAGTTATGACACGATCATGCTTATATCGTTGTGCACTGTGGATACAGCCAAAGCCTAGACCCCCTATGCAAAGAAATCAGGAAAACTAATTAGTGCTACCACAATTTGTTTGTGCAACAGGGCTTAAACTGTGTGGGACATGTCCCCCAAGCCACAGCAAGTGTCAGACCTTCCGAATACTGGGTGTGCTACGTCACGATGCTGACCTAGCTTTAGCTCCTGGACTAAGAGGACGCCAATTGTGGCTAAGCCCAGGCACTGTGTACCCGTTTGTTGAAATTGATTTGAAACTTGGAATTTTGAATTCCTAGAATCGAAATTTCAAGGTAAACATACAGGTAAGCTGCTAAATATTTTGAAACTAATTTGACCATGGTAGCAACATCTCGCATTCCAATTAGTTTCGAAATATAAAAATATTTGGTTAATACATTGCAATATTAAATTCACCAAATACGTACAATTTATACAATTTAGTGAGGGACCTTTCGATTTTCGTGACGGACTATCGATTTTCGTGACGGAGGTACGTTATTTTGATTGTGGCGTCCGCTAACTATTAAAGTAATTGCTTATGACGTCAGATACCTGATTGGCAGGTGGGACCCCTCTAATGTGTGCTTAGCTGGAGTGGTGACATCGTATATAGCTTTGATGGGTGATTAAGCCACCTACAACCAATCCTGCATCAACATTACCACAAACCACTTTTACAAGCAACATATGTCATGCCATAGTTAATCACTATATACAAAGCGTGACAAATTAGTCTTGATTTTATCCTGAAAGCTGGGGTCTGTGGTCGCTTGTTGTCGCTGATATTTTGTATTGAACTGAGGTAAAACTATAACGGCAGCTCTTCAGGTCCAACTAAACCAAGTCTGTAACGAGTGTATGCTGTGTATCCACGTCCGAATTAATAGGATTTGATGATGAATCGAAAGCCGCGAATTTAATCAGCTTAAAGTCGTAGCATCGAACGATATTTTCCTATTAACCCTTTCACAGCGAAGCCGGCCAAAACCGGCCTCTGTAGTGGTCCTGGGGAATGCCCATTTTCAGGCCGAAAGGAGATTATTTTTGAAAATGTACGATTAGAATGACTGGCTCGATAACGGAGCCAGTCATTCCAGTGGTCAATTTTCAAAAATAGTCTTCTCACCGCCTGCAAATGAACATTCACTAAGTAAATATTTAAATTTTTTAAAACAAATCTAGTCATTAAAGGCATAAACAGTTAAATCAGATGTGGTTCTAACCAGTGAAAATGCTACAATTGCCAACAGTATAAAGTAATGTCTGATTGTTGTCAGATGTGATGTGGTCTGAGCGCCCGATATAGCTCTGTGTGGATTGTCAAACCATTAATACAATACATACGATGGCTGAGAAGATGTATATTTAGTGTAACTTGCGATTGTAGTAATATATTGTTCTCTGCCCTGATAATGCAGGCTACTTGGCTGGTACTGGGACACGCGCGGGACAACACGGCCCATTAACATGCATTTTCAGGATTTAGATTAACGTAGAAATACGACGAGATAATGGAGTGTGCTACCTTTTATTTATATATATATAGATGTCTGTTTCAAAAATTTATAAGAAACAGCAGACAGACAGGTTTAGAAAGGAAAGTAAATATGACACTTACTACATAAATATCGATTCGCCCTAAATGGAGTTTATCGATTGTGCATAAATACATAGTTATAATCATCAACATTTTATCATATCTAGATATTTCGCAGGAACAATGCATTCGCTATTAGACCATTTTTGGAATCAATGCTACCTATGTCCAGTCTCTGTATTACGCTACACGTAGAGTATGCCTGTCCATAGCTCTGCACAGCTCATCTCTAGCTAACTTTGGCCCATCTTGTGCACGTCTTAGCATTTCTTTATGTACTTTAAACCTGAATTAAAAGAATTTGATTTCAAGATAATGGACGTTTCCATTTTAGCTATGCCCCGCCCATCTCTATCTAAGCTCCACCCACACCCCGCTCGTGAAGGGATCGATCGATCTCTGAACTCTCTGACTATCAATTTCCAGAAAACTATACAGGTAAACTATTGGATATTTTGGAGCTAATTTAACTGGGCGCTGTTGTTGCCTATGGCGGCAACAGCGACCAGTCAAATTAGTTTCAAAATATTCAACAGAATTTGTATTAAATAGTAGAGACATACAATCTGTACAACGTGTCGGACTAATAAGACATAAAGACAGGTCAAATGGAATCATTTATGACGTAATGATCGTGCCGTCATCATACACGCCACTTAGCTGATTACGACGTCATTTGACCTCAGATGATAGCTGGATACTCTGGAAAGGCGAATTGTATCCACACAAGTCCGTTGTACACGCTTATAGTAGCCATACAACACATTTCCTGATTCAATATTGTCTACAAGATATCACGATACTCGTAGCAATACCAATCGACCGACTCCCTGCACAGTACATCCACATTTATATAATGGCCGTGCTGCCGCAGATTGTATAATCACATGATTAATATTATAGCCAGTCATATTTCTCTTAATAAAATACAATTTTCTTCATTGGATAAACTATGCACCCCATTAATGTAGGAGTGAGAAATCAAACACATCATTAATAATATATGTACTCTCGCATAGCAAAGGAGGGGTGATAAATCATGGGCACTGGATACTAAGCACTAAGTTTATCGGCTGTGGAATTTCACTATATTTCTCATGATTAGTTCATCTTAAACATATTTTATTGTACTAATAGTACAACGGGATTGGGCACAATTTCTAGTAACTTAGCTAGGCCCTCTCCATACATAATCATTAAGACGACAGAATACTGAACCATTAATATATACATTAACAGAGAGTGTGAGGGAGTGATTATTAGAGAGAAAGATTTAGTGAGGTTGGGCGAGAGAGGTGGGGATAGAGAGGGGTGTGTGTGAGAGAGAGTGAGAAGGAGAGAAGGATTAGCGCGAGATGGGGTGGTGTGTGTGGGGTGAGAAGGGTGGTTGGAGAGATGTTTATGGTTTACTAAGCGCAAACATAGTATAGACAATATTGGCAATAATTGATAAGATAATGATATTCTCAACAATAACCATATTTCATAGTAGAATGGCTTTGATTTCGCTTGCAAATTAGTTATTTTTATCTGCAGTGTGGTCTTCGTGTCTTTACATCTCAAGGGGCTTAAATAATGTATTATCTTATATTCTACTTGGTACACAATGGATGAATCCATCCTTGTACTCTCTGAATCTCAATTTCCAGAAAATCATGCAGGTAAGCTGTTGAATATTTTGAAGCTAATTTGTATGGGTGCTGTTTCTGCCTATGGCAGCAACATCGGCCCGTCATATTAGTTTTAAAATAGTCAACATAGTGTTTACTAAATAGTAAAGGCATATAATTCGTGCAATTACGCTTAGACCATCGTCAATTAAGCGCTCGTGATGAACTTAGCCACATTATACATGGTGTAATTGATTATGACGGCATCATACATGCCGTGCAGTTCATTATGACGTCATACGAGCGATGGATAAACTGGAATGCTCCATTGAATTGCCTTTAGTGTCAAACTTATTACACGATAGTTGCGCTACATCAAGCCCATTTCGCAGGGAATAGCGTTTGTCTTCCTATTGCTGTTCATTTGAAGCAAGGCCATCTTGGATAAACGTACACAGATATACATGTATGCTCATGACTAAAGCAATTCGAGTGATGTTCAGGAACCCTGAAATACACCGTGTTGCAATGAGCCTCGGAAACCTAACAATCCTAATCTAAGAATCAGTAGATTTCAGATGATTATTTGATATTCAACTGAACGTGGGTACCTGGATGAATGCGGTGAAAACAGTTACACACGGTGATTATACTTCGGATGCAAACCCCCATAACACGTTATATCCTAAGAATGCTGAACTAAAGCAACGTTGGAAGCCTCTGGCATTCTTTAGCGGGCATGTTGTTTCCAAGTAGCACACTTGTCTTAGTGTAGTCTTGACGTTTGAAACAAGAGACAACCAGCAGGGCATATTATTTATAGCAGTTCCGATGACATCACATCCAGCAACGCTCATTACAAAACAATAACAGAAACATGTTAGTTAGTACAATTTAAAACTCGATGTAAGATATGGTCTGTTGCATATTTTGGACATAATTGGATTGGAAGATATTGCTGCCACAGGCAGCAATGTGTTCCAATCCGATTGTGTTGAAGATATGCAACAGTACGGTTTATTTTGTTTTTTGAACCATGTTAAGTCATTCTCGACCTGCACCGTATGTTAGCTGGCATGTGCATGGGTCACACGTGGGAACTCAACATTTTATAACTAGATGTCTCAATCTTGATGCACTACTCACGAACCGCATTATAGTTTCGGCTAATGAACACGACGCTGTTTGTTCCGCATGCAAAATAATGCACACATATACATAATTTTGTAATAAATAGAACATATATGTTGCACACATTGAATACATCAATATGAGTACCAAAGAATAATAGGGTACACATTAATTTCCTAAAAAAGAAAGAAAAAAAAGAAGAAGAAATTGCAAATAAATCGAAGCATGGCATAATCAATATCTGCATCTGTTATTAATTGTAATGTTGTGTATATCGCTCAAAAGATGTGATGCGCTACAGACATGAGCAAATTCCAATACAAAATGATAATACACTAATTGAAATAGACATGCAATTTGAAAAGAAAGTTATTCCAAAACTTGTTGTCCTTTCTCGTGTGATGTATCACAGTCAGCTATTGCTAAACCTGGCCGATATGCTTAATCGGAAATTGGAACTTGTTTGCGATCATTATATATCTGACGATACAGTAACCCTTGTTACTCTGCTATCACAATTTTAGATTTTCTAATGAAATTAATAGATGAACTGGTGGGGTTTTTTCCAGCAAATTCGGTGGAAGATGTTGCTGCCTAGCATCGTCCACTAAAATTGTTGTAAACCATACACCAGTTCTTTTTGGTTATTAGCACATTAAACAATGCAGTATTCACATCAGAGTGGTACGCGTTAAAGATGTACATTCAGAGCAGAATGTGTCAACATAAATTGTTTGTGTACCTCAATTTAAAGAAGCGACATAAATGTTAGCATATGATTATTTCATCTCGATCAACTTATTATAATTTTTTTAATTAAGAACTCTTGCTTTAATTCTATTTCACAACTTAATAAATTATATTTATTTATTATTAATGTAATCACCATATGTTAAGCTTTATTTCGTTTCAGTGCAGCTAGGCCCACACGTTAAGCCACTAAAATTATAGAATTTTGATAATTTTATTTTCAAGGATCTGCTTTGAATATGCACCTTTAATTAGAGTATGATGTCATTTCACTATAATTAGCTGAGCATCATATATTTAGCTCTTTGAACCGGAAAGTCCCAAACAACATAACCCCTGATGATTTAGTAACGATTCTGTTGAATATGTTGAAACAAATTCGACGGAAAGTTGGTTTCGCCTATGAAAGCAATAGGTTCATGTCACATTAGCTTCAAAATATACAATAACATACCTGTATATGGAGCTTAAATTTGGGATTCTGGGTATTAAGGGTCCAAATTGTTAAATCGTATTAATGGGATTATTGTCATGAGCAAATCGATTCTATTCGCGCAATCAATCAGCATAGCAGCGAACAATGTCTCATTCAAGAGCGTCCGAGAGAAATAGGAGATGGTCCCTTCCGTAAACATTCTGAAATCTAGATCCTTTCCGAAGGGACATTCTGTATTTCTGGAAGTAAATATTTCCCTCATTGGGCTGCGAAATTATTGTAATTTTATGAATCAAGCAGCAATGCAGTATACCTGAACAATTCACATATTAGTTTCTTTGATCTCCCCTCCCCCTAAATATAAAAAGCTGGTAAAATGAGTTACATGGCCCATCACTATGAGTATACAGATTTCGGCTCATATACAATCATGCATGTGAGACATATTTGAATCACAAAGTTCCTCTGGAAGAGTAGCGCTCGAATACAATTTACAGAATTAAAATCGGTTAATTAAAACCGAACTATGTAATGAATTCAGCCATCCTCGCCAAGCTGCGTATGAATATCTGAATACGTGGATGATATAATCTATTTAACACCTCTATTGTGAACTTAACCCTGCAATGGCGAAGTCGGCCAAAACGGCATCTTCATTGGGGCTGAGGAATGTACATTTGAAGGACAAGAGGCGTCTACATTTTGAAAATTTACCACTGAAGTGATTTATTGGCTCTGTGACCGAGCTAGTCATTCCAGTGGTAACTCTTCAAAACATAGTTTTCTCTTGGCCTGTAAAGGCATTGTCTAAGCAAAACACTTGAGTGTACTTTACCATTACTAACTCGTTGGCCAGGCTGACGAAAAATGCTCTGCAATATTGTTGGTGAATATCCATTTGCAGGACAACAGAAAGCTGTTTTCTTAAATTCCGGAGTATCAAGTTATCCTTTACTGGCGATTGGTCAGATATGCCGCTTCAGCTCTAGATAGTATATCCTTGGCAGGGGATAGAATCTTAAAACGCTAGACTCTTGGGAAAAACATGACAAGCCCGATCAAAATCATGAGGGCGCAAGATTTGTACAGTGATCCTAGAGTTGCCACTTATAACGTGATAACGCATCTTACTGGGCCACTATTAGGTCAATGCCTGCTTATATTAGTCTAATAGTGGCCCAGTAAGCTGCGTTATCAAGGCTATCGGCCGCTCTCATCAACGTGACATACGGCCGCAAAGTAAAGAGCCCTTTATGCAGTCCGTCTCTATTTTTAGACGATAAAGTGTGAAGGGACTATTTTCAAAAACTGATTTCGTTTCTCGTCAAGAGCGTTAAATAATTGAAAACATATAAGAGAAGAAGTCAAAGTGGTCGAGAGCGTTTGGTTTCCGGAGGCAAAAAGAAAATGTTAGAGGCTGTATCTGATCAGCGTACCTATCAGTAGGCCTAGAAACGTCTGCCACAGATAGCTGCTTAGACTGTAGGGGTCTATGGGTGCATCTAGTTGCAAACGTGTTCGTTCATAACGTAGCTACTGAAACCATCCAAAAGCCAACCCGGCATCAAGAGAACATTTTAGAGAGAAAAATGATATACGGATTGTTTCCGCCACATGCAGATGACGTTTTCCCCGGAATTATCATCAGAATAGTTAACCATGTCCAGATTTGCATTGGCCAGACGGATCGCCGTTGGACATTACTTTTAGATTATATCTAGACGGCCATCTTCTAGCACTGTGAAGTCGGCAAAACACCCATCGCTAAGGAGATGATTTAAAATAGTGAACCGTAAGACCCATCTTCCAACATCGGCTTATACCTGAACATCAACAGACAGTCAAATACCCTGGCAACGTAACTTACTGGGCCGCCACTGGGCAAATAACGGACAGTATTGGATTGTTATTGGTTCTGAATTGCTATGGAATCAAGATGACGCAACACAGTAGAATACGCAAAGATTCAGTGAGCTATCACCGTCCCGATGTGACCTAGTCTGCTGGCAATCAGAGTAATCGAGCTATACTATATTACGCGCCAGATAATATATCAACAGTCCAGCATCACAAACCGGCGCATGCATCAATGCATTGTTGACAAGCATATTGAACGGAATCTAACTGCGAATTATGTCAAACGAGGCTATGGTCATTTCATGTGTATTCAAGCGTTTCCCCAAAATCATCGCCATGATCCATAACTATTTCGCAGGCAGAAGCTGTTGCTGCACCATTTCCGACAATGTGATCAAGACGCCTGATTGATACAGTTATAAAAGAGCGATATGTATTTCAGTCTCATCACAAACATACATATTACACCATTGTCTTTGTTAATCTATACAGTTAGATACATGCATTCTAACTTATAGAAAAATATATATGCATATGGTTTTGTTAAATCTGCATGATATCAGCATCATGCTGTGACGTTCTTGCACGTGTAAGCGCTGACAGTCTGAGATTAGAAGGTGTTTTGGGCGTGCGGTGGGGTATAGCCTGTACGCTGCTCTCTTGTTACCGGAGGTACTATTTGATTATTGACTTGCCATTCACAATCAAATAGGTACAGTAGAAGAATCAATTTACAGCTGTGTTCGCCCGATGAACCTTTCCAGTATATCCATCCATCATATGACGTCATAAACATCTATGTGACGCATAGTGACGTCACCATCAGTTACAGTATGAACGACTCGATTTAGTCTGTCTTAACTGCGTAATAGTCCGACACGTTGTACGAATTGTATGTCTTTACTATTTAATAAACATTCTGTCGAATTTTTTAAAACTAATTTGACACACGCTCAAATTAGTTTTAAAATATTCAACAGCTTACCTGTATAATTTTCTGGAAATTGATAGTCAGGGAGTTCAGGGATCAATCGCTCCCAATACGAGCGATGTGTGGGTGAAACTTAGCTAGAGATGGGCTGCCATAGCTAAAATTTGATTCCTCCATTGTAGCTAAGCTCCGTCCACTTGTTGAACGTACTGGGATAGATTTGAAACTTTTAAACCCGACTTCCCTGAATCTAAATTGCCAGGTAACTATACAAGCAAGATGTATATTGTGAAATTAAATTGACTGGGAGCTATTGTAATTTCGGTGTGGGCTAACAAGTGGTGTATTTTATTATGGCGTCAGATACTAGAGTATCAGATCGGAACATCACATCGGGGTGCAAGTATATGTGCAGTTCCAGGAACGGGTGAGACATTGATTTACATATTCATGGGTTTGAAAATAAACTAAGTATGAATGATGTGATTGTACGTGGATATACCTATAATTATTGCAAATCCTAATTCACGTATATCTCGGGGTTGCTTAGCGTAGAATGCTCTTGCTGAGTTAACACATGTGGCATTCCTTAGGGTGCTACTTAGGGGACTATTGCGGAAATGACTGTACCAATTAGACAGCGCGAGGACAGTCATTTTGCGACTGCTCATCAGAATATCAGATGTCTTTGATAACTGTCTAAGGCACTATCAAATCCCATGTTAGAAATGCCCCTCTTCCAAAGTGCTCAGATCTTCACATTGTGCTCTATATGATAATGGAGTGATTCGATCTGTCACTCTAGCATTTGGTGTCAATTACATCCCTAGTTAAATTGGACATGAAAGTGAAATGTATGTCGCCGGTGTACGAATTTAGTGTCTTTGATACATTTTCAATTTAACAAATATTATCCTACATCTTTTGAAACTAATTTGACAGGGAGCTGTTGCTGCCATAGGAAGCAACATCGCACAGTTAAATTGGTTTAAAACTAGTCAACAGCTTACCTGCATTGGTTATATCTCAAGCTATATACATCGATTCCAACACGCGCAAAAGGCGGGCTGGGCTTAGTTAGAAATAGGCGGGGTATATCAGGAAATGGATCCCTGCATTCTGTACAGATATGACATAATATTCTGAGAATTAATTGGGAATCACTAGGACCGGAAACGAAATCGAACATCCCGTCCAGCGATCCGTCAGGAAGACTTGTTTCTGTATCGAAATTGCGCGCGAATAACAACCAAATTATAACTGAATTATTCAAATTTCAGTTCAATGGCTTCGGTATTAGAAAGGTCCATGTCCAAATGAATATTGTAGTGTAAAATACGAGTGAGTCGCTTTGAATAATTGCTTAGAATATGTATAAATCAATCCTATTTCACATGGTGTCGGATAAGAGAGTATGGAAATTCACTTTAATGCAGTGCAGTTACGTGACTTTCCTCACATCGCTCTCAGTATACATTACAGGGAATTAAAGTCTATTATACTGTTCACCAGTATACGTCCCTGTAATACGCATGTTCAAGTCAACCTTGTATGCCAAAAACCAAAACACCAAAATCCTTGACGATTTAAACACAATATTTTGGTTGAGTATTTTGGACCCGTTTTCACTGGAAGCCTTTGGTGCCTATCGCGCCTGTTAGTTTCAAAACGCGCACCAGCTTATGTGTATGATGGTTTTAAATTGAGATTCTTTGATGTCAGTGTTCAAAGGCTTAGCCATAATGGAGGAATACAATTCCCCTTTCCAGAGTATCCATTCGTCATCTGACCTCGTATGACGTCACAATCAGCTCAGCGCGTGCATGATGACGTCACAATCTTTACGTCACAAAGGGTTCCATATAGTCATCAAGTCTCAAAGAGTCAGACATATTGTATAAATGGTATGGCTTTGTAATTCTTTGCTATTTAATAAACATGCTGTTGAATATTTTGAAACTAATTTGACTGGGCGCTGTTGCTGCTTTAGGCAGCAACAGCACCCAGCCAAATTAGTTTCAAAATAATCAACAGCTTACATGTGTATTTTTTTGGAAATTGATCGTCAGGATGTTCACAGATCGCTCGATCCCAACACGAGCTAGGTGTGGGTGGAGCGTAGCTAGATATGGGCGGGGCATAGCTAAAACCGGAAAAGTCCATTGGCCACTCAAGCATCAGACATCATACTCAGAATACGCCACTTGTTAGCTGACACCACAATCAAATGGCACATGAAAGTGGCAAAGGTCCAACAGTAATGTAGGCTTCTGAAATGTATGTATTCATGATTTACAATTTAATAAACATTCTTTTAATTATTGTGAAACAAATTTGGCTGGAAGTTGCTACTGCCATAGGCAGCATCAATTTCCCATTTCAGAATATTAAAAACGTACCTGTATAGCTACCTCGAAATTGAGATTTGGGGAATTCATGGATTAGAGGGTTAACTCCACTTGCGTCAACTTAACCATTTAATGGTCAACTGACCGAAACAACACTGCCCTCGTCTTGAGACATGTCTCTTAGCAGGTCAAGAAAAGACCCGTGAAAATTAGTCACTGGAATGACTGGCTTGGTAACCTAGACAGTCATTCTAGGAGTAAATTTTTAAAAAGCACGCTTCTCTTGATTGGCAAATGGATACTGGCTAAGCCAAAGCTTGAATTTCCTTTACCATTACTTCTTTAATGGTCAAGCCGGTCAAAAATTTCAGAGATGAATTTACACAAAAGGTCTTCTAATATTAAAATTTCTTGAAAAGTGCTGATCATTAAAATGCTTAATTGATATAAGTAATATGTTAGCGCTTTGAGGCACTGTTGACACAAAAGGGGTTAACCCTTTACTATCTAAATTTGGTAAGGAAAATCAAAGTATTTCCTTATTGAACATTAATTAGCATGTCAAGAGAAAACTATTTTTGAAAATTTACTACTGGAATGGCTGGATCGCTTATCGAGCCAGTCATTTCTGTGGTAAATGTTAAAAATTAACCTTCTCTTGGCCTGCACATGGACATTTCTCCAGACCACAGCGGTGGCCGGTTTTGGCCGGCTTCGTCATGAAAGGGTTAAAGTTGATTCCAATGCATGCACAAAGTGTGCGGATCTTAGATAGAAATAGGTTGGGCATAGCTGGAAATGTGACCAATTTCAAGATTGTAGGCTCATAGTATCCTCTAGCTTATGGTCATACCTATGGCAACACCATGCACATGTTTCTTTAAATAATATTCCATTATTCGAAAAATTAATCTGTTCAGACTAGATTCAGGTTACGAAAGGGGAATTTTCAATCTCCTCATCGGTGACGTGTAATATGATATTCACATCTGTGGAACATTCTTTGCCATAGGCCAATACAAACCCTATGACAATTATTGAAAGCTGGTCAAACAATTATGGCTGAGAGCAGCTTTCGAATCGGCTGGGATGACCTTTATCATAGAGAACTTAGTTTACTCATTTCTGTGGTGTCTAGCCAAGAGGACAATATTGATTAATATCTGAAATGAAATCACCATGTACAGAAATCAGAAATAATTTAACACGTTGCCAAAGCAAATAACATGCATTGTTGTAGTTTTTTTGTATAATAATCGTATTTGAACACATTGTTGTCTAAGGCCGACTGCCGAGGCCGGTTTTGCCCGTCGCCGCCATGACATCATAGTAGAGTCATTTTCATTCGTAGACTCGTGACCATTAGGTTCCTACCTTTTCGTCTTGTTGAGTCACGTGTCCTGGACTATTTACAAAAGATGTAGATCCTATGTCCGCTAGAGCATGAATTGAAAAAATCGCCAGGTTGCATTTCGATAATGAGGTCGGTGATATTCTTTTAACTAAGTACACTACAATTATGATTACTGGATCATTTTCCGCTCGCTTTGGACGTAAGAAATTGTTGGTGATGTTTGATTTCTTGTTTGACGGTCATTTTCAAATCCAAGATGACTGCTGTCGTCCTTGTTGAAAATCAGAAACTTGTATAATTTAGGAACCAAACGACCTATATGCACAGATGCCACGTCTTCTTTCATTAATTCTTGTATGGAAAATGGATAGGGCAATTAGTGCCCACTTTTGAGGTCATTTTGATCCCTTATGCAATGTAGCCGCCTTCTGCAATATTAAGCAACCACGGATTCCCATTAACTCCGACCTATGCATTGTTAACCAAGTGTGACTCTACTATCATTGACTAATATGTTTTCTTCCGATCAATGAATTATTCAGACAACATTACAATCATTTACTCCATGAAAGCGTTCGCACTTTTGGTTCTTATCAGGTAGAGGCAGGGTACGTACCTTGGATCTTTGGTTGCTTGGTGTAGCACGGATCACATAGGGCCGAACCGGAGTGGCCCATACCGGCGCTTTCCATCTTGACATCCCTAATACCAATCTATAAATAGAGGTGGGACCTCTTCGATAATACACCTCTAATGTAATGACCGGTTATCTTGTTTCGTCATCACAACGGCTAGACTGTTACACAGACTCCACTTCGGAAACCAGACCGATTGGACCCAGTCTATCTTCGTAGCTGACTGTAAGAGCAAGGCTGTGGAATGGTTTGATTTTGGTACCATTTGAACCTATGTATCAATAGCTTGATACAGATATTAAAATCGACTCGATCCATTCAGTGGTTCGTGTGATATCAGCAAATTCTTGACCTCATTTTGTGTGCGACAGATTTGAATTTTACGACGAATTCAGAGGGACTATTTTTCTCTTAACTACGTGGCATGCAGACTACTATAGACGTTATATCATCTGGTTTTACACGAAATAATATTGTCTGGTATGAAGAGAGTAGCTCTCGTGTCCTTTTAAGTGGCAATTGTCTCTACCACCATATTCTGGTGGAAATCACTAAGCCAATGGCTACTCAATATATACGAGATACTTTTCTCAATTTCTTATCGAAGGGGATCTCGCGAGATACGAATGCTCTAATACGACCATTATGGTCTATATGCATAGCACATGTGTCGGAACACGCTTAGACAGCGTAAGCCCGTAAGATCGCCTACCGTGCACGCGCGATAATCCGGATAGACCAGGCATGCTGTACTGTAGGTATGGAGCTGGCATCTCGTGTACATATATATATATATATATATATATATATATATATATATATATATATATATATATATATATATATATATATATATATATATATATATATATATATATATATATATATATATATATATATATATATATATATATATATATATATATATATATATCCCATTGTCTCTAAATTGTTAATACTGGTCCATTTCGTTCCATCTTGGCGAATCTTAACACAAATGCCCTCAGGAATCCATATCTGCTTTCTAAATTAAGATCAGATGAGATGGCGGAGATATCGTATACTATAAAACAGGCACTTATACTACTTACTGGCACTAGAGAAGACCCTGTAGTACGCGTGGCGTCATAACGCATGACCGCGTCGGTCTGCCTGGTTGTTACAACCGCGTGTAGATTGGCTGAAGCGGATCTCTGCTGCATTTTCATTGGACACCAAATAGTATAAAAGGACCTGATAAAACCAAACTACCAACCAACCAACCAAAAAAAACACCTAACAACAACAACAACAACAACAACAATACTTCACCTAAGTAATTTACTGCATAATGACTTGTTCCGGTGTACATATTTGTGAAGAGAAGCGTATTCTATAAATGTTCCTTGTTCCCAAAATGGATCGGTTTTTCTCCTCATCCCGGTAGCAATAGGAAGCCACTCGATGGGGGTGTGGGTGGGGGGGGGGGGGGTTCACACGTGTAGGACCGGTGCGAGTCTATTATTTAATATGTTATGATTCCGAGGGCGATCGTCTGCTTGTTTAGAGTGAGTATATGCGGTCACACAGGTACGTAATATTCTATCTTAAAGACAGCTTCCGTGAAATACGCAATTGTATGCAGCTCTCACTGTCAAACAGGGGTGGGGGGGGGGGAGCGGCGGTGGGTGGGGGGCGGGGGTCTCCTAAGTGAAATTTTGAAAAAAATATGTAATCACCAGTTTTCGTAAATTCGTGGTGTTGTATTTGCAATATGTTCTTATATAGGAAGATACCCCATGTTCTAAGTCATCTCCTTTCACTATAGAATAAGTAGAGAAAAGCCCTTACGATCAAATCAATTCGGATCAAAGATGAAATATGTGAAGCTGTTGAATATTTTAAAACAGAAATGAGTGAAAGACATTGTAACTCTCGTTCAACTGGAGATATCCTGACCAAATAACAGAGCCAGTCATTACAGTGGTAAGTTTTCAAATATAGGCTTCTCTCGGTCAGCAAACGGACGAAATTAGAAAGACATATGATACTATTAAATCGTGATAATTTTGAACTTGCCATTTGAAATGTTGACCCCAAATGCAGGTTCTTTGTTTTTTTAATCACATGGAAATTATCTAGTTTCATTTGCCAGATTCATTCATAGAGACTGCCCTCCCCGCTACCTCTATTACGGGTGTCCCCATTCCCTATGACATGGGATGCACACACCCTACCCCCTCAAAATCTCCCTTGGGAGTCTGGGGACTGATTAGAAAATGTTAAAAAAAACACCTTGCATGGAGAGACATTTGGAGTACAATTTGGGAAAGGGCTATGAGTGGTTTGTTCCCGAGTTGGTACTCTATAGAAGGTAGGCGGCCTGGTATCTTCCCCTGGGAAAAAGTTTAAATCGACCGAGATATGCCATCTCAGACAGCTTTTCTAATAAATTGGCCAAATAAGTTTGTTTGTCCGTGGGGTGAGGGTGATGTTCCGTTCCGATGCCCTTGTTTTCAGGCGCTGGTGGAGTGTGGGAGTGTGGAGGGGGTGGGGTGGCGGTTGCTGCAGCAGCTCACTGGGTAGCAACACGCAATGCAAAAGCTCGAGAGTGAGCGCAAGGGCGAAAGTTTACTGAATGGTGGCCTAAGAGTTGGCATGCGGTAAATATTATGCATCTGTTTGGAATTTATTTAATTTTTTAAATTGTATTCGCTTGAACATTACGTCAAGGTACACAAATTAAGATTTTAAAAGTATACAATTTAAACAATTTTGTTTTGACGCATTCTGGTGTGATACTTCTGCATCTTTAAGGGCGTCAATTAATGGCGTAAACTATTTAGCCGATGGAAATGACAACTAACAACCGGAAAGCTGTTACATAGTTTGTAAATAATTCGACTGGAACGTGTTGCCGCTTTAAACAGCAATAGCTGTCAGGCAAATTTTCCTAAAAAAAGATTATCACTCTGACTGCAAGAAATAACCCCTCAGAACGTCTGATTTTCAAATTCTTTCTAAAAATACTTATTCCATTAAAATTTTATCCAAAATGGGGACACTTTCCACTGCTTGATCCTCTGGAAAAATCATTAGAATTGAAACTAACCCCGTTAACCTCACCCACCCACTCCACCTCTGCCCCTCCACCCACCAAAAGCCTTACCACATATAGAGTACGCTTTTGTACCGGTACAGAACATGACAAACGTTATATGCACGTTCTATGCATCTTTCCTGTCCGAATAATAAATTGAAAACGAATAAAGTGCGTGCGTTCAGGTGTGCGTGTGTGCGTGTGTGTGCGCGTGAGTGCGTGCGTACGTGCGTGCGTGTGTGTGCGCGCGCGCGTGTGTGGGTGTGTGCGTGCGTGCGTGTGTGCGTGCGTGCGTGTGTGTGTGCGCGCGCGTGTGCGTGTGCGTGAGCATGCATGTGTGCGTGCGCATGCACGTGTGCGCCTGCATAGATGAATGACTGAAAGAATGAATAAATGAGTGAACGAACGAACGAACTAACGAACGAATTTTATTTTCGGACTATTGCCCAATCAGATGTCAAGACTTGACCACCGATAAGCTGTTCTGCGCTGGCACGGCACATGCACAGTGCAACATATAAATCAAAGTCGTGCTTCAGTCGAACTAACGCTAGCTGGACTCGAAAACTCAAAAGCACAACTGTGAGTCGCGCCGTGCCAGAATATTGGATTTATATGTCGAGCTTTTGTCGTGTTAGTTAGGACTCCGTCATTTTCAGGTAAATTTAGCTGGCACGGCACATGAGAAGTTCGACTTATAAATCGGGCCTGTCTTTTTTAATATAACTGTATGGGAGACGCGGTTATAAGACCTGTCTTATCGCGCTCCCTCTAAGACAAAAAATAAATTCTGTTTAAATCGAGTGGCCAATAAAACCAACTACCTACATACCTTAACTCAAACTATGTTGTTTCTTAATATATCAAAAATTCAAAATATCTTTTTTTCCAGCTCTCAACATTTTCTGATTTCTGTAGAACTACCAACGCACACAATTGTAATTTCCTCGCAAATAATGCCCTGATATTGAAAGATCGCCTATTTTTTTCCCTAGTGGCCAATTTTGTTCTTTTCGGGATTTTTTCTAATTTATAAAACGTTTTAGCTTCCAAAATCTTCTCCATTCAAGGCAGGCTTTGAATAAATCAAAATTTTTGAAATTTATTTTTCTAGAACGCGATCATTTTCAATTTTCTTGGTGCTGTGACAAATTATGTTTGTGACATTTGGCCATATTAATGTTTTTCTGTCCTTCGCATGAGACATTAAACCTAGGTCCCGTCTGCTTAGGTGGACGTTAAAAATCTCACTATCTAATGTTGAAACGGCTCAGAAAGTGCAATTTTATCTTAAAGGATTTTAAAGGAATGGCCAAATCCCATTAATCTGACCCTTAGTCTGCTAAGCCGACCTTTGTCTACATATATAGGTATATGTATACACGCACATTTTTTTTAATAAGATTTTGTGTGTACAGCTCTCAGATAAGAATAATTTAAAAAAAGAAATTCAGCCATTGGCTGTGTGACCTAGCTACAGGATTTGTTTACCTGCCAGCTGATGTGCTTCCTAGTGGTGGATAGATTTATACGTATGAACGGGTCTTGCGCTTCCACTTCGCGTGCACCCCCCCCCCCCCCACCACCACTCCCACGCCCCCACGCACCCCTCCCCCACCCCCACCCCCACACCCCCCCCGCGGACTGACGACACTGACGCAGAGGCCCATAAATCCACAAATAGCAGTACTGGCACCTATCTTAATATGTCAACACCAACAGTTTACGATTCTATATTTTAATCTCAGAATATTTCATCTACATACACTATGTTTTCAATTGATTTTCCCCGTTTCTTGATCTAGACTCGTGCGCTATCTAACGGCTACCATAACTATCTTGTCATAACTTATCTGTACCACGACTGAAAAGTGGCCTAACAACCTGCATCATAGTAGCGTCGAGAACCTGTGCTAACTTACTTCCGGCCACCTTGTGCGCCGAAAAACTGCATCCATTCGTTTCCAGTTAAGCCGAATAACTGTATCGGTCAACAAGTTTATAATCGACCCGATTTTCTCTCAGTCTTGAAGGCGTTAATACTGATGAGCCTTTCTTCACTGTTCAGACCATTGTATTCTGTGCTGCACCTGAGCTCACCACACTGTTCATCTTGTGCCGACTCCAGCAGTTGTCGCAAAGGTTTCAAAAATACGTCGCCGAACTCTCGCACTACGTTCTACACCAGCTGCCTGTTTCGTCCCTGCGAATTTCCAGTAGTACACGGACTTCTTCACCGTTTTTTTTGTCATCGTTCTTCAACTGTTCTGGCTTTTTCTGAATTTGATTTTGTATACATCTGTTTGCGCCATTTGAAACTCGACACCACGTTTTCCTTTCATGCGGCGATGACTAATAAGCAAACTTGAAAGCCACTTTATTTTCTCAATGTGCATCCTCTTCTCGCCGACGACTATCAGGCGTGATTACGATTCGCTTACAATTCCGCACCTACGGCCAATTCGTGCCCACCTCTTTTGTTAATCTTACGCCGATGACTATTAGGCGTGTTTTATGGCCAGATTCGGCCTCTTGCTAAAACTCTTGTCAGTACCTTTTTCACGACCTGTGCCGGCTGAACTTTTATAATTATATTATTATTGACAAATTATTATATTATGGTAAACAACACATTCGCCGTTTAAAATGACACGCCAACAATTATAGTACATTGAAATTAGAATTCGTATATATCAGCACTCCACACTAGGAAACCCTTCTTGTGTCTAAGCCGACTCAAGGTTGGCATAATCTAGCATATATAGTAGCTCAGTTATTTGTATTAGAACTCCGTCAACAAGCCGAGGCTGTTTCTGTAAAAAGCGGCTAATTATTGTAAAGCTCACTTCAGGTGCCACAAAAGTCTTGTGGTAGAACTGTAAAAGAATCATCAAGGGGCCACAACAGACGCCAGCTGAGGAAACCTGTTATACACTATATGCTAGGGTGTTAGGCCTCTGTGGCATTAATATCTCCTTTGTCAGCTAACTACAGCGGCCTCCACAAAACTGAATTAATTTAGAGATTCTGCTTGTCTAGTATCTTCGGAGACTGACAAGCCGTTCCTCATAACAGAGCACAGATGTATAAATATGCACAATCGCCTCCCAATACACAACGTTATGCCCAACTACGGTTGGATGAACGTATATTGATGGCGTCTAGAGGGAGACTTTTCTTCAGGAGGTATCTTGAATATTTAGGCATCGGTGACCTTCTGCTGTTATTGTCATTTAGCTATTGTAAAAGATAAGGCATTCTCTGGCGAGTTACAAATCAGCTAGAGGCAGTAAAGCTAGGCATACACAGCCGACGTTCCCCGACACGATCAATTTGTCGGCTGTCGGCATTAATCGGGCAAACTCTCACGCCGACTGGGGTTCATACACGAACCGACTAGATGGTCGTCGGTAACCCGTGCACCTAGCGAGAAAAATAGGAACCACGCGCGTCCTAGCGGGACATGTTCACACTATGCCTGGGTTATCATTATTTTGTGTGGCGCAGTGGGTAGCGCATTAACGTTATCGTATACCATGTTGTATATAATACATGTCAGTCCCGCTCCTTTGGATTTACCAAATATTCTTGTCCTTGAATGGTGCATTTGTTATGATAGACAGAGAAGAGCTGACACTGTCGGTGCACGGTAAGTCCGCGGTCGGCAGCGAATACGCAGTGTAATTAGTTAGAAAATTTCAACTAATATCTAAATAAAATAGTTCATAATTGTATATCCTCAATATCTGAGCGTGTAAATATCAATAACACACCATGTCGAACACGGTGTATCGTGCTGAAAGGCTGATTAGTCTGACTACGGTGCTCCTACCAGTAGGATGAATATTCGTAAAACGGGGAAAATGTCTGAATGGAATTCACAATCGGAAAGTGAGTTTGTGGAAATGTGGAGGCAGCATCCACAACTGTATGATTCGGCCCACATGAATTACCTCAGACGAGGGAGGAAGCATGCCTGTCTCAGCAAATTCGCCGAGACATTTGGAACCACTGGTATGTACTATGCCATTGCCTATGTGATGTGTTCATATGCGTATATCATAACAGGTAAGCCTATGTACGCCTGTAGTGATAATACCACGTATTGTGTGCACTATTGTATAGTGCTACTATTTGATCGACACGTATCAATTTCTTTTCTCATACGCGCAATAGTGCACCCTAGATATATTGCCGTTTGGCTTGTAAGGGACCGCTAAGTATGGCAGTTATTTTCACTCAGCTGCGCGATGTTATAAATTATAACGCACTAACTGTAGTAAAATGGCCAATTATGATTGGGACAATTTCATGGATACCGTTGCTGCTAAAGGCAGTAACAACTTTAGGTTATTTTTCAAAATCTTAGGTATGTATTTTATGCACAACCTTTTTATTTTAATACTGTTATCCCAAATCATTTATAATAGCTGTAGTCTAGATTCGTATCCACATCCATTGGCTATCGGATGATGTTCTTCAAACTGTGCAAAATGACTTTGCCCTACATTTTCCTTAGCGACTGCACTAGTATAAGTCAGCCTGTCTGTCGGCCTGTCTGTCATTCTCTTTGCAAAAATTACAAGGTTGCATAAGTCACTGCTATGGTACGTTCCCACTTGTTAATGTTCAAATGGTCTGCTCTAAAATACAAATTTTGACGTTTAAATTACCATTCGCTTTGTAGCAAGTATGGGGATTGCGCCGCCCCCCCCCCCCCACCCCCATGTCAATTCCTAACTCATACGCATATGTACACGTTCCTTATATATAATGAGATATGTATATGGGCTAAAAGAGCATTTCTGTTTGTCCTTTCAGTTTCAGAGATTAAAAATAAAATGGACAGTCTGCGTACGCAGTACTCTCGTTTCAGAAAACTGTCGAAAAGTGGTAGTGGTGGGAACCCGAAAACAAAACGTCAGGATTGGATCCTCAACAACCTTGATTTCCTGAAGCCCCATGTGGGGGGGGGGGGGAAATGCTCGACGGTATCGAATAGTGATCTCCCGGACCAGGTAGACCTATTCATATAAATAAAACAAATTTCTGGTTTGCTTGATCTAGACTACACTCATCTTAAGAGAGGAACATTGTTTTCAAGCCAAACAAAATCAATAACTCAAAGTAACATTGATTCTATATGTACATTGTTGAATAACATAATCAATTTAAAGACAATAATCTTCGTAGTTCAATCAGATCCTACTCGAGCATCGCGTTTTGCCATGGTACTGATCAAACCTTTGAGTTCACGTATTTCACCAGGTACTCACACTGTGATTTTGCCCGTGCAGTCACATTCGTTCCTGTAGGCAGGTGAGCTTTGCTGAGTACGGGGTCACTCCTCCACGATCCTGGTATCATCTTGTGGGTCACATTGTTTTCATCGTCACATAGGTTGGCAGTAAATCCGATTTTCGAACGTAGCATGTTGTGGAGAGCACAGCAGGCCATCACAATCTTCTCGACCTTCACTGGTGCAAGGGCAATGTTTGTGTGTAACACTCTGAGACAGTTTGCCATGATTCCGAAAGCATTCTCGACCACTCTTCTGGCACAAGAGAGACGATAGTTGTAGATTCTACGCTCCATTAACATGTCCTTGTAGCTGAAGGGCTTCATTAGATTTTCTTTGAGTCCAAATTGCATCATCAGCGCACACATAATAACTAATTGGTCACTTATCTCCTGGACATGGTGCTGGCTTAGGGAACATTGAAGACGTGCGGTCGACAGCCTGTTGGAGGCTACAGCCCTCAAACACGCCACCATCGCTAACCCTTCCATTGCACCCTACATTCATGTAAATGAATTTGTATTCGGCATCCACTAGTGCCATAAGTACAATTCTGAATGTGTGTTTGTAATTATAATAATGTGAACCTGATCCTGATGGGGGTGCGATCGTGACATGTTTCCCGTCCAATTCCCCGAGGCAGTTTGGTAGGTTCCACCGTTCTTGGAATAGCTCGGCAATGTCACGCCACTCTGCGAGGGTTGATGGACACTACAAATTAAAAAGAAACATTGTAATTCCCTGCCTCCTCTGTACATTTGTTGGAATGATTTGGTGTGCGTGCGTGCGTGCGTGCGTGCGTGCGTGCGTGTGTGTGCGTGAACGAATCGTGACCAACTTTGGCTGGACGGTTGGTAACTATAGTTGGGAATAGATTGACCTTCCTATTGCCATTATGCAAAACATGTGCGCACTTGCTTAAATGTCATTTCAGGATCCAGATGCGTCCGATCAAGGCACTGATGGAGATGAAAATTCCGTAGACGGTGCATCAAATGAAGTACATCCAACCACGTCAGCAGATGGATTATTGACTACCGTAGACATGATATTGGATGATGACGCTGGAGAGGCTTGTGTACCAAAAACGATTATCGAAAACATCATCAGCTACGCAGAACGATAGAGCAGAGACAGACTTACTACAGGTGCTAACAAACAAAATCAGTGAAGTTAATGCATCTCAACACGAGCAATTCGAGGATGAGCTAGATCTATTTGGGAAAAGCATGGTACAACATCTCCGTTCAATTAAAGACAAACGAGCACAACTCATCGCCATCAATGAGATAGAACAAGCCATTTTTCGTGCACGTATGAGCGAGCAACCTGAATCACAGTATGCATTCAATCAGCCACAACTTATCAACAACGCTGTTCCAAGCAATCCAGGACATTACATGTATGACGATTTCTCGCGCGCGGTGACAGAATCAAATGCTTGGGGAGTTCAGCAGCCTTTCTCAAGCATGTTAAACAGCAACGAGTACTAAACTAGATATACTAAATGAACTGACTGTTACGTTGAAATAAACAACTTGTTTCCACAAATAATGTCCAGTTTTGTTAGCTAAAAATATATGGTTACCTTCATGTACTCATCTTGGCAGACCTCGGGAACAAATCGTCCGATTGTCGTTGATCCCAAGCGAAACATATAATGCAGACTCTGATACGTCTCACCTATCAAATGCAAAAATATACTTTAATCTAGAATACGCAGTCGATGGCGCGCCATCACAGAATCCCAACATTTCATGGGTTTAATCTTTCGACCCTCTGACCACCAGGGGATGAGCCAAATATAAATACTCGGATTAGTAAATCTCCTACCAACTTTGCTTGAATTACAACTAACGGTTTGCGATGATTGACGGGCGGACAGATATATAGAGATAGACGGACAGACATACCTGGTTGTTTACAGACAGTCAAGCAGGGAAGCAGACAGATTGCACTGATTATCATATTGATGCTGGCCTTGTAACATGAGTAATTTTGCACAGATGGAATGTACAGTAATCAGGTAATCGCGATGCGATGTTATAACAATGCATTTTAGCAATTCATATTCATGTTAGTTGTTCCATAATTAACATTAATAATATATACTCACCAGTTGCCAGAAAACGGATGGTGACAGCCAGTCGCTCACCAGGTGATATTGAGGCGCGATATGTCGTATTCTGCTTCTCTATAATGGGTGAGACCAGTTGCAGAAGCCAATGGTGGCATTCTGAGGAAGTGTTTGTACTCGTCATCCTCCTTTATTCTCAGACTTCCTATAAGATTTTGGTAAGCACCAAAATCTTCTCTCTCCAAGATGTGTGGCTTTACCCACACTTTCCTATTCCTCTTCTTCTTCTCTGCCCTACGACGCCGTCGACGGCGTAAAACAGTCAAGGCTGTCAAGGTGAGGAGCAATAATTGTGAAATACGTGCCATCTTGGACTACTAGCCTACAATTGTTGTCATATGATAACGTGCCAGTCATTCATTGGCTGCGTGAACGCCGACGATCATATTGGCTAGACGTATGTCTGAGGCCAGCATACATATCCAGACAGGACACTCGGTCGTGTCAGCTAGGCCCATACACCACCCGATCATCACCGACACCGCCGACTCCCGATTCATTTTTTGAATCTGCGCGAATCGGCCAGATAATGCCGATTTTACGTCGGTGTAAGGTCATACACTACCCGATCACGACCAAATTGTCGGCTAATTGCCTGTCGGGCCGACAAACGTCGGCATGTGTATGCCTAGCATAACTCTCAGTAGACCGGCGAGTCAAACGTCTGCTTAAACCGACTTAACCAAGCATTCGGCCAGCACTAATTGCTGCGCCGAACTTACGTCTTTAAACCAGGATAAACCAGTAGATACGATGTATACACGGCATACCGGATTAAAGAACAGCACGGATGAAGCCGTGGTGTAGAACCCCGATGTATGCAGGAATGCCTGCCCGGCCTCACTGGCGCGTTATCCTTCCGCCGATCCACGAGATTGGCTTTTGTATTCTTCGGAGCGTCTTACTCCGACCTCTGTTTCAGTTTCAGTTTATTCGGTTCACTTCTCTTGACGTATACGAATACAGATACATGAATAATACTTTAGTAATGGCGGTATACAGTACATAAACAATTCTATAATAGTATCTATGCATACAGTATTCTTCACAGTCGGTGCCACCTCTGACAAACGGGAAACCCCGAGATCTAACCAGCATATCCGTCGGGCCGATTCATACCTCGCGCACGGACAAGGGACCCTATAACGAACAACAGCGCACATGTGCCGACACTACATGACGCAACTTCGTTACTACAGGATCACAGGTAGCTTCTTCATGGCTGATAAGTAGTTGATAGAGCGTACCTATACAACTTCTGAACCAGTGCTGATTATGTGTACAGGCATACACAACTATCGTAATACCGCAAAATTGACCTTTCTAATTTTAACTATGCCACGCCCATCTCTAGGTAAGCTCGAACCACACCTCGCTCGTGTTGTGATTGATCGATCCCTGAACTCATTATAAATTTCCTGAAAACTATACGGGTAAGCTGTTGACTATTTTGAAACTAATGCGACTGGGTGCTGTTGCTGCCTATGGCAGCAGCAGCGCCTTGTCAACTTAGTTTAATTCATATAATTCATACAACCTGGCGGACTATTACGTATTTAAGACGGGACTAAATAGAGTTAGTCATGACGTAATCATCATGACGTCAGCATACACCACACGTAGTTTATTATGGCGTCATACATATGACTGACCGGCAAATTAGACACTAGATTAATGATGGTTTTTGGTAGGCCTGCCTAGGGCAGAGGTCCTGTACGGATTGATCGTCTGATGTACGTCCTTAAATATATGCACATAACGTATAGCCGTAAATTCTTTCGCCAAAAGTGAGTCTGTCGTGTCCAAATGATCGAGTATGTTACGTGAACTTACACGATTTCTTTATCAAAATAATGATAACATTATTTAAACAACAACGATACGCGTAATTATAATGAATGCCGCCGCATTAGCGGCTTATTTCAACGCTCTGCGCGATGGCTACACTGCTATAAAATATATTAAAGCGCAGTAGTCTGAGATGTGTGGCACAGATTAGCAAACATATAATGAAAGTATGCTTGGATGTGCAAACTGTTGCACGTCGACCAAACGATTCAGAGGCCAGACCTTTGTGACATATAGACCAAAAACAAGAAATCAGTGATGAAGGATTGAAGATTATAAAATTAATTTGACTGGGAGATGTTGCTGCATATCGCAGCAACAGCTTCCAGTCAAATTAGTTTCAAAATATTCAAAAAGCGTTCTTGAAATCGAGGCACTGGAATTTCAATGGCAAACCTCTTAGCGAAGTTCTCAGGTCATGTTCATATAAATGAGTTACTCCGGCGTATCGCCGATGTATTGGCCACTTTATTAGGAAGCCACTAGTTCAATACAACTTGTTTCGACGTAAATCTGTAAGGTGAGTGCGTTGGGGTTCGTATCTACGCAGATATGGGCCTCCTTAACGAGGTGCAATAGGATCAGCTAAAATGTCATTCGTTTGTCTAGTTCCTTTATAATCCAGATGTCTCGGAGAAAATTCTTTTCGAATTAAGGATGTGCTGCTACAGGGCAACCAGCTCTCTGGATGTATCCGGAAAATGCGGACTTTTTAATACCCGACAATTACGTTCAAATATCCGGATTTTTTCCATTCATACTTTTAGCACAATTTTGAGTAGACACGGTGAAGCTAGTTACCTGCACGGTGATCACTGATGAATGGCACTCGCGTATTAACATAGCAAAATATGTTAGCATCACCTAATGTCATATAAAACGATTTCGTTCTTTAATTCGTGTTCATATGATGGACACTTCTTCGGTGTGCAATGGATGGGGTTCATGCCGTGTGATAATAGTTCATTCATTAAAAATGCAGTAGAATCACATAATTAGTTGAAACCATTGGCTAGTCTAAACAGGTAGACCTCATCGCCAGTGATCTTAAATTGTCGCTATGAAGATACACAATTGTTGTATTGTTGTTTTATTTCTGTACGCGTGTGCTATTACAATAAAGCTAAGGCCGTGTTTTCATTAGTGAGTTAATCCCGAATAACGCTATACTTCAGTATGGCGTTATTCTTGATAAAGTATCTAGTGTGAACTCGGACTAAGTTACACACCCAGTACTTAGACAAGCTAAGATCACAAGTTAACAAGAACCTTGCCAGTGAGGTCAGTTCGGGTCATGTAATATGCTTTTTTCGATAGGCATACATGCTCCAATCACACCCATTCACTAGTACCGATGCCCACCCCACCGCACACACCACTACATTGTAACAGGCCAAAATGAGAATTACAGTGAGGAATCGTATCTAATGCGAACGATAACGTTCAATGAGCGATTGTTATCAGAATTTGAAAATAATGCTAGCTGATTGAAGGTTTTTTCAGTCCTTGGCACGATCAGTTTTCACCAAACAGTTTTAAATTATGTACCTGGTTAAGAAAGGTAAATATCCAGTTGTTCGACGCACCATGTATAAACATACGATAAATCTGATGTTTGAACTATTAATTAATCAATTACTCTGCCACACACACATTAGAGTTAATCGAATGTAAATGGAACACATTATTGGTAGTCAGTGGCCGTCAAGAGTTTAGCAATTATAATATTATTACTGCCGTAATCAGAGATGAACGTTATATAGGCCTAACTTATGTATGATGCTTATAAGGATGTATTTTGGGTCAAACGTTCAAGAAAGCACATGCATACTTGATACACAGTTTTCGATATATTTTCGATATATTGCGATAAATATTACACACAATAGTTGTACCCACACATCATTGACCCCTTCCCAACCCCACCCCATACAACCTATTGACACGTCACCGGTTTGATGTTATACCATAGCTTGTTCAAAAGCAAACTCTTGGTTGTTAAATCGACAAACCAAGACAATCGGCGATTTTAATATTCATTACCACATGCAAAAGAAATATGTTACCAATTTCCATTTTATATATTGCAATTTCGATCCTATTTAAGTCGATCCACTTAGTCTGAGTGGTCATATGATTAGTTCATATAGAATTATCTGATGCATTGTAATGATAACAAACATATCTCTCTATTAAACTATATGTATGCCTTTGCAATTTGTAATAGACAAGATATAGGTTAAATTGATGATTTATATGCATTTCTGCATGCTCACATATGCAAACAATGGAAGAGACAAATCGCGCGCTCGTGGGCAATGTCTTTAAAGCCCATACCGCGCGCACTTGCACTCGTCCAAACTTATTTTCCGGACAAAAACATCAGGACGAGCAGGTCGCCCTGCTGCTATGCACGCACAACCCTTACTTCGAAGCAACAACTCCAGGTTTTACGTCGGATTAAACCTTTGAAAGTGCATAGCCGATTATGGCCTAATGATCGTGTCAAATCTAGTATATATTCCGTGTAACACACCGACTGTTCTGAATTTGTATTGTCTTAGATCTGTCACTCAAGTATATGAGGTCATATTAAAAATAAGTCCGAGGTCGGCTGACGCCACAATCAATGTGAAATATAGCTCCGTCATGAAAATTGAAAGTTTCGTCATGAAGTGTCCGAATTGTCTTTTGCTGAATTGACAATTTAATAAACATTCTCATATGGCAGCCACAGTCCATAGTCAGGGTGATTAGCCTCTGCTGCTTGATATCCATTTCTCTCTTCCATCCATGGATCGTAGCACATCCACCGATAGCTTACAGACTTGGAACACTATGCTCGATGGAGTGTCCTATGTTGATGTGTCGTCCACATGCTATTGACGCTAATCAAGCCATGTAGAATATCTGAATCAGTATGCATTGCGAATTACGCATGCTCTGCCTGAACAAATTCACTGCTGCACTCGACTACATTTATGCCGCGAAACTAGTTTTTCAGGCATATCATGAGATTGGTAAATATGCATTATATATGTGTATGATCTCAACCCAGATCCCTGTTAACAGCAAAGTGTGCAAGAGAATACAATGACCCTTTACATCCGATATACTAAATACCAAACATCATTTACATTGCAAGAACTATTGTGTTAAATATAGTGAAGCTATTCTGACTGGAAGCCTAGTTTCAACATGTTCAACTGTTCAGGAATCACACGCGGAGATTATTCTCCAATAAACATTAATAATATGTCTCTAGCCAACTTCCCACAATGCATTGCGCTTACTACTGTTTAACGTTAACAGGAAGCTGTACCAGGTCCAGTATTCCGGTCAACGTTAATTTGTAGTATGCGCATTGAATTGCGGGAAGTTGGCTGGAGACCGAATTAGAAAATTCCGGTTAAAATCATTTATTTTAATAGCCCTTAAAATTCCGTATGACGTCTTCGCGGGAATCGTTAAATATGCGCGGTTTAATTACGCAGTACGTCTTTTCAGATTATGAGAGACTTGCGACTAATATATTTACGAAGCTGAGACATCAATTCCAATTCAAATCCTACTCTAAAGATACAATGGCTGATAGATATATCCATTTTATCTACGGAATTACATGCACAATATGATCCGTGTGAGTCAATAGGCCGGATAGCATTAGGCCATCATTTGTTATATATAGGGAACACTCAATTCCGAGAAATCAAAGTGCAGAAGTTCAAAGTAGAAGTCGCGGAGCACGGTGGAGTATGGCGGAATAATACATATTTGCGGCTTACATCCTCTGAGCTGTTGTCTCTTAAATCTACGCGCGACGATGTTTGAAGAACGTGTGGTATTTTGTCTGACTTGTGACCAGATTTTGTAAACATATTTAAGATAATATCGCAAGCGAAGCGTCTGGGGGTGCTTACTCTTATCGTGATTACATAAATATAACAACGACTAGGAAATATATGCCCAGGCCAGAATTTGTGTAAACTAGTCCTGCAATGCTGTGACAATACATCAAGGCAAGTCCATTATATTGGCAGAAAAATGAGTATTCCAAAATTTATTTAGATCCAAGAGCTATTTTATGCTCATTTATTAAGCAGTGGTGATTCGCGTGCATCTTAATATGGCTGGTTCTGAATGAGCTGCTATTAGTCATCGACCATTAACAACATAATCTCAGCCACGCGATGATTTCATTCTGCAGCAAACATCCACGCGATGACATCACTCCGCGAGGTCCATAGGAAGTAACTACTTAGGAAGTCGATAATAACAGTATACGTAATGGGGATGGTAATACAGCATGCCTATTAACAGACACACGGATAATGAAAGCTTAGCGATTGGGCAATAGTATGCGCGTTGGGTATGTCTACTCATGCTCGTGTATACGTGAAGGCGGACGTGTGTTTAATGCAATGTTTAACTACACTTCATAAGATAAAGATATACTGCTGATTACCTGGAAGGAGATTTGACAACATTGCATTGGCATGACAAATAATAAACAGCGTCCATATCAAGTGAATACGTGTATGTCTCTAACTAAATACGCTGGATAATGATGAATGGTACTCCACATCGAACATAAAGATGAGTTATCGCTTCACAGTACCATTGTGGTCAGACATTCCGCAGTGTTACCTTGCAAACTGGGACATAAAATGAAGCATCGGCGAGGTAATTGATGCTCAGCCGCCTGATTGAGCCCGGGTGGTTCGCTCCAATTTCCCGATATTTCGTGAAAACACATGATAAATTAGTTCATGATTATGAACCGCAGTAATTACAGGCAATATATTTGCATTAGAGCCCCGGGTAGTGCGCGTTCGACACGCATCACGCGTTACCACTTAGAGACGTCATTCCCCGTAGAATGTACTGTATTTATTAATATAGAATATAGCAAATAACACCCAACATTTTACCAATAAACTTGCAAACCCATTTCAAATTAACAGAAACAACTCATCAACATTATACACTACGTAATTACACGCGTAAAATGGTGCTAGTGAGTCAACAGTGCTTACCACCCAGATACTGCAGCTGACTGGGCCGATGTCGGGCAGCTACTGGGCTGATATATTCAGCATCGCCACACACACACACACCCAACAGACTAAAATTTGCGTTCGTTGATGATAGACGTGTTTTAGATTAGTGTAATTTGCGTCCATTATTGCGTTTGCGAAAAAATTATAGTGCTTAGTGAGACTAGAGTTTAAGGAACAGTGTTATTTGATAATTCTTTTCTTTAAGCTATTTTAAACATTTTCCGTTTGAGGCTCGTTCGCGTGCATCAAGCACTAGCTTTTCCGCCAGTAAAATCGTTGTTGTTGTCGGCCATTAGGGTTGTCCTGCTCGTTTGTGTTTGGCGCCATTTTCGAAAACAAAGCTCTTTATTTTTACGTTTATTTGCTGTGCTCCCCGAGACGTAACTACAAGGTATTGTTATTAAATTATTTTAATAAATTTCGTAACCTTAAAATCTGTTTAAACCTTTTTGATCAATTTTCTTTTGGATGTTCGTCTGCGTGAGTTAGAACACTAGATTTTCGCCACTCAAACAGCCGCATTTGTCGGCCATTAGTGCTAGTCTTGATCGACTTCGACACCAATTTTCGAAAAAAAAAAAAAAAAAAAAAAATTAAAATTTTTTTTTTGGAATCGTCCTTTCAGTGCTTAGTTGGAATTTTCGCGAATTTTACCGAAGGGGATGACACTGCACTGATATATTGGTAACGGTTACTAGGCATAATCTACCTCCTCTCTCTACACTTCAGCCTTTCACAGCCTACTCTACTCATCTCCTTAACACATTACTTCTACTGCATTCTATCCTATCTCTCATACTGTACCTACTAAATTATCCTACTACACACTACCCTCTAAACAATCCACACCTTTGGGTAAGTAAAATGGAGGAAGCTGACTCCCTCAAGCAGCCTCCTGAAGTCACAGCCAACGCGGCGCCAAGTGGTGTCAAAAACGACGAAGTGGCCATGGATGAGTTCACCCACGAACAGGTGGCTCAGCAGGTGATAATCCTGGAGAATAATCTCCAGAACACACCAGGCCCCAAAAGGAAGAGGATGGTCGGGGTGTTAGAGGAGGGGGAGGAAGTGGGAGGAAGGGAAGGCACCCCCAGCAAGAGGTCTCGGGACAAGGGGGCCTCCCCAGTGGGAGGGAGAGACCAAACCACCACGCAGAGCGGGGGTTCCCCGGGTGGGGCGACCAGTAGGGAAGGGAGGGAAGTGGGACAAAAAGGGGGGCAGAGAAATGGTACCCAGGGAAGGAGGGTCAGAGTCAAGGGACTCGCGGGAAACGATTTTGCGGGGTTAACCCGCATGATAATATATAGGTTGCTGTATGCCATGGTGGGCATGCTGGCTGGCCTAGACAAGAGAGATGGGGAGGTGTTGGTAACCACCACCAGTGAAGGGCAGTTTCAGAAGCTGCTCAAAATCACCATGATAGGCAGCCACGTGGTGTCTATCGAAGAGCACACCACAAAAAAGACTGAACAAAAAAAAGCGGTAGGTGTCATATCGGGAGTCCCAAGGGACTTCACGAATGACGATATAAAGGAGGAATTGAACGCCCATGGGGAACGCAAAGTGGAGTGGGTGGGTCGGATTGGCGGAACAGCCAGACCGACCTATGCAGTGAAACTGGTTTTCGAGTCAGACGAACTGCCAAGTAAGGTAAAACTGGGATGGATGAGCTTCAAAGTTAAGCCATACATCCCAGAGCCCGTCAGATGCTTTAGATGCCACCTGCTGGGTCACGTGGCAAAGCACTGCAGATCAAAAGCCAGCGCGTGCGTAAACTGTGGAGGAAACCACAAACGGGAGGACTGCCAGCAGACCCCCCACTGTAGGAACTGCAAGGGGCTCCACAGTGCTGCATATCGCGGATGTCCGGCTTTGCAAAAAGCCAAGGACATCCTCAAGGTCAAATCGACAGATCAGGTCTCATACGGGGAGGCAAAGAAGAAGGTTACCCAGCAAAAAAGCAGGGAAACCGAACAGCCAACTGGAATACCAGCACCTGGACCAGCCATACCTCTGGAAAGTACAGCATGGCAGAAAAGGGCTGACTCCGTAAGGAGGAAGCTGGCCACCCCCAGGAGGGACTGCTCAGTACCGAGACAGCAGGAAAGAGGGGAGGAGGCTCCTACTGAGCCACCTACAATAGATACGGCCACGCCCACCCTCCCGCTTGGGAGTCCGGCCAGAAAAGCCGGCAAACAGCCCAAAAGGCAAACAAAAACGCCAAAAAAACCCGCCTGCAAAGGGCTCAAAGTTGTAGGCAGGAGCAGGGCCCGAAACCAAAGGGCTGAACAAATCGGCACATTGGAGGTACCTCTAGTGGAAAAACAGGCTATCAAACCTGTGAACCCCACTAGCAGTACTGGCAGATGCAGTGACCTGCCGGCCGAGACCACCAGAGGGACACCAACGAGCGAGGTAAGTCCCACCCCCATGGTTGGAGAGCATAAAATTGTCTTAAATGTACAAACCTTCAGATTGATCATTGAGACGATCATATCATCAGTTTGCACTGACAACGAAGCAGCAAGGAACAAGGTTGATGTGGACGGCCTCGTTGCGAAATTCGTAGAACTTTGCTCCTCTTCGAACTAATCATGGGGGTCAAAATTCTTCAGTGGAACGTTCGAGGCACCCGGTCTAATACCAACCTCGACGAATTGTGGAACACATTCCACAACGAAAATGACCACCCAGACATTATATGTCTACAGGAAACCCGTCTGAAACCCAACCAGGATTTCAAAAGGTACAACTACAATGTCGAAAGACAAGACCGTACCACAGAATCTGCAACCACCCCTAGGGGTGAAGGCGGTGGCGGCATAGCGACCCTCATAAAAAGTAATCTTTCCTACAAAAGGTTGCCACAACGTGAGAGTAGCGTAGAGCACCTTACGATAGAAATAGAAATCAATCACGAAACTATTAATATTGTAAACGTCTATAGTCCCAGGTTGCACTCTTCCTCGGACTACGACAAGCTCCTTGAAGGCCTAGAAGGTGAAACAATACTTCTGGGCGACTTCAACTCCCACCATGCCCTATGGGGGAGCAAAACCACGAACCCCAAAGGCCGAGTATTAGAACAGGTTATTGACAACTACAACCTGTGCCTACTAAATGACCATAGACCCACCAGATATAACTCTAGTGATGGAGAATGGTCGGTCTTGGACCTGTGCCTCATAACACCTGGCCTACGACCAACCCCCAGCTGGGACATCCAAGACCAGCTCCTCGGCAGCGACCACCTCCCTATCAAAATACAGATAGGAAGCCTACAGAACAAGAACGAGGCGCCACTGCACAGGAACAATTGGAATCTGAAAAAGGCCAACTGGACCGAATACAAGCACACAATGGCCATGGAGCTGGAGACACCGATTACTAGTACCAGCACCGAGGAATATTATGAGCAGTGTATGGGGATTCTCTACAAGGCTGCCAACTCAGCCATCCCCCAATCAAAGCCAGACAATAACCCCAAACACAAACGCGTGCCTTGGTGGAACAGGGAGTGCCAAGAAGCAGTTAAGCTCAAGAAAATAGCCTGGAATAGACTAAAGAGAAACTTCAGCATTGAACGCCTAGTCGAGCACAAGAGACTACAGGCCAAGGTAACAAGAACCATCAAAAAGGCAAAACGCGATCACTGGCGACAATACTGCTCTGAAATCACTCGGTTCACACCCTCGAGCCAAATATGGCGCAAAGCGAAAGCTATTGCCAGCGAAAAAACCAAATCCAAAAACCCCTTACCCACCCTCATAGCAAATGGGGTAAAGCACGCCAACGACAAGGAAAAAGCTGAAGTGCTTGCCACAGTCTTCATTGCAACCAGTAGCAGTGATAACCATGACCCTGACTTTGTAGCTACCAAAACAAAGGTTGA
Source organism: Chaetoderma sp. LZ-2023a (assembly GCA_034401795.1). Classification (NCBI taxonomy): domain Eukaryota; kingdom Metazoa; phylum Mollusca; class Caudofoveata; order Chaetodermatida; family Chaetodermatidae; genus Chaetoderma; species Chaetoderma sp. LZ-2023a. Next base: position 107,133,768 of record CM067373.1, read on the forward strand.
TGAGCATATCAATCACCTGTTCAGCTCAGGGAAATGCGAAGATCCTAACAACCGAGACATCAACAAAACCTTCAACAGAATGGAGCTTGAGCAAGCCCTTGGCAGAGGCAAAAGCTCCTCACCAGGTGAGGATGGCCTGAAATACGACATGCTTCGTAATATGCCAGAGGAGGGTAATCAAATGCTACTCAATCTCTACAACCTTGTATGGAGCTCTGGAAAAATGCCATCAGTATGGAAAACGGGGATCGTGGTTCCTATCCCAAAACAAGGGAAGGACAAAACTGACCCAAGATCATATCGGCCAATCTCCCTGACGAGCTGTCTCTGCAAAGTCATGGAGAGGATGATCAAAAACCGACTAGAACATGAGTTCGAACACAACGGTCTACTCCACCCTTGGCAGAGTGGCTTCAGAAAGGGCAGACGCACTACGGACCACCTAGTCAGACTGACGGAGGCAGCCAAGAAAGCCCTAGATGCCGGAAGAGGAAACACAACAATAGGAGTTTTCCTAGACGTTGAGAAAGCCTTTGATATGATGTGGCGAAACGGAGTCCTAAAAAAACTCTATGACTTTGGCTACCGTGGCCGCATCCTATTCTGGATACGAGATTTTCTCGATAACAGAAGGATTAGCGTCCGCGTTAATGGGCAAATGTCTAGGGAACAAACATTGGAAAACGGCACCCCGCAGGGTGGCGTAATAAGCCCCCTACTGTTCAATATCATGATGAGTGATCTACCCAAAGACATTGAAAAAGACCATGCACTGGGTCCCAACGCAATAGGCGGGTCTATCTTCGCTGATGACACAGCATTGTGGAACAAATATGCGAAGATAGACCGTGCACGTAAGACCATGCAGAAAGTTCTGGACATAGTCTCACGGTGGTGCAAAAAAAATGGCTTCAAACTGTCTGCGGAAAAAACAGTTCAAATCAATTTTACCAATGTTAAATACATAAACCATGATGCAAATCTGTACCTCAATGGTCAGAAAGTCAAGACATGTGCTGAAGCCAAATTCCTGGGACTAACATTTGACAGAAAGCTCACGTGGAACCCCCACATCAAGAGTCTGAGGGAGAGATGCTTCAAGCAATTAAATCTCCTTCGCTCATTAACAAAGCACACCTGGGGTGCAGACCTGCCGAGCATGCTTATGCTATACCGCGGCCTAATCCTGTCAAGGATAGACTATGGATGCGAAGCATATGCCACAGCGAGAAAGTCACTGTTAGAAACCATTGACACTCTCCAAACAAAATGCCTGCGCATTTGCTGTGGTGCCTCACAGAGTAGCCCTCGAGATGCAATCAACGTAGAGTGTGGAGAAATCCCATTAGATCTGCGAAGAGAGGAACGGCTTCTCAAATTCTGGACATACCTACAAAGCTCTGCACCCACCCACCCTACCAGGGAGGTATGTCTTCCATGCAAGGAGCACCTAAGACACAAGGTGCTGCCCAAAATGACCAAAAAGACCAAACCACCAGGCCTGTTAATGACAGAGCTCGTCAGTGCCACTGAACTGGTAAACGTCGAAATAGAAAGCTCAAGGCCGGCTCCTGACCCGCCATGGCTACTTCCGCAGATCAAGGCGCATGACAGCTTATCCTCACAGATAAGCAAGAAAGACCCACCAGCGCTAATCAAGAGCTACGCTCTGGAAAACATTGACAACAGATGGAAGGAGCACAGGAAAATCTATACCGACGCCTCCAAAATGCCCTACTCTGGCGAATGCGGAGCAGGAGTAGTCATAGGCGACCAGGAAGAAGTCCTCAAGTACAAGCTTCCGAATCACCTGTCTATATTCACAGCCGAACTGGTGGCAATTAAAAAGGCTCTAGAATGGATTAAAACAGCAAATCCAGGCAAATACGTTATACTCACAGACTCACTAAGCTCAGTGAAGAGCTTCAAATCTAGCAGCAGCAAGAGCAGGGACAACCTAATCAAGGAAATCCGGCAGCTGTATGCAACTGTGGTGACTGACAACAACACCGTGGACATCGACTGGGTCCCAAGCCATGTTGACATTAAAGGCAATGAACAGGCAGACGAGGCAGCCAAGCAAGCGCTCAAAGATGGAACTATGACCAGCATAGGACTCTCAAAGTCCGAAGCGAATGCCCTGGTCAAAAGCCACATCAACAGCAAATGGCAAAGACAATGGGACGAAAGCACAACCGGCAGATCCCTGTACAGAGTCGTCCCTGCAGTCAAACGCAAATACCAAAACCACATCCCAGGACGCCAAGGCGACATTGTATTACGCCACATCAGAATGGGTCGGATCAGCGTTAACCAGACACGAAAAAAACTCAACCTGTCAGACACAGACCAATGTGAGGCCTGCAAGGAGACTGAAACTCTAGACCACTTCTTCCTACGGTGCACTGAATATGCAGACATTAGAAAGGAACTCATCAATACGCTGAGAAAGGGACACTTCAATCTTGACCCTATAGAAGACATTATAGCGATGCGTGACCGACAGATCAACCACGAATTAATCAAGTTCGTGCTTGCATCGGACAAACACATCACATAATCAGAACACATTCTGATTAGCCCAAGACACAGACCGAGACAACCCTCGGGAGGTGTCAGGTCCGAAACGCAAATCACTCCCCTAGGCGCATGAGGTGTCAGGTCCGAGGGGAATCGCATCACACTTTTTCCCCTAGGCGCATGAGGTGTCAGGTCCGAGGGGAAATACGTGTAAGCGAACGATTTGCAGTTTGCATGACCTATACAGCATGTTAGCTCTGATGTCAAAAAAGCAAACACGTGAGACGGCGCAAGAAGCACTCTTCTGCGGCCTCTACGACCCCGGCCTGTCCTGCGGCACTTACTGCCTTCCAATCCCCGGCCTCTACTGCGGCATTTAGTGCCTTCCCACCATCGACCTCTACGGCTATTGCGGCATACTGCCACCCCACAACCGACCCCTGGTCACTGCAGCATTTACTGCCTCACCACCCTCGTGAGGTGTCATGTTCGAGGAGAAACGCAAATCACTTCCCCTAGGCGCATGAGGTGTCAGGTCCGAGGGGAATCGCTTCGCACTTTTTCCCCTAGGCGCATGAGGTGTCAGGTCCGAGGGGAAATATGTGTAAGCGAATGATTTGCTGTGTTGCATGGCCTTTAAAGTATGTTATCTGTAATGTCATTTCTTTCAGAGCCAGAGCTGGAGCTGGAGCAAAGATGCAGCAACGAAAACAACAATGACAGACGGGCAGAAAGACAGATGGAGGACTGGAATGGACAACAGAACAACAGATGGGCCGGCCTGGCGGCGGACCGCGAGGGATATGGACGTGTGTCCATCTCTTTCGTGGCCCGTAGGCAGGTATGCTTGTCTGTCGAACAGACTGACAAACCAATCAACAAATGGACAGACTGACGGACAACTCTGGGCACAGCAAGCTGCTGGAGTACGCTTAAGCAATGTACTTGGCCCCACTTGCTCAGTCTTCTCGGATGGGACTTTAAACTGAGGTCCCGTCACACAGTGCCCATCACTGTGTGAACGTGAGCTAGGGTTAGGTAGGCAAGAAATTTCGGCATAGTCAAAGTAAACCGGATGCTGAATGGATCCCTCCTCGGATGGAACCACGCAACATACGGATTACAAAACCAAAACCAAATTGCTAGAATTAGAATCTTTCGGAATTTTCGAGGGGACTATGGAGGGATGTAACCCGGATGACTGACCGAGTTCGTCCTCGGACGGTCACAGTCACCATACGGGCTACCTAACCAATCAAAATCAAACAAGTGCGCGCTGGTGCCTGCTCGGATGATGGCCAGAAGACCAAATGGGTCCCAGGACCCGAAAGACCCCACACCCCAACCTCCCCACTCCCCCCAAAGGGGCCGGGAGGTCTCTGACCTAAAGCCCCCCCTTGGGTGCATCAGGTCATAAGACCGTACACACCTCCCCCGACCCAACACCTACCCCATCCCTTACCCACCCCTGTTAGGTCCAGGTTAGGCCATCCCCATTACACACGCCCAAGCATGAGGAGCAACAAAAAAAGCCATGGAAAAGAACAGCAACATGAGACAAAATCGAGAGACAACGATCAACACACACATACACACAGAGAGAGACACAAGCTAATGCACAAACCGACGTCACAAGAATTCACAAGAATTCAACAGAAACCATAAAGGCCAGGCGTGAGTCTAGACCCTAGCATTGGGAACTAGCATATAAACGCCTCAAATATTACAACACACACACACACACACACACACACACACCCCCACACACACCCCCCACCCACACACACACGCACACGCACACGCACACGCACACGCACACGCACACGCACACGCACACGCACACGCACACGCACACGCACACGCACACACCACCCGGTGTCAGCGTAGCACCCGCCCAGAAAGCTGTGTTATCAGAGTAGCGTTTGGCCATTGATTCTTACATAGGGCGCAATCAAATCCGAGAATTCAATGTCAAGAAGATGCAAATTGGAAAGTACATGAGCATGAAAAGCATAAACGCGTTTATCAGTTTTGCTGTGAAGATCAGAGTATTCGCTCGAATAATAATAATACACTCTTTGTGCAGCTTATGCCATCTGTACACCCTTCGGTTTCACGACGAGGCTTCTAGAACGCCACAGCATGATTGCCGTGATTTCCATTGTAATTTACTAGTTAAAAATTCGAAAATAATATTATACGTGCTGCGAAATGATAATAGTGACTATTAACCCCTCGTGTGTCAGCTTCTGGTGTTTAATGGTAAACCCGGGCCAATACTTCCTCTGCAGTTGTCTTGAGGACTGTCTATTTGCAGGCTAAGAGAAGACTATTTTTGAAAATTTGCCACTGGAATGACTGGCTCGGTAACCGAGCCAGTCATTCCAGTGGCAAATTTTCAAAAAATACTATTATCTTGCCCTGCAAATGGACACTGACGAAACAAATATTTAGAATTTCTGACCATTAACCCTGTACTCGTCAAGCCGGTCAGAACACCTCTTAAAAACGATTTCCCTAAATTCCAGTTATAAAGTTACGAACAACCTGTCTTCTCTTGGCCAGCAAATGTTCATTCACTGAGCACAAATTTTAATTTGCTTGCAAAGGCTTAATTTATAAAAGTCGCATTTTGAGCGCTTTGAGGCGCTGTTGACACACTCGGGGTTAACAGACACAACCCCCTTAATGATGCCTTAGCGATTGGACAATTGTATGCGCTTTAGAAGTAACAATATCTTGTACATATGCAAAGAGAAACGTTAATATATAGGTCTACAACAATACGCTTTATAAAACAACGATATACTGCTGATTATTTGAAAAGCGAGTTGACAAAATTGCATTGGTATGGCAAGTAATAAACAGCGCCCATATCAATTGCTTTGAAAAATCCGGATATGTTTATGTCTCTAACTAAATACGCTGGGCAATGATGAATGGTACTCCACGTCGAACATAAAGATGAATTATCACTCACAGTGCCATTGCGATATGGAATTCTGCAGTTTTTACCTTGTAAACTGGGAAATAAACTGGCGCACCAACCAGTTAATTGATGCTCAAACGCCTTATTGAACCCAATATATTTACATTAGAGCGCGGGTAGTGTGCATTAGCCAAGCAGTACGCGTTCCAATCGCCCACCCCACCCCCATATAATGTACTGTATTTATTGATATGAAATTCTAATATATCTAGGCTCATGATTTAGTGTGTGTTGTAGCAATAGTATTAGCAGCAACAACAGCAACACCAACTGCAACTACTGCACCTCCACAACCACCAGCAGCAACATCAACTACCGCGACAATAAAAAAAACCCAACAGCAGCAGCAGCAGCAGCAGCAGTAGGAAAAAAGTCGCTTGCCAATAAAATAACAGATAGTTTTGGAAGCGCAATTCTGAACAGTTCATGTTAGTGGATGTATTTCTATGCACACTCTGTATTTTACACTATGCCGCGCTTAATCATGCATTGGTAACACATACTAGAACACAGTATTGGTCCCTGTAGTCGACATTTACAGAGAGAATGCATTGCCCACACAAGAGACGTAATAACTATTATAGCAGCATTCAGGCAAGTTGATAATTGAATCGGATCGTTAATGTGTTGGAAATAATCTCTTGTTTAGAGTGAGTGCAATGTCTGGTTTGCTGAATATGCTCACACACGCACGCGCGCACAGACGCACTCGCGTACGCATGCACACACGCATGCATACCCGCGCACATGCGCACACACATGTGCACACGCATACGCAGGCACACACGCACGCGCATACACGTATGCGCATACGCGCGCACGCACACGCGCATGCACTACGCACGTATGCGTACGTACGCGCGACTATAGTTTCATAACTGTTGTATGTCGCATTATATGTTAAGATATGTTTTACTCTTGACTCTTTTCAATCATTAGTTTTCTCTGAAAGAAATGTGATATCAACGTATTGGCCCGGTAATTGAACCAGTAGGCTACCGGCTCAGTATCCTTCGCTAAAAAGCCAATGCCTTTTAAAACGTGGCCACTGGAGAGAATTGATAGTGTAATTCAGCTAAGCACCTTCAAAAGACGCTAGATACGTATGAGTGTTGCGTGGAGACACACAGTTTAAGGAATCGACATCTCTTGGTCACAAACGTTTGTTTGCTATAGACAGGGCTGCACAATCCGATGTTGTAAACTCCCATGATGTAGACTTTTGCTATGTTCATGCCATAAACCGCGTTTCCCGTGTTGGGATCGATCGAAAGCTATTCAATGCAATCCTATTACATGTATTCAACATCTGAAACATATATTATATTGCCTTGTACAAACGAATACATCACAACCATTTCCATGGCTACTATTTAATGTCACCATTTGTCTTGCATGTGTCCCCGGTGTGTCTAGCCGTCATTTCCAAGGTGGAACACGAACAGCCGGGACGATACAGTAGTGTTAAATTTTCGCAGCAATGGCTGCACGAGCCCAGTGGAACGTGATCGTTCCAACGGCCCTGGAGGCCGGTTTTTGTGGACACCGGAGATGAGCGGCGACCGCTCCCAAACCCCGAGGCTGGCTGACCAGCAACAGCAACAACGACGGCAAGCGGCTGCAGAACACGGTGCAATCATAAGTAGCAATAGCTTCCATCCAAATTAGCTTCAATATATTTACCATTATAGTTCTTGCATAGTAAATGATTTCTGGTATTTAGTATAGCCTGTGCAAAGGGTTATTGAAATCTGTTGAAAATTGTGTTATTAACAGGGATCTGGTTGAGATCATACATACACACAATACATATATATCCATCTCCGTGATATGCTTGATTCAGTGCATATATGTAGTCAAGTGCAGCGGGATACTTGGTCAGGCAGAGTATAAGTAATGCATACTGATTTAGATTCGCTACATGACTTCATTAGCATCGCGTGGACGAGACATCAGCATTGGCGTATCTACCGAGACATGCTGTTCCATTAAACCTTTAAACACTCATACCAGTAAAAAAACCAGCTTCTGCAGTGGTCTAGAGAAATGCCCATTAGCTGATCAAGAGAAGACCATTAAAAAAATTCACAACTTGAATGACTAGTTCGATAACCGAGCCAATCATCCCAGTGGTAAATTTTCAAAAAATAAGCTTCTCTTGGTCTGCAAATGGACATTTTCCATGAGAAAATTTAAATTTTCTTGAATAAAGTCGAGTGATAAGGGTTAACTCAAGCCTGTAAGTTAGCGGGTGATGCGATCCAATGGCATTGATGGAAAAGTTGTATTCATATCACACAGCAAAAGCGAATAATCCCTGACTGTGGACTGTTGCTGCCATATATTTACGAAATTGTAAATACCTCAAAAACATATTAACAATTCGTACACTTCGTGACGGGCCTTTCGATTTTCGTGATAGAACTATACGTGATATTGATTGTGACGTCAGCTTATCCGTGACCTATTTGATTATGACAACAGATACTTGAGTGTCAGGTCGGATCCCTATAGGACAACAATGCAGGGCAGCCGTATCTACTTGCCCTAACCAGCTGGTCTGTTGCGTGAAATTTACACTTGATTGAGACTCGATACAGAGGTTCAGCTCACAAAGCGTTAATCCGACGTAAAACTTAGGGGTGCTCCTTCGAAGTAAGCGCGTTGCGCTCATACTTACACATTCTTATTTCGAAAAAGATGTCTACGAAACAGTTGGATCATAAAGGAACTGGCCAAACAACGGGTCGCTGTAGCTGATATTAATGGATTCTAGCTCAAGATCCTCCTATCTACATAGCTGGGAATCCAAATGCGTGCGCGTTACAGATTTACGTCGGTGACCCTACGTCGGATTAGTTAATCCGCGGATGTTGTCACGTGAATTAATCAGACGATTGTATTGAATTAGTGTCTTCAGAATGAATTAAGATATGCATTGGGCTACGCCGGAGTATATCAATTTCGTGACAAATATAACGGAACGCAACGATACGCAGTAGCATCTCCCAGTAAAATTCATTTTATAATTCTCAACAGAATATCACTTATATCATCAATCATTTCTCGTTTCTGGTCTGTAAGTCTCAACGGCCAACACGGGAAAAAATTAGTTTCAAAATATTCAACAGCATGTTTATTAAATGGTAAAGATATACAATTCGTACACCATGGCGGGCTATTAAGCGTAAAAAACGGACCAAAGTGAGTCATCCATGATGTAATTGATCATGGCGTCACTCTAAACGTCGCGTAGTTGATTGTGACGTAATATGACTGAGTGAGAAAAAGTATTTATCAATTAGCCGATGCCATTTTGGAGCTGGATGAGGGCACGCGATGGAAGATATATATATATATATATATATATATATATATATATATATATATATATATATATATATATATATATATATATATATATATTCTTTTATGCTACTTTCCTAAAATCTGAAAACTACTGACTTCTGAAGATTTAATAGCGTTGTTGGGAAAAGACCCAATGCACGCTGATTCGACATAAATGGAGGCTGATTCCCCCGACAACTTAGTTCCTATCGACCATGCAGCCTATGCAATTGAGTCAACCAGAGACGCAATACTATAGCCTAACGATCACGGATGACGCCTCGATAATCTGCGGTTCCTATATTGGAATCTGCCTGGTCACTCCGACAAGGGCCTGATGAGGTGCATCATCACCCAGAGATCGACAGCCTCGGCCGTCACCAGCTTGGTCAGATGGGCATTTCGAGATACTGTAGAAAAGAAGCAAAGCATGCCCAAAGACATCCAAAGTTGCCAAGCAGTCTGTGTTCAAATGAATCAGTATAGGCCTGCTTAATACGGATATCGCATGAAAATGGTGTCGTTGTCAAATAAGCAATGCTCTCTGGACGCGGCTTTTAGATGGTTTAATTGGATGGATCTGACATTAAAGTAAGCTAGGCAATACGTTAATATACTTCCAAAACCAAGCATAAATATTATAGCTGGTAAGAAACGTCCGGTTGAATATAATTGGATTGGAAGACATTGCTGCCAGTTATATTCAAAATATTCGACAATGCCCTTTGTTTTGTTTCTGGAAACATATTAAATTACCGAGCTGCACTGTACATGTTTTTTCTCTTCAAATATGAATCAACAATGTTCGTCTTGGCTAGACATCATAGAACGAGAAAAAGCATTTATAATACAGACCGTCTGAGTCGATTCGAAAGATCGTCTTATCGAGTGGTCAGTTCGAATCGTCGAATATTCGATGAGTGATGAGGAATAAGGTATGTAACATTAATTTCTGATTACACCAGTAATCCTTAAAATCTAGCTTCTTACCGAATAATAATAATAATAATAATAATAATAATAATAAAAATAATATGTGCTCCATTTACAATCGATTAATTGTAATGAGCGAGATTTATCATTTGTTTAATCATCACGAGTCGAACAACGAAATATAATCCTTAATTGTTGTTAATCAGGTAATAACAGATAATTTGATGTCACGGACAGCAACACGTTTCAATCAATTACTCTTATTTTAACATTCTGCTGACAACCGGTCATCTAGTCATATCGTTTACATTGGTTAGACATCTCGGTTATGATTATGTTGGCCCATTAGAAGGGTGTTGGTGTGGTTAGACCACACGCCTATTGAATTAAGACTATTACAACACGAACTCGCATCACTGGTCAAGGTAGATATTAGCTTTAAAGACGTATCTAAACATAAGGTGAGTTACTGAGCTTTGCTGTGATAACTCTCTCTCTCTCCCTCTCTCTCTCTCTCTCTCTCTCTCTCGCTCTCTCTCTTTCTCTCTCTCTCTCTCTCTCTCTTTCTCGCTCTCTCCCCCCTCCTCTCCCTCTCTCTCTCTCTCGCTCCCTCTCTCTCTCTCCCTCTCTCTCTCTCTTTCTCGCTCCCTCCCCTCTCTCTTTCTCTCGCTCTCTCTCTCTTTCTCTCTCTCCCCCTCCCTCCCTCCCTCCCTCGCTCCAACTCCCCCTCTGTCTCTCACTCTCTCTCTTCCTCCTCTCTCTCTCCCTCCCTCCCTCCCACCCTCCCTCTCTCTCTCTCTCTCTCTCTCTCTCTCTCTCTCTCTATCTCTCTCTCAGAAATATAGCAACAATAAACGTGCTTATTTTGTATCTTAGTTGCGACAATTAAATGTCCCTCAGAACTCGCGATGTGGACTACCTGTTTAGATTAGCGGAAGTTTTGAACAATTAGTCTTGGAATTATTCACACAGCGTGAGTCTCGTCCATTAGCCTACACGCGGAACAAGCGGCAATCGTGTGCGCAAGAAGCAAAGAACGACAACATTTTATACCCAATTAGATTATGTTAACGCTGAATAAGAAAGATCAATAGAAAGTCTTTCATTTACAATTATATAAATATTATCGTGTATGATTAACTATTTCAAAACTAACTTGACTGGGATTTGATGTTGCAAGCAACAACAGCATCTTGCAATCATATTCGTTTCAAAATATTGGGCAGTTTAGAGGCATAGTGCCATTCACCATAAGCAATTTTGTGTGAATAGAACATAACATAAATGTTGACTTTTGTATGTTCAAATAGGCCTGCGTTTTAACCTTTTAATGTACAAAGTTGGTTAGTTAAATTATAATTTTCTCATGGAAAATGCCCATTTGCAGACTAAAGAAGATGATTGTGCCGAATTTACCGCTGGAATGTCTGGTTTGGTTATCTAGCCAATTGTTTCAGTGGTAAAAATTAAAAAATATACTTCTTTAGGTCTGCAAAGTGACAGTGCTCAAGACCACTGCAGAGGCAGAGATATCAGCACAATTTACAATTAAATAAGGATTAATCGGTATTGGCTAAACCGAAAATGTAATTAAACTCAGTTTTTCGGTTTGAGCATGATCACAGCGGCTTGCCAATCGTCATCATAGTAAACAGGTTTACGATGTGAGATTGGTGAATCACGAATACAAAGAAATATTTGGAAAAAGAAAACACGAAATTTGGAGTAGATTAGGGTACAAACTGTTTGGTTGGAGAAGACTCGGTACAAATTGGAGACTATTTCACGGAAATACTGGTCGGCTAGCATTTTACTAATATATTGGCATACCAGTGTTCCTGATACATATTCCGTTATAGATACATTGAGTACCATGCCCATAAAGACGAGGTGAAATAGACTCCCACCATACTTGCACTAGCGCCACCTAGCCACGAATTCTGCCTATAATGCATGTGTCTGCAAGTCCCGCAACACACGCCATCACACACACCCTGCAATGTCTGTGGCGGAAATTTCAAGCCTACATTCGATTCCAAATACTCCAATCCATATCAAGTCTAACTGTTCACGAGGAGCACTTATGACCCTTGAAACAGTCAGAGTAAAGTTCATGTAAGAGAAGAGATTAAAGACCTTCGCCCTCCCGTTTTTGTCACATTGTAAAACTGTAAGAAGCTTTCAGATTGTCTGGAAATCTTTATCCTTTCCAGATTTTGTTATCACTGATAGATTTGCGGAATTTTGGTGTATGGGCACAGTCTTTTCTTCGTGCACGCCTCACCACCCAGAACCCCCTACCCCTATAACATATAGGAAGAACCTGCTACAATGGATGATATCAATCTGCCAAGTATATAAAGTCACATATGTAGGCTGACGTCACAATAAAAATATGCAATTGATGAGGTACCTAAGTCTGTCATGAGCACGCAGACATACTAGTTTCAAAATATTCAACAGCTTACATGTGCTGTATACATGTATAGTTAACACGATATCAGGGACAGCTCCAACTTTTGCAATGCTCTAGCCAATAAATAGATTAGTCAAGTATAAATACCATTTTTGTTTACTTCAATGTCACTTATGGACATGTTTGCAGTCAGTTATCATCAGTTAATACTATCAATTCTACAGTCCATAGAAAATAGGATCTCACTATATAAGAATTCAGGTGCTGAATATTTTGAAACTAATCGGACTGGAGGCTGTTGCTGACTTGGGCATATTCAGTCATATCAGTTTCACAGTATTTAGCATCTTACAGGGATTTTTGGTTTGCGATTTAAAAGCTGGAATTAGTCGGGATATATGCCAATCAATTAAATACAATTTAATAATTAGTCAATGATTTAGCCAATAATACTTCCAGCTCTAAGTTTTACTAGCATTTGGCTAATTGGTAGATCAGTCCCTGTGATATTTGATGTTTGATTGCTACCAACACGGGCATAATATGGGTGAAGGTTAGCCGGAAATGGACAGGGCACGCATATCTAAAAGTGCTAAAAGTGGATTCATGAATCCAAACAGTCACTCAAGCATTGCCGTCATAATCAGCAAGGCATATCAGTAAACTGATATATGCTCCCCGAAGGCATACGCCATAGTTTTTGTTGTTGTCGCTTTGGTTTTATTGGCTACTCGCACCTAGATGTATTCGAACAATGGCATTCTTTGAGGTGCTTCCCCGAAGGGTTGCCATGTTTCTCCGAAGGGTTGCGTAAATAAATTAAAACTTAAATAATTAAAAAGAATAAGGTTGCCTGGTTGTATGAGTTACCATACCTAATGTACTATCTATGCACCATCTGCAGCCACTCATCTCCACATCCTCCACTAAGCGAATATTCATATCATCTCATCACCTACAACGTATAACTCTATACAAAATAAAACAACATAATCAGTCTAATAAACATACACAGCACCCAATACGTAAAATATCAACAATAATATGAGAACTATTATCGTCACAACAAACCATAATTAACAATAACACAATAGTCAAACAATCTATATAACTAAAACAGTTGTGATCAATAATAACATAACTGCCCTACGTGCAACACAGCTGCATGTAATGGTCATACGCCATGCGGCTCGGGTAATTACATCGCAATAGTAACGTATGCCAAGCACAGGGAGAGGCTCTTGGTGACCTGAGTCATCCCAGATTACATCACCCCCTGTCTATCATGTGCCCACGTGTCCCGGGGTCGGGCACACGCTGGATGCACATTAGCCATGAGAATGGGTCCCATGCCGGACATGCTTCTGTGTGCACTAGGTGCGTGCAATAACTCAAAATACAACTACATATATTAATACAAACAACCCTTAAACAACACGATAAAAATAAAAGAAATGTAAACTTTGTACATATTTACAACAATAATGGAATGGTATGACCGCGTAAAGATGTTAATGATGTGTCGTACCACAACAAGATGAACAATAATTATGAAACAGTACAATACAGTAGAATGTATCATACAGATACACCACATAGTTACCTTTCAGGTTACCAGATATAAAGGTGTGTTAAAGGGCATGCGGGGGATGCACAGCACAGTACTCACCAGAACCGATAGTGGATGCCACCTTCTGGATGGCTGCCCGCTCGCATCGGTTCATCAATTAATCCACCAAGGTTGATCAATTCCCTTGGTGTACGAGAAGTGCACTGCCCATCTCGTATAGATTCACTTGAATCTTGAGACGTTCCCTTTGACTTTACCAAACAGGCGATGCAACACAGCTTGACTTTCGGCCAAACGCTGCACCGATATGAAATACATAAAATAAATAAAAATATGATACAGGTGACAAATACAATAATAATCACGTCACTACGACCTAACTCGTCGATACTGGTCACGGTGATATTAATATCTGTTAAAGGTGCTAAACTTACCATCTTGACCTTGCGTAAATGGTCCCATTTGACGGTTTCAAGGTGTTTTACAATCTGTGATTGGTTCAAGACATCTGAACTTTCTATATTGGTCATGTTTAGAACTGGCAACACTTCGACGTATTGGTGGTCGTAGGCCATAATGGGCCTATAATGACAGCCAGCTCCACTGTAAGCATATCGCTGGGGGTGTAGTACATATATCCCGTTCGAAAGTTTGTGCTCTGCAGTGTGCTTGCCCAAACAATGTACTTTTACAGTCACCTCAAATGTGTGTAATACTGTCCCCATATACTATCCCTTAAATAACATACTACTAGTATCGTTGGATTAGACAATATGCTTACAAGACAGGGAAGATGGGAAGAATCGATTTGCGGACTACCTTCACACACATGCGGCGTTCGCCACGACACTTATCAGGAGCGAAATACCAACCGGTGCGTGTATCAAGTCCAATGTTAATAAGGTGCAAGTTAACGTGCACAAAATGGCCAGGAACATGTAACGGAACGGGCCATGAGTGTACTCCATATTCAACATAATTTCCATCATCAATTAAAGGTAGAACAGCCACAAAATATGTCGATCTCGGATCCTTCCACAAAGGCCAAACAATGACGTTACGATAGTACCATTGAAACGGAGTGATCAGCTTTGCACTAGCATCAATCTGTCAAGACATACTATTCAAATCAGTAAGACTAAATAGTTCTTCCATCAAACGTCCTAGTTCTAATGAAGCAGTTCGGCATTGAAATTTCATGACCGATCGTTGGTACTCATGGGCAGTGCCCTCTATTGAGTAAGCCGCCTAGCCAATGCATGTCAAAGTGAATAGCTGCTGTTTCTAGGTAAAAAAGTCGGTCTCCAGTTTATTAACTTGGTTGGCCGTATTTTGTATTGCGTCTATCAAGTCATTGAGTCATGTCCTGTCTACGTTAACTACCTTATACAGATGTTTAATTTGCATTGTTAATTCGTTAATATAATGAATAATCATATTTGTCTTAGTCATCGAGTCTTTCACAATTTCTTGAAGTTTCTTAATGTCTCCGCTAGCAGCTACTCCAAACAAAGATGAGGCTATGTCGCCCACAAAATTTAGAAAACCATGACGCTTCCTAGATGTAGCGGCTCGGATGATTGTTGGTTCACGGGCGTTTTGTGCACATTTATCAAACGACTAGACAAACTAGTTATACCATGTTTAGATAGTAACTTCCTATTACTAGCGATTTCAATAACGTCACGTACGAATTTGACTTGCTTGCCGAAATTAATAGGTAAACATGGAGCTGAAATGGACATCAAAACAGTCCATTCCGCACGAACAGTTAAAATCGCAATATGTTGCGTAAGTAACACTCCATTCTTAATCTTTTGAATATCAGGCAATGTTGTTCCACTGATACTAACACAAATGCTAAGCACTAAAAATAATGTAAATACGACATGGAGTGCAAACTGACACATTGTGGTAAACACTACTACCTCTAAACTATATGCAAACAATACGGTCAGATGAACTATCGAGTAGTGAGTGATATATGATGGTTGATGACAGCGGTTATATAGTGATGAAATTGTGCATCAGTCATCGGAATATCCACCAGACCAAAGTGTGGGACTTTCCGGTGTGTATGATTGAAGTATTCAGATCTATGCTTGCATTTCTGCAAAGTGTCACCTGAAGTTGGTGCTCTGCTAAAAATATGTGCTAATCTATCACTGCTGTCATCATCCACACTCATCTCGGATGTGTCATCAGGCATAGGTTCATCCACTACTGACTCATGCTCATTTGTCATGTCTATATCTGGAACCGATGTAGCAATAGTTTCTGTTACCATTGGTTCTGCAACCACCAGATCTGGTTTTTCCACTCGACTAGTATGTCAGGAAATACCTGAGGGACCGGCTGTTCCCTCGGGAACTAGGATAGGAAGTTGTGGTTCTTTACAGAACTTCATCAGTTCCAGATGGCTAGCCGCAGTACCCTTACCGGGTTTCCTAGTCGGTTGCTCTCGGATATTATCCCAACACAATTCAGGATCAACAATCCGAAGCATGGACACACTCAGGATGCGGGTTACACCAGATCTCTGATGTCGTATATGGGCTACAGGGCCATTGATCTTGTAGATTTCGTATTCAAGATCATTACAGGTTGTTAGCTTCATCGGTTCATATGCCGCCACAACAACAGAATCTCCCACCTTGAATTCCACAGCGTAGGCTCGTTTATTAATAGCCTCGCGATGATGCTCTCGGGAATGCTCAGTATTTGCATGAGCTCTCACCAGTGCATTATTCAAGTTGGTGAGACTATCGCCCAAATCGTAAGATCCATCCATGAGCATCGCCATTGGCAATCTTCCACGCCTGCCATATGTAAGATAAACAGGTGTATAACCTGTTGTTGCATGATGGGTATTGCGATAAGCTAGGAGGGAAGAACTTAATTCATCCTCCCAAGCCCTGGCTTGGTTGTTTACACCTTTCTGAATTAGTTCCTTAAGGGTGTGGTTGAAGTTCTCAGTTCTACCAGTGGTCTGAGGGTGGTAGGGACTTGTCCTTCTATGCTCAATCCCATAGTCCTTGTACATACACTTCAGTTCATGTTCATTGAACTCACCTCCTTGATCAGTTATCACGATTTCAGGTACACTGTGTCTCGCACAATACTCGTTAAAGAATTTGTCTTCAATCTCCTCTGCTTTCTTTGAAGGAATAGGATACGCTTCCACCCACATGGAGCAAAGATCAACTATGGTCAAAATGTACCGATTCCCCTTAGTGTGCTCGACAAAGGGTCCTACTAATACTAAATCCATGCCACCAATCTGTCCAGGATACCTTGCCATGGCATTTCTGTATACACTGGATGAGTGTTAACAGGTCCATTAACTTGGCATGTGGTACAATGGCCCAACATGTTGATAAAATCAGGGATTTCCAGAGGAAAGCATCACCGATTAAGCTCAAGGTCTTCTGTAATCGTTGATGTCCTGCATGATGGTGTGCTTCGTCCATTACTAATGTACGATCATGGGAAGGTAAGACTAAACATTGATACTCAGTGTCCACGCTGATGGGGGCATGAGTACAGTACAGAGTGCCGTTATGTACTGTATACTCATCAGGAACATCAACAAACATCTCAGGAAATTAAGCTAACTGTTCATCGCATAATTCCTGGTATGGAATACCATATACTTCCATCGGAATATAGGGAAGAATTCCATCCTCCACTTCCGGAATTACATAAACACTGGTGTCAAACGTTGCAGTTTCCTGAGGCTGTCTCAACCAAGACAACATGTCTGCATGGACATTATGGGATCCTTTGATATATTCACTCTTACACCCATACTCAGCTATAAGCACTGCCCAATGCTGGACCTTCGTATTACGGACTTCGCCCACAAACAGAATCTTAAGAGGTTTGTGATCCGTATACACAGTGAAATCAGCACCAAAAAAGAATGGGCCACAATTTCTTCAGGGCATAGACCGTGGCATAAGCTTCCTTCTCAATAACTGGCCAGTTAAGCTGGGATTTCTTGAGAGTACTGCTTACATACTGGATGACTCACTCCTACACCAAAATTGCACCTATTGCATAAGAAGACGCGTTGGTGTACATAAGATAGGGCTTCTTCAGATCAGGATAGGCTAGTAGAGTCTCACTGCATAGCAAGTACTTTAACTTGTCAAACGCCACCTGCTGTTCCTTAGCCTGTTCAAATCTTCGCTCCTTTATCATGAGATCAATTAATGGTCTGGCTATCTCTGCATAACCTGGTACGCACGACCTGTAATAGACAGTTGCACATAAAATGGTCGTGAATCCTGCTACATCCTGCAGAGGCACCATCTCATGAATGACTTTAACCTTTTGTATCTGGGTTGAGATACCAGCTGCAGAGATGTGATAACCAAGCAGATCCACTGACTTGCTTGCGAAATCACACTTCTTATGCTTTAATTGGAGATTGTGCTCATGCAATCTCTTCATTACAAGGTATAAATGATGAGCATGTTCCTTGTGACTTCGAGAATATACCACAATGTTGTCAACAAAAACATGCATAAATTTACCACCATAACCATGGAAAACTGCGTTCATAGCACGTTGGAAAACCACGCCACTGTTGCAAAAACCAAAGGACATACGGGTCCATTCAAACTTCCCAGCTGGACACACGAACACTGTCTTCTCGATGTCTTTAGCTGCCATTGGAATCTGGCAATAACCAGACTTCAAATCCATCATAAACAACAGAGTTGCTCCCAGCATACTATCAAAGATATCAGAAATATTGGGCAATGGAAAATTATCCCTCGGTACTGCCTCATTAAGATGGCGGTAGTCCATGCAAAATCAGGTCTTCCCATTCTTCTTGGGTACTAGGGTGATGGGAGATGCCTAACGAGATGATGAAGGCAAGATTATGCCTGTATCCAGTATCTCCTTGACTTGCTCCTCCACAACATGCTGCTTCGTCAACAGTAATCGATAAGCATGTTGTCTAATAGGATAACAATTGGTTGGGATCATACACTCTACCAAAGGATTCCTACCCAGTTCTTTCAGATGATCGGTAACAAATATATCAGCATATTCCTTACGAACATCATTGATAACTTTGCTACCGGTTGTCTCAGTGATACTGGCCTCAGCATAGTATTCATTCTGGTGCCTATAAGGAACAAATAATTTGTTTGTTTTCCCAAACCATTCCATTTCAGCCTTTCTGTAATTAGTAATAGCCCCACCCGCGTACACATCATTGGCCCCAATTAATCCATGATATCTCATCTTCCTAACAAGCATAGTGAGAATTGGCCATGCACCTTGAAACTTGACCTCAGTTTCACCTAGCACGTCAATGGGAGATCCATTTACAGTTAATAAGACATGTGCCTTCCTTAAGGGTCAGGCGCCTAACACTGTCTTCCAAATATCACTCCTAATGAGTGACTTACTGGCACCAGTATCGATAAGGATATCTATACTATGCTTACCAGTATCGATTTCATTACTGCGACCCATTATCTCACTCAATAACAGTTGGACCAGCAACCAGTCGGTCACAGGCTCCCTCCATTGCTGTTTAGCCATGCAGGACTGAATCCACCAGCCTGCATACGAGTGCCTTCTGCTGCTCCCGTAGTGATCACGGCATGCACTCTGCATATTGCCATCACTGCCATAAACCTCTTCTCCATATGCGTCAGTACTGTGACCGGTCAGGACGAAGTCATCTTGATCCTCATATGGTGTGTTATCCAAGCGGATCATGTTATTCTTTCACACATTCCATGATCCCCAGGCAGGCATAGTCATCGCGTCTACTTCCATATCCTCAACTGGAAGATTATAGTATGGACACTGCACCTCTGCATGGCTGTATGCTCCACATTTCCAGCACTTGTCAAATGTTCCATCGTGGTGATGGGCTGGTCTTTTTCATTGTTCTAGCGGATCTTCCTCGTGCCGACATTTAAATACAGGTCAAAATTTTGATCATTCATGTTGTATAGTCTGTGACGGTCATTGCTGTCTGGGCAAGCTATGGTCAGGTGTCTTGCTGGTCCTACATTCATGTGCCATGTGGCCTACTTTGCCACAATTGTAACAGGTCACGGTTCTTTTCGGGTTGGTCGGTCGGTTATTACTAGTTGTCTGGTTATTATTAGCTTGCGTGCCCTGTCGCTTCATGTGCCCTACTTGTCCACGGCTGTGGCATCTAATGGTTCATGGCTGCTTATGCTGTGGTGAAGACCGGGATTGATTATTCACTGCTGTTATGCCAGTCAATTTCGCACGCATCTCCTCCTGGAGATCTTTGACCATCGAAAAGATGTTCTTCATAGCCTTCTCTTGTTGGGCAATCATTCTTCTTTCTAATTCATTCAATTGTTTTCTTCAGTTCTGTACTGTATCATTATAATGGTTTTCGGATGGTGATTCAAAAGCCTTGATCTCTATTCCATCTACTTCCATCGGGTCATCACGTCTACGAGTGTCTTTAAGATTCATGGCTTCGAGCAAATCGCTCATATCACCCTGTTCGTCCATATAACTCATAGCCTTGTCCAAAGTATCGCTACCCTTTGTGAGAACATGTCTAGCCAAAGAAATGTCCAATAGAGCTTTGATATAAGCCCTTATGACAATCCTGCAGCTGTCTGGGTTGTTATCAGGATACGCTTTCTTTGCCATGTTCCTAAATCGTTATTGAAGGAGTTGATCCCTTCCCCTTTCTTCTACCTAACTTTTTCAATCTCGCATTTGAGTCGCTCTGAATAGTTAGCTGACACAATGTGGTTGTAAATTTCATCACAGATGATGGTGCGTCTGTCCCTGGTGGCGAGATACAAATCAATGTCTTTGTGGAGTTGTCCACGCATTGTCCAGCTGATAATGTATGCTGGGTCTCCTGGCTGCTCTGGACGCATGGCATCTACGGTGAATCTACATGCTTCTACATACTCTCGGACATCAGCCGGGATATGGCCGTCACACTGCATAATGTGCTGTACATGGTCGTGAAAAGTGTCATGCTTAATGCGCTGTTCTTCGCGTTCTAATGATGCGGTCGTGAATCCATTTAACCTTTCCTTAAGATCAGCGGTCATTTGATTAAACGCATGGAATAACATGTTAGGTGATTCCATGCATGTGTCTAAACGTGTGTGCTCCTGACGGCTGGGTAACTGTTGCTGTTGCTGATGATGGGCCATTTCTATTGGTGGTGCTGATTCAACTGCAGATTCTGGTGACCTTCGTACTAGACATTGTGCTACGTCAATAGTGGTTATTCCGTTATTCATATAAAATATATATGCACGTTGATCTGTGCAATAGTTCCGGGTAGATGGTCGGGATGTTCGCATCTGGGATTGGGTACCTCTAGAGTAATTTTAATTGTCCCGTCTGCCTTGTATTCTGTATGGGTCAAGACAGTTATTCTGTATGAAGAGATAATTTGTTCTAGATAAGCGTCAATAACAGTAGAATAGCATTGTAGGGAGTTTCTTGCTTCAGCAATTTCTTCCATAAATGGTACTCACTGTTTAATAAACTGTCCGTCTCAAGAACTGTTGTCGTCGTTGAAGATATCTTGCCTCGTCATGGTCGCCAATGAAAATTCTTGGGGTGTCAAATGATGTTCTTTTACTCACGATTCTCTGAAGTCAGGTACTCGGTGTAGTTCGGAAAAGGTGGTCTTCCTTTCTCTACTGATTCTTATCTTCAAAGCACAACTAAACACTTTTGCAAATTTAATATATAACTTATAAACGGTATTAATGTATAATAAAATCAGAGCCATATTGCAGGCTAGATCATCTTAATATAAATGTAATAATTTCAACTATCAAACCTAACTTTAATTTTTCCTTACAAAGATTCTAACCTATACTAATTGAATATCAATTGCTGATGGTAAACTATTAGCTGAAGAGGTATTACTTCTCAGTAACAGCGCAATCGGAAGATTAAAGATTTGGACCTCATGCACGCCCGTATATACAATAAAAGTGGATTCGTGCATGACGTCGGCGTAATGACGTTTCAGAGGGCTTGCCTGGCGATTTCCAAAATCTAACTACTTTGATTGGTTAACACTCTCCCGCCTACACTCAAAAGAGGGTCAGACTCAACGGGTCAGAACCAATATGCAAGTGATGCCTTTTGACAGAATACATATACAAATCTGCTTTGACAAGCCTCGTCAAGTCCCATTCCCTGCATACTTTCATTCCACTTACTCATTGTTCTGTTGTGACAAGAGCGTTAACCATTCAAGTATTAACCTAACAGGATTACTTTATCATTGGCACATTATATTTGGACACGATAACTAATGGTTATGGGATGTCATGACGTATGCCTAGGTGATCTCTGACCTGGCATGCACATTCTGGTTAATTACCAGAAATACGCATACATCACGGGATTTCCACGTGGTGCTGAATCATATAACTGCATCTGTATACACCATTTCTGCTATCTGACTTGTTTCTTCGAATCATGTAAATATCCATCTTAATACACCATCTGCGAATAATTACCCAGGTACCAAAAGGTAGCCGTGGGGTTAGCGGGTAGCTAGTCCACAAATCCCATATTTACAAAATGTACATATACTATAGGTCGATGTCACAATCATAAGTGACACACTACTCCGTCATGAGGCTGGAAGGGTTCGTTAAGTGTACGAACTGTATGTCTTTGATGGATTTGTTATTTAGTAAATATTCTGATGAATAGACATCAACATTGCCAAGTCAAATTAGCTTCGAAATATTCAACAGCTTGCCTGTATAGCAATTTTGAAATTGAGATTCTGATAATTCAGGGTTCATAGTATATTAATTGATCCCAACACGCACACCACAAGGGTGGAGCTTAGCCATAGATGTATGGAGCAAAGTTAGAATTTGACCCCTCTATTCCTTTTAAAGCTCAGTTTATCTCACTTCTTACTGACTGAAAACAGCAGCAGCATCCAATCGAAAGGTCTGTGACGTGCACCTGGACTATTAGCATTTTAACCACCGTATTTGCATTTAAAGAGGCACGAGGATAATTTTCGAAAAAATCCAAGATGGTCACAAAAGGAATTGGCCAAACAAAATAATCATTTGATATGTTGAGCCCTATCGCCCTAAGATCACTCCACCCAAGTGTCGTTGAAATCAGGCCATTAATTAAGGAGTTACGTTTTAATCCTTACCACTCTGAATTCTCTGATGTCAATATTCTATCTTGTACTATGTCAATAGCAAATAAACCGGTGTACATTTTTAACAAGTTCGGTGGATTATGTTGCTGTCTATGACAACAGCATCTTCCGCCAACCTTTTGAAAAATGAACACCAGATCATCTTTTAATTTAATTTTAACTTTTTAAATGTTGACATCTGAGTTGTAAGGGTTAAATGGTTATTGGAAATGTTCAAACACTCTTAAGATGTCAGCCAAAAATCGCCTAACTAGAATTAGTAGAAGTTCTAGAGCCTAATCCTATATAATTCTTCCAGCCAAATCTGCATAAAATCTAGAAAGCGGTTATGGAGTCACGTGTTAACAATTTCCAGTAAATTTTTCATTAAAATATCAAACATTTTTAACACAAAACCTGGCCAAGCTAAATTCTGAAAAGAGGTTCTGAAGCCTAGCACGATAGGCTCATCCTAAACATTTTTGAAAATATCTATCAAAATTGACAAACCAAAATCCTGAATATAAGTTCTAGAACCTACAATGTACCCTGCTAGTGTGCGCCCAGCCACTGAGAGTTGAAATCAACCAAGCAGTTAACGAGGAGTAGCGCTTTGGCAATTTGCAGTACATTCTTCTTCTTCTTCTTCTTCTTCTTCTTCTTTTTGATCGCTGGTATCACACTTGGAGAGCCGTTCTAAAGATGAAATCTGTGGTTTTCTGCAGTTCTTCCACTGGCCCATACAGCTTTTCAAGAAAAGAGGTTGACAAAGGCCAGATCTCTTCTCTCAGCAGCTGATACGTTACTGCAACATTGAAGTATGTGCTCTGTGGTCTGTTCTGCTTCTCCACAAGGACAAGCGGGCGATGTCGTAAGGTGGAACCGCATGTACATGTGTTGGTTTAGTCTGTTGTGTCCAGTTCTGAGACGAAAAATGGTCACTTGCTCTGGCGTCGAGAGATGATGGTAGGCATCTTCTTATTGAGGTGTTCTATAGAGTGACTTGATGACAGTCTTCATCTCTGTAAGGGTAAACATGTTTTCTGTCTGATTCTCTTCTGCACCCACCTTTGCCATCTTGTCTGCTTCCTCATTTCCTTGGACTCCACAGTGTGAGGGTATCCACTGCAATGCTATCCGAAAGCATGTGATGGTTTGTAGTGCTTCTTCAAGTTGTGGCCGCTTACCTTTGGTGATAGCCTCAAGGACGGAGCGGGAATCAGATAAAAGGCAATCTGTGCAATAGGGACTGCTGTTCTGCTGATGGTATTAGCTGCAGTCTTCATAAAAGCTAACATTGTTATCCCAAAAAATGGCTATTTAAATTTTTTATATAAGTTCTGAAACCTAGCCACATAGAGTCATTCCAGACAAATTAAGTCGAATTCCGTCAAGCCAATAATGAAGAGTAGTGTTTTGACAATTTCTGGTACATCTTTCATATACAATCTAAGATTTTCACCCAAAGGATTGACCAATCAAAGTTCGGTTTATACGTTCCAAGGCCTACACTCTTAGCGTCCTTCCAGCCAAATTGGATTGAAATCCGCCTAGCCAATCCGATAGACAGACCCGGTCACCATGGGATAATAATATGTATGCACATACATGTAGCAGTTTATCTGTCCGGCAATCGGTTAATGAGTAGGCCTTTAAAAAAAATAGTTGACAGACAGACATATGATAGACAGACGCCATAGCATAGCTCACTTAGCATTTCAGGCCAGGTGAGCTAATAATAAGATGCAGATACATAGCCGCTCATCTGCATGCCATGAAACTGACACATCGGGGTTAACACTTTAACACTCAAGGTGGGTAGGTGACCCAAAATGGTAACCAAGCCAGTCATTTCAGTGATAGATTTTCAAAAATAATCTCTTGGTCTGCATACATAGATATTTTCTATGAGCAAATTGGAATTTTCTTGAACAAATTTGAGAGTCAAAGTTCAAGTCACCTAAAATTTACCTTTGCAATGTTCTTGAGAAATAAGATACTATTTTAGATGATTTACCAGTGCAATGAATGACTCGATAAGTAAGCCAGTCATACCAGTCCTAATTTTGGCGAACAAATTCTAACCTGGAAATTGACTAAGAAAAAATCTGTTTTACCTACCTTGACTACCGAATAGTCAAACAGTCGAACAAGTGACTACAGGTGTGTCTACAGAATCAAATTCTATCTACCACTAGAATATTGACTAAAGCTATCCAGATGACGCAGCATAAAGCAATATTTTGACCAATTTTAAGCAACTGAGAAACAATCCAGACTGAGGTCTGATCCCAAATATGGTTTTACTGTCTACAATAGAAGCTGCCAATGTCCAGAAATATTCAATAGAATCCTCTCTCTGAAGACTGGAGAATGCGTGCATGTATAAATATAATTATTTTAATATTAACCTGCATTTTAAATTATCTATACAACAGACCATGTTTGGTTTAAACAGAATTTTATTTTGTTCAAGGCGAGCACAGTAAGACATAAGTCTTATACACGTGTCTCCCATACATACAAATACAATACATTAATAAATACATCAAGATGGGGTATAATAAAACATAATTAAATAGTAACGTATGTATAACTAGTTAAATGATAATTTATATCAACCACTGTTTAGTCATCATAACACGTAAGTAAATATATGTAATGATTCAAGGGAGATAACTCTCGTGGACAGATATATTGACATATAATCACGACTGGTGGTTTGCCACAAAGTAGATTTATTAGCATAATGTATTTGACACTAATCCACAGAGATGGTCTCTGAAAACACAAATAAAGTGTAATTCTTACCTGCTAAAACAAACTTTTAGTCCATCAGCAAATTGTCAAATCTGTCACTAATTTTAGGGAGGATGGACGAATTGAAAATTTCTCAAGCTCACTGAAGGTGAGTCTGAGATCTAATAAAATAAACAATAACAATTATTTTTAATATTTTAATCATAAAAAATGCAAATCTTTGCTTAATAGTTGTCCACAGGCAGGTCAAGAGGTTTAAAATAAATTTACCTCTGGAATGACTGGCTCAATGGACATTTCCATGTTTAGCTATGCCCCGCCCATCACTAGCTAAGCTCCACCCACACCTCGCCGTGTTGTGATTGATCGATCCCCAAAATAGTATCTTTCCTGAAAACTATACAGGGAAGCTGTTGAATATGTTGTAACTAATTTGACTGGGTGCTGTTGCTGCCTATGGCAGCAACAGCTCCCAGTCAAATTAATTTCAAAATATTCAACATAATACTTATTAAATAGTAAAAACAAACAATTTGTACAAGAACACATAGACCGTCTTCAGATATGCGTTCGTGGCGTACTTATCGACATCATTCATGACGTCATTCATTAGGATGTCATTCTACACATCACGCAGTTCATTATGACGTAGGCCAGTAGTAGTAGTGTCAGGATTAAAATGATACCACCTCCCTCAACTGGCCGCCGTTCAGCAATCCATGGCCCCCACCGCCCTCTCAATCCCTGGGCATAGGGTTGTTGAGACAGGTTGTTAGTGTATGCCTCTAGATGGAGGCCCCAGGGATTGAGAGGGCGGTGGGGGCCACCACAGATCGCCGAACGGCTGCCAGTTGAGGGAGGTAGTATCATCCCGACCCTACTCCTAACACACATAATAGGGTCTGAACGCCCGTCTAGAGACAAGCCTCCACAGTGATATACACCACTGATCGTCTTGTGATATACCACAAATAATATTGTCTGAACGCCCATTTAGAGACAAGCATCCACAGTGATATACAGCACTGATCGCCTTGTGATCAACCACATATAATAGGGTCTGAACGCCCATTTAGAGACAAGCATCGACAGTGATATACACCACCGATCGCCTTGTGATCAACCACACATAATAGGGTCTGAACGCCCATTTAGAGACAGGCATACACAGTGATATACACCCTGATCACCTTGTGATCAACAACACATAATATGGTTTGAACGTCCATTTAGAGAAAAGCCTCCACAGTGATATACACCACTGATCGCCTTGTGATCAACCACACATAATAGGGTCTGAACGTCCATTTAGAGACAAGCATCCACAGTGATATAGACCATTGATCACCTTGTGATCAACCACACATAATAGGGTCTGAACGCCCATTTAGAGACACGCATCGACAGTGATATGCACCACTGATCGCCTTGTGATCACCCACACATAATAGAGTCTGAACACCCATTTAGAGACAAGCATCTACAGTGATATACACTACTGAATGCCTTGTGATCAACCTCACATAATAGGGTCTGAACGCCCATTTAGAGACAGGCATCCGCAGTGATATACACCATGATTACTGTTGCACAGCTTCGCGCTATTGCAAAGCAATTCGGCCTTAAAGGCTACTCTAAGGTCAAGAAGCCGACCTGCTCCAGATGATTGGACAGGCCCGTGCCGAGGAGTTGCAGAAGGGACTCTCCAGAGCAATCAAGACGGGAAGGTTTCCAGTGCTTAACAAAGATGATCCTTGGAATCCCCACAAGAAAGCACAGCGGATACGTGAGCTTCGTCAGTTGGACGTGGAGGTGACTGCTAGCTTGCAAGCCAAGATGGTAGCGAGGCGGATGGCGGACCATCCACTCGAGCGCTTAGCTCCCCTACACAGGATCACTAAGCGAGTGATGAGGGTGCCGAGGTCTGAACCCTTAGCCCGGAGCATGAGGCGAGAAGGCGAACACATTCTCGATCAGCGTCTCAGCGAAAGGGAGACAGAGGATAGAGGACGCCGGTCAGTACACTGGACATTCTTCAGAGGCCTAGAAGGAGACCTCACAGGCCAGACCATACAAACGATCCAGCATACTGTCCAGAACGCCTTCTACCTCCGCTACACCCATACCTATCGCATCCGTCACATCGAAGACGGAAGGGTGATGGTCTTCCACAAGAATTCTCGAGGGAGCCCGTGACTGAACACCATAGGAGCAGCTCAGGATTGGGTGGCAGCAAGAGAGCAAGTCCGCCACCACACAGACAATATCGATGGACCCAACACCAAGTGGGCTTTCATTCGATCAATCAATGTTGAGGACAGGGCTGTCATCGACCACCAACCTCTGCTTGGGACAGGCCCAGACTGGCTACGACAGAAGAAGAGTATGACTGCCCTCGACACCTACAGGGACAACATGTTTCTCTAAAGATGTCTGGCAGTCCACCGAGGAGCGAGAGCTGATAGAAGTACAGCTCCTGCACGAGAGCTTGCCACATAGTTCTACGGCAAGACAGTGACAGTACCTGATGTCCGCAAGACCTCGCTGCATATGACTTAGCAATCAGCCAGCTCGCGTACCTCACCACAAACATTGGTCCCAGCAACCACAAGCTTGTAGTCGTCTAGCTTATCCACCTGCTGGATGGCTCCTCCCTTCTGAACCAGGACGGCAACAGTGCCACAGTCCGATGCACCACGATGTAATGTCAGCTCTACCAGTTGGCTAGCTGTGGCTTGGACCTGCTGGTGTTCTCGCTCCACATGCACGCTCCGCTGTTTGGAACCCATTTGCTTCGGCTCCTGGTCATTCTTGTCATGCCAGACATGAAGCCTTGGAGCATTCATCGTCGCATCTGCGAGCTGCTCAGTGTACACCTGGAGGAACAGCCTATCCTGCATGGCAGCCGGATTCACGTGTGTGTTCTCGAGGAGGATTACGAATGGAACTGCCACAGCCTTCTCGACACCTGCCCATAGTTCAAATTCCGTGAACCCCTCATTGCACCCACAGCATAGTACCCCTTTCTCTTCTCATAGAAGGTTGGTCCACAAGCCAACGGGTCTAGGACTCGGTATTCATCGTTCACATAGGTGGTGTCCATGGTGCTGTTGCTCTGCACGATCTCCCACCTGTTCAGAACCTGCGGGAGCTCTACCATCTGTTCTATTGTGCTCTGAAGCTTGAACTCGAGTGTCATGTTCTTGATCTCGTGGATCTGTGCCGAGATTGCAAAATCAATGTATTTCCCAGCAGCGGACAACAAGTTCTCATCGTGTATACTGGGTCGAATGACCATCAGGCAGTCCTTCCGAGGATCAGTGCGCTGCGATGTCGTGTGTTCAATGGCCCAATCTGGATGTTGCACATACTGCAGCATGTTTAAGATCCGGGTATATAGAGGTTTTTAACGGCTGCCATGTTTGGTAAAGTTCTCCAGCAGATTGTCTATAGGCTGCAGGACAAGTAGGCACGACAGTTACATCCATGCTGTGCACTGCCCCCACCGTGACAGGGTCTGAGGACTGCTTCGTGACATCAACGGTATCCACGAGCGAGCAAAGCTCACACCTCCGTCTGATGCGGAGATACTGGCCGCCATAGAGGAGGGAGCACCAGCTCGTTGTACAAAAGAACTCCAGATTCGGATACTCCACTGGAAGTTTGAAAGCACCGAGGGCAAGGTACTACCCAACCTATCTGTGGCCCCAACCAACAGTCCTGTTATTCTAGCTCTCCAAAGGGCGAGGGTCGACCCCAAAGATCTACTGATGGTCGGAAGGTGGGCTGGCGTATGTAGCCTCCATAGCCAGGAAGAGCGAGATATGCTGGATAGAATCCAGTCTAAAGCTAATAGCGCCCTCAGGGAGGGGGTCAGGTTTGAGCACCTTCAACGAAGAAGGGTGCAAGAGAGTGGCCATTGATCTGGCAGCATTTCTGATATTCCCAGATAACTACCAGGACTACATCATCAAATCCCCTAACAAGTCAAATGCTAAGCACTCATGGAAAAGGCGAGTCTTCCGTGAGATGCACCAGATGAATAGAATAAAAAAAGGACCCTCTGTGGCTAGAGTTTCAGTGACAGTACGCACCTGACGAAGTAGCATCTGACGAAGTAGCTTCTGACGAAGGTCTTCAAGCCTCTGACGAAGTAACGGAGAACGCGGACGAAGTTCCTCAGCCTTCTGATGAATGAAAACAAAGTTGCGGCTGCTGCGACAGTCTGTCTGCGATGACACATAGAGCAGGCTAGTTTCCTGGCTGAATTCAGATTGTAGGTGAAGGTCTGAACCCTTTCCAGAGATGGGTTGAAGTGCGACAGCTCACCTGTCTCCGTGTTGCTGAAGATGAAGCAGTATAGATCAGCTGCCCTCTGTACACCTGCGATAAAGTCCCCTTTGCTCTCCTTGAGAGTTAGGCTGCCGTATATGGTCTTAAGCAGGGCACGTCCACACTTGGAGCTGAAGTATAGCAACCAGGCATTGTGGCGGATGTCCGGTGAGATCTCGCGGGTGTACTTCTGAAAGAGGATGAAGACAGTTATCTTTGTGTGCGGGTTGCGCCTGGTGATGTTGCTGAGGCAGGTGACTGTCTTCCGGTCCATTGCAGGGGCATCGATAACTAGAACAAGTGGTTCTGTCAATCGGGCTGCCAGCAGCTTCTCCATCAGTGCTTGCAGGTTCTGCGTCTTGATGATTGGGCCATTGTACCATTGATCATTACTGTCAACCACCTCAGTGGCGGAGTCAGACACCAGAAGGATGTAATGAGAGCAAGATGTTTTTCCCGTGTCCTGATGGGGGAATGATCAGCACCACCTGGCCAGCATCGGCCGGCCTACTGTCGAATGGTACAGACATGCATGCGGAAGATGGTTATCACTTGGTCAGCGGTAGCCTTGTCTATATCTGGGAGACTAAACGGCAGTACTTCCTGCACCAGCTCATTCGCCTGCAGAGCGGGGAATCATGCACCTCCGGCGGATACGAAGGATACGATGGAGACAGCAAGCATGAAATCCCAGCTGCAGCTAAGATAGCGTAGAGGGCCTGTGTCAGCACCCACAGTATCTAGTACATCCAGCATCTGCATGATACATGCACAATAATCCAAGACTATCCTGTGGTCTTAAACGGCAAACCAAAGAACCCTGACTTCTTCACCTCTGGTAGCTGGAGGCTGGTGGTAACACCTGTTTTGCCATCGACAGTGATAATGCTCTTTGCTT
Organism: Chaetoderma sp. LZ-2023a; assembly: GCA_034401795.1. Lineage (NCBI taxonomy): Eukaryota > Metazoa > Mollusca > Caudofoveata > Chaetodermatida > Chaetodermatidae > Chaetoderma > Chaetoderma sp. LZ-2023a. The sequence continues at coordinate 107,164,706 of CM067373.1, forward strand.
TCTAGGTATGTGAGTGACAGAGTCATAGTGCTATATACAGATGGCTTAAATCTACTAGTCATACCCCCAGTGAAATAGTTGGCCATAGGAGGACCACGCAGTCGGGCAAGGGAATAGGTGGCAGTGCTCAGGGTTGGTCCACCATTCGTGGGCATTTGCAATTCTCAGTCCGCGTGCTCGACTATGGGCGACACACTGCCCTCTGACACGCCATGCCTCATATGCTGCAGGGGTCTCGTGACACATTTCTCACTATTCAGAGGTTTTAAACGTAGGCGACGATGATCTCAGCCATAGCACTCGTTGCTAGCCCTAGATTAGTGTAACACGTTCACCCATGATCTTGGCGGCAACAGTGTAGGATGCACCACCAAGGGCGATCTTTGGGATGTGGTGAGTTATTCCAAGACAGTGCCTGCCCACCCCACTCACCACTGTAGCGAGGACAGCCACAGTGGTGGCAGGAAGAGCCTCATTTTCCCCCCGTCATCTTCACCACCGCCACATTCGCCGCCACGGTACTGGTGACATGGACTGCAAGAGGGTTTGCTTTGGTCAGTAACCTCTGTGTCTTGGTTCGCAGCCGGTTTTCTACCTTCTGAAGACTCGCCTGGCTCTTGGGCAGTTGCTTCACGATCTGTACCGCTGACGTCATTGTTTAAGCACTGAGTATACAACGCGGTTAAACGTCTGCGTCCCCAGTCGAGAGAGCTAATAAGATCGTCCCAGTCTGCGTCTGCCAGGTGGCCGGGTTGGTACTCAGGAATATGCATCTCTCTATTGAGGCATCTTAAACATGTCCGGGCTCATGCTATGTGAGAAGTACTATGATGTCTTCCTGAGGGACTACAGGTAGAAGACACCAGATGAGCTCGCTCAGCTCTCCGGTGCTGAGCTGACAGAGGAGCTGGCAGCTGTGAAGATCTATCTAGGATTTGGTAAGGGACAGATCTGCTTCCTCGAATACCTTATTATGGGTGGGAGTATCGTCGACCAGCTCCTGCAAGCTAAAGATTTCTACAAGTATCGGGAGTATCTGTCAGATGTGTTCCAGCAGTTGCAGACCGTCAGGGCCTCACCGAACTCAGAGCTGAACAAGCCTCTGCGATACTACAAGCTGGAAAAAGGATGCACTGCAGAACCCTCCAGCCCTTGGTAGTGCATGTTGGCAGCGGGTATAGGGGCTGTAGGGGATGCCAAGCTGGTTCAGTGTCTCACCGTGGTCCCCACTGCTACTGTAGAGAGTCGGGATAGTATTATAGCTGATTTGCTAGCGGCGGAGTAGGCTGATCCCGAGCGCCACGATAGCTAGGCCTGACAACACGCGTAGAGCTACCATGGGAAGTGGTGTCGTGTCGAGTGGCTGCAGTGTCGGGGTCGGAACGCCTGGAGATGCTGTGTCGACTGGCTGCAGTGTCAGGAGCTGAACGCCTGTATGTCCTGTACTACGCATAGGTGCATTGATGTCAGTATGAAGCCGAAGAGGACACCGGGCCAACTCCCCTTGACTATCATGTTGTTATAGTCACTGACTTGGAGGTCCTCGATGTTCACGATCAGGTTGCTCGGAATCAACCGTAGTTGTGGTGAAATAGCAAAGTCAAGTTTGCGACGGGCCTTCTGAAACCCCTGCTGGAACTTAGCAATAAGACTACTGGGGTCTGCCACGATAATCATATCCTCAACGGGACTGATGAACATGGCCCGGACCTCTGCTCTGCTGACACCATCTATGGAATGCCGCAGCTGGCTCTGTGCTGTTATGAGGCAGTAGCACAGTGCTTCCAGGGATTGGTTGATCCAAACGACCCCTGCTGGTGTGAGGCCTGCGGTGGTGTGTGGGACAAAGTACTTCCACACATCTGGATAGTCCTGCCACAAGCCAGTGATGTGCATATTTTGCTCCAGTGCTTCAGGGTCGGAGTCCGGATCGAACAAGAATGTCGCTGTCTTCCGATGGCCTACTCGTCGGGGTGTTTGATAGGGGAATCCTGAGTAGTCACGTCTCGGGTCACCGTACATAACCCCTAGACCAATAGTCTGGGTGAGCGCTGAACTAGCTCTGTAGTCTGCTGGCCGCTGAGACGCTATGACTGTTGAGCATGTGGGTCGATGGCGTTTGTATCAGGGAGGCGTGCACCTAGCTCATGGAGGATTCGTCGCACCGTGAAGTACACGTGGAATCTGAGTCAGCTGGCAATGAGCACAGCTTCAGGAGTACCAGAATAGGAGTGAAGCCGGGTGGAACTTACTGCACATCATGGCATGGCGCACCACACGGCAAAGTTCAGCTGCTGATTCCAGTATGACAGGCTTGGAGCAGCCATACAAGTATGAGCTTGCTTTGCATCCTTGATGGTGATGGGGCGGTTGGTCAGCGGTCGTGGGTTGACGGAGAAGCTGGTTTGGGACCGTCCATCCACTGTGATGGAGAATGGTGTTAGCTCTGGTATATCATCCAGTAGACCTCTCAGGCCAGTCAAAGGTGTATCCAGGAGGGGTGGTTGTCTCCGGATGACTGTCGTGAGGTTCAGTGGGTAGGCCATCTATATTGGTGTTCTTAAAGCTAACGTACAGGCAACACACTATTTGTAGTCGTCTCGACTCCAGAGACCAGCGAGCCGACCTCGCCATAACATCCCATTTTTTAACTCCTCCATAGCAACCCGTCCGCTGGAGCCTTTGAGGCATTGCTGTCACACTTTAGGTTTCTCCTTGTGGTACAGGGCTTGGACCTTCAATATATGGTGGTACTCTTCATCGGTAACCTGGCCATCCTCGAGAGCATTGCTGACAGACTCGTCGATAGTCGGTAGCATACTCTGTGCCAGTGTCACGTACTTAGCATGCTTCTCCAGCCTCCTTGTGAGCTGCCGCTGCCCCACCCCCAAGCCCGTGGCCAAGACAGGGGCGGCTAGTGTCACGTCACCCAGTGGGATGACGACGATGGCAACCACACCTGTAGCAAGAGTGGCCACTGCTGCCACCGCAGCACTGGCTCCAATCACACCTGCAGCAGTGGTTGTACGCGCGAGGACGTTGTAGGCTGTCTTATATCGCCTGTACATTCTGCTGTACTTTTCTGCCTCATGAACGAGATTCTGCCTGATGGTATCTATCTGCTGGAGTCGCCAGCCGTGGATGGTACCGCCCTCGTCAGCCGTCAGGGAGGGGTATAATTCTGGTTGCTTCCGCCACTCTGATTTTGCCATAGTATAACTGAACATTAAACCTGCATCACCTGCATAATCTGCTCATGAGCCATAGAAGCGTTTTGGAGAGCCTGGCGAACCATGCCAGCTTGCTGGTGTCGAGACAGACGTTTCTTAGACAGGGGTCATCCAGCACTATGTCGGGTGCCACTAGCTTTCTGAGATGTGACATCTGGAACTTTACCTTATGACCAAGATAGTAGGTCCGCCGCTGGATGGCTTTCTTGGTCTTACACTTCAGCGCCATCTCCTCTTCCAACTGTATGGCATCTGGCTGTTCCTCGTCTGTGACATCATCTTAGACATCTGGCTCATCGTCGTCTGTCAAGATTCCTGCGTCCTGCTTACTCTCCTCCAGGAAGGCCTGCCAATATCGGGAAACCTTCAAACAGCGTTTGAAGAGCCTGGCGAACCATGCCAGCTTGCTGGTGTCGAGACAGACGTTTCTTAGACAGGGGTCATCCAGCACTATGTCGGGTGCCACTAGCTTTCTGAGATGTGACATCTGGAACTTTACCTTATGACCAAGATAGTAGGTCCGCCGCTGGATGGCTTTCTTGGTCTTACACTTCTGCGCCATCTCCTCTTCCCACTGTATGGCATCTGGCTCGTCCTCGTCTGTGACATCATCTTAGACATCTGGCTCATCGTCGTCTGTCAAGATTCCTGCGTCCTGCTTACTCTCCTCCAGGAAGGCCTGCCAATATCGGGAAACCTTCACTGTTCCTTCGTCTCCTTGCAATGATCGCGTTTTGTTGATACCAGCTCGCCTTCTTGTTGCAGTGCGAGCAACTGTTCGTTTAAGGCCTTTATCTTTGCAGGTGTCATGAAGGGCAACCCTGTAGCTGGCTCTTCATCATCTCGGCAAAAGCCATATATTCCTGCTGTGATATCATGTCAGGTCAATGAGTAATAAGAGTGTAAACTCTAAATGGGCGTCCGATATCCCATCCGTGCTGGCATATATGTTAATGGAGGGGCTGTCAAACAGGTGATGTACAGGTGTGAACAGGCTAGGACTGATAGCTTTCGATAGGTTGCTGTTGGCACCTGGGATATACTCTATTACGTCCCGGTCGACTTCTACCAGTGAACTGCTGTGTGCACTGTCCGGAGGTTGATGTAGCACATCGGCGTGTATGTATGTTGTGCCCCGGTGGGGCACCTCGGAGAGGACCCATTCTACACGGTACTGTACCACCCGTCTCCCCTCTAGAGAGGGTGAGATTATGTTCTCACCATCGGAGAGCAGCAGTCGGACAATCGGCATGGTAATATCTCCTGTTTAAACCCCTCCTATAGAGTGCTATGGAACCCATATTTGCTCACTCGACTGGTCTTGCTGATCTGGCAGATGTGTACGCAGTTGATGCTGCCAAGGTAGAAGAGAGCGATGGCAAGTCATTCGCCCTACAGTCGGAGCAAACTCAAAGGCATTCTCCCTCCACCCCATTGGTGGTGATGGGATGGAGCTGCTCAGACCTCAAAGATGTGTCGAAGGAGTGTCTGGGTCGCAACATAGATGGCCACAAGATCGTGTTTCGGTACGATTTCCCGAAGAGGAAATACATCCTCGAGCCGTTGATTGAGCTCTCGGATACAGAGGTGGCAGACATCAACACCCTAAATAGCGACCTCAGCTTTCATCTGGTCAAACCCTATTCGAGCGATGCCCCGCTGATGACCCATGGTGGTCTGCTATTGACCCTGGCAAAAAAACCTGCAGTTCATAATTGAGAAGAATGAAGTGTGGTAGCGCACTGGACCTGAGGGTGACTGGCAAACATGGTTGCCCCCATATAGGCCTCCTGCAGTAATTGACATAGAGGTTACTCCCATCTCCACTGTTGTGAAAAAGGATGGGACAGTTTGAAAGCTCTACAATCGGGGATCATCCTTCCTCACCTACATAGGTGAAGGTGTCTCCCTGACGAGGGTGGGTCACCGGATCGGGGTTACAGGTGGAAAGCTCCTGCTGCGTCGTCCATTCGATGGACCAGAAGAAGCTGTTAACCTCCAGGAGGGCATCCTACGGGTAGATGGTGTGTCACATGTCTCCAAAGCCACGGGTGCTGTTAAACTGCTTCAGCGAGTCGGCCTCACAATCCCGCAAACGACTCATATAGTCCTAGAGCTACGTTTCTTAGCCAGTGGCAGAGTGAAGCAGCTAGCCCCTGCTCCTGAGGGGATGAAGATCACTATTGATCCGGGTGGAACAGGTCTCAATCTGGCACAGATATTTCTCGAGGGGTTCACTCCGTTCAGTTTAACTCTTCATATATAACCATGATTCTCATCATACTGCTCGTGCTGGCGTCTACAGCAGTGGCACAAGCGCTGAGACTGCTATGATATTGGATGCCAAGTGGGCCCACTTCCGGGATGAACCCCAGTACATTCCTTAGGTCGACCCCTTGCGGAGAAACATTTACGACCGCTTTCAACCATGTGAAGTGATCGAGTCTGTCTGCCACTTCTATGGGGTGGAGAGGGTAGGACGTGGTTGTCTGCTGGAGACCCCCTGCTCAGCACCCGATTCTCTGCGTAACATGTGAACATGCCAGATTCTGCCGTGGTTCAAATGCTAATCACTTTAGCATCCTCCCAGGTGAGCGTTGTCAAGGTAGATGGAAGCCACTATGGGTGGTCCCACTATGCCGATGCGCCTCTGGCAGAGAATACGTGTTTGTCTGAGCCTACACAGAATAGAGAAAGAGAGAGACCGACCCTTCTGGTGTGGTTGATCATAAGGCAATCAGTAGTGTATATAACCGTCGAGGCTTGTCTTTAAATGGGCGTTCAGACCCTGGTAGTAGTAGTGTCGGAATGAAACTACCTCCCTCAACTGGCAGCTGTTCGGCGATCCGTGGTGGCCCCCGTCTCAACAGCCTATGCCCCAGGGATTGAGAGGGCGGTGGTGGCCACGGATCGCCGAATGGCGGCCAGATGAGGGAGGTGATATCATTTTAATCACGAAACTACTACTCCAGTCATTCCAGTGGTAACATTTTAACAAATCATCATTTCTCTTGGCCTACAAATGGGTATTTCCCAAACCAACTCCACAGGCTGGTTTTGTCCACGTTGAAAAGTAAGAAGTTAATAAAGCACTGGCTGCGATTCAAATCATGTTCGGAACATTCAACAGCTTCCCAGCATGAAACGCTTTAATGGTCAGCATTTGTCAAGAATATCTAATTTTTGCTTAGTGAATGTCCATTTGCAGGCTAACATGGTCAATAGGGCTATTTTTGAAATTTATTCATGGAATGACTGTCTCATGTATTGATCCACACACTTAAAAGATAAATAGCATTGACCTGCAAATGCATGCTTTTCATGGAGAATTCAGCCAAACCAGCCTCTGCAGTAGGCTTGCGGAATGTCGATAAATTTGCAAACCAAGAGACTATTTTAAAAAGATTCACCATTGGAATGACTTGCTCGATAACTAAGCCAGCCATTATTCCTGAGGTAATTTTTCAAAAACAGATTTCTCTACGCCTGCAAATGGTCAAGCAAATAAGCAAATTATTTGATATTCTTAACCTAATTTAGCCAGCAAAGGGCTGAAGAGTTAATTTGCTTAAATCCTTGAAATCATAGTTTAAATCTAACACTAAAAGTTAGAACTGAAAAGTAATCAACTATCATAACTATATATACTTACTTTATTGCTTCCATTTAATACAATTCACATTTGTCATTTGCAGTAGCATTTAGGTTTAAAACACCTAGAATGCAGTACATATAGGTATTTATCATCTATATTGAATGAAACTGGATTAGACTGTCATGGCTGTTTTAGTTCTGTGATCCAATAAGAGTGCCATATATTTTCATCCGTATCAATATGTATGTGGCTTTTTCTGTCTACACACATAGTACCTATCTATTCAGTTTGTCATATGATGAGTTCCTGAGAACACACACTGGTTTGGCATAGTCTGCGGCTTTCTACATTGAAAATGCTTCTGGGAAATGTGGTTACCTGAGAAGGCTCATGCATTCATTTTAATCGACACAGGCTTTTAAAAGTTCTGCTTTTTCTAAACCACGAACAATTATTCAGTCCATCTTGCATCGCATCATGCTCATTATAAGGAATGACTCTGCTTCAGTATGCATAGGCTCACAATGGCACCTGCAAAATAAAACAAACAGTTGTGTTGAATGGTAAAGTCAGTGAGAAACTGCTTTTGTAGTGGTCCTGCGAAATGCATATGCATTTCAAGAGGATATTTTAGAAAATGTACCACTGGAATGGCTGGCTCGATAACAGAGCCAGTCATTCCAGTGGAACATTTTTTAAAATACTACTATCTCTAACCTTTACCCATCTGATGTTCTATAATTTGCTGTGTGGTTGTAAAGAAAGAAAAACTAAAGTTTTCAACCATAGCAACATCTTCCAGCAAATGTGTTGAAAAGAAATGCCAATTTGCAGACCAAGAGAAGAATAGTTTTGTACATGTAACATTGGAATGACTAAATATTTCGTTATTGAATATCTATTTTCATGATACGGGATTATTTTCTAAAATTTACTACTGCAACAGCTGCCTCGCTTACCGTGCCTGTCATTCCATCGATTAATTAAAAAAATAATCTTCGCCTGGCCTGTAAATAGATATTCCTCAAGACAAGTGCAGACGCCGGTTTTGGCTGGGCGTCGTCATGAAAGGATTATGCCAGTTTATCATTTGCTTACAACTGTGATTATATCGGCGACAACAAAGACTACTTAAATGTAAAATGTCCATCTTCGGCTTTTATTTATGATAGGAAGCTACATCATATATGTGGCATAGCGTTCCTCGAGATGTTGACAGGATTTGACAGCATATAATGCATTATCTTAGCAATATTTTAGAATGAGATAAGGTCGCCTAATTCTTCGTATTTGCTTTCAGCCCATTTGGAAACATTCTTTGGGATATTGTCTTTTACAGCATTCTTGGCAATCAGTCTCCCTTAAATACTATGGTACAAGTACGTCAATATTGTAATTGCACACAAGTCTCTTGTGTGTTTCACTGTATTGCCGTATTTCTGGTAGCTAACGAGGTTGCCTCTTGAACCTTCCCAATGTCTGTCATCACAGAATTGTAGTACTATAAATCAAATGCATTTGAAAACTCAAATGCAAATGTAAAATCGTTCATGCAAATGCAAATTGATGAGATTCAAATGCAAATACATATGTGTCAGAAATGTCATAATTGTCTTTAAATGCAAATGCATTTGCAGTTGTACTCACGCCTGGCTATTATAGGTCAGGATTCTACTTTGAGTGGAATAGCTGTGCACTGCCACTTCTATCTTACTAAACTCTTTTTGTTATTTGCGTGATGCTGTCCACAACAAGTCGACGACATCGAGACTAACTCTCTAGGTAATCGGATATGTATCAAGATCCGTGCGATTCCTAGACCAAATCACTGCTACAAGGTAACTTTACCACATTGTAAGAACATAGATCGGCTAATAGAAACATCAAATTCTAGCTACATTGCTAATTAAGCGCCGCCCACCTTTTACGCACATTGGATTCGACGTGAAACTTTGAAACGTGAATTCCCTAAATATAAATTGTTAGGTGAACATAGGCGAGTTAATTATACACCTGTGCAAAAGTTAAGCACCAGCAAAAACAATAGAACGTAGAAACATGATGGTACAACTAGGCTGCCATACTTTTTGTCCCCGCGTTAGCTGACATAATTCCAAGTACGAAATGCACATGCATGCATGACTTCACGCCGCTTGATGTCCGTGCGTGGCGGGAAACAGCACACGTGTTCAGTTATGTAAAAGTCCAGTTTGAGGTGTAGAACATTACATACAGATTTAGGCGACAAGATTAGGAATTTTGTGTTCATGACCGTGGTTTATTTGTACAGAGAGAATTAGCTCTTGATTGTGAACCGCTATGGCAAGACGAAGGTTAAGTGATCGTGTGAAATGGCAAATCATAGGCATGCATACCACTGGTATGTCATGCAGAGAGATTGGCAGACAGCTGAACATTAACCATACTGTAATCAGTCGTTTGATTGCAAAACATGGGCAAACTAACGAGGTGAAGGACAGGCCTAGATCTGGAAGACCGAAGAAGACTACTGCCCGTGATGATCGAGCCCTAGTACGCCTTGTTAGGAGATCTCCATTCACCAACAGCAGAGTGCTCAGCCAGCAATGGGAAACGCGCAATAGAGTGTCAATGTCTACCGTCAAAAGGAGACTGTATGCTGCTGGCATGAAAGCTATGAGACCTGTCAGACGTCCTCTCCTCACTGCACACCACAAAGAGGAGCGTCTGAGGTGGTGCAACGAAAGAAGACACTGGAACATGAGATCCTGGAGACGGGTACACTGGTCCGATGAAAGTCGGTTCCTGCTTCATGCCACAGATGGTCGAACTCGTGTATGGAGGTCCAGACGCACGGCGTACGACCAACGTAACATCATGGAAGAAGTTCCATTTGGTGGAGGTTCCGTTATGATATGGGGGTGCATCTCATTTGATTGTAAGCTGGATCTGTTGACTGTACCTGGAACACTAAATGGACAAAGATATCAAGATTCCATACTGGATAGAGTTGTGGTCCCTCATTTTGTAAATCATGCACCTGGAACCCACCCTATATTCATGGATGACAACGCCCGACCACATCGTGCTAGAGCTGTGCAGGAATACCGCCGCCAGAATGCCATCGAAACCCTACCATGGCCAGCAAGGAGCCCTGACATGAACCCTATTGAGCATATCTGGGACATTCTGGGAAACATGGTGAGAAGGAGGGATCCTCCTGTGCAGAACCTACAGGAATTAACAGACGCACTCCATCTTGAATGGCAACGAATACCACAATGCCGTATCAGTCGGTTGGTGACCAGCATGAGACGTCGTGTCCAGGCCGTCATCCAGGCACAAGGTGGATATACCCGGTATTAATAATGACAGTCTCAAACTCGTGCACAGATGTTAAACTTCGTTTTCAGACACCATTAATGATAATCTAGCCACGTGTGTCAACTGTAGGGCAATAGTTGTCAGTTGTGTCAACGTAACCATTTTCAGGCCTCGTTTTCAAGTTCAAACAAAAACATACAGTGTTTCCCCACCATCATAATCAGCATTCCTCTAGTTGCATTATTACCTCTTGCACTAAGATGGATGGGTACATAAATGTTTATGCTATTGCTTTCTTCATAGCACATGAATATACCCTTGCATGTGCGTAAAAATAGGGTGGTGCTTAACTTTTGCACAGGTGCATATGATGACATGCGACTGTCTCTGGACTGAACCTTGTATATTGGTTTCGTTCCCAGAATTTTGTTTACCTCAATAAAGCACACCCTTCCCCACCCCTTCATCAACACTACAACAGGAACACACACCCTGTAACAGAACAGTAGCAACACTGTAACACTCAAAATAACATCGTTTAATTCTGAATATTTAAGTTTTCTTTTGTTTCAAACTAGTTCCTTTGGTAACGACACAATGCAAGGTCTGTGTCCATGCACTAAGTTTTCTATGCGCTAAGGTTCAAGCTAAAACATTAACACCAACGCCACAACGTATACTTTTCTTTTATTACGCCATACTTGTAAATTGTTCAATTGTGCTTGAAAAGGAACCTTTTTCATTTAACAATCAATACAAAGCCGGAAGTACCTCACCACTAAACAACCCTATGCATGTAAGCTGTTGAATATTTGAAACGATAAATTCTAAAGTCATCAAATACATACGAATCGTACACTAGTGACGGATATTTTGGCATTCGACTCAAACGTCATTTTGATTGTGACGGCATCTAACTAGTGGCGTAATTGATTATGACATCAGACTTTAGCAACAATCTTGATCCATCCATTGATGACAATTTGAATTTTTACATTTGTACTTCACATTTCTCAAAATTACAGTTAGCAAACATAATTCGCTGAATGCTGCACACGGGCATAAACGTGTTTGGTCCGCTAAGCATATCTGGTACGTAATTGTGTTCAGCCTTAGAGATATATTTGCTACACAAACATACGTGAGTTTATCAGGGACGGACAGACCATCGAGAATATCTGGACGATAGGATCGAGTGTACAAGTCCCCCTAAGCGCTAACTCAAGCTCCCTTATTATACACACATATATGCACATCCTTCACTTTGTCTGATTAATCCATCACTAATAACCGACTAATTCTGGGTATTCCTCTAATCCACAAAGTACCACTACCAGTCACGATCAATTTGGACACGCTAGGTATTAGGCATTGGTTATCTCTAATGAATAACGCATACGGCTATCATTTCTGACTAGTGCACGCCAGTCCCATGAGTATTTACCGGCCATGTCCGAGTTCAATGACCATGTGGGTAAGGGGGAAATAAATTGCCAAATGGGATTTTCTTCTGGTGGAATTATTGCCTATATAAAACTCATCATCATATAGCAGAGAGAAAGTATGAAAGAATGCTTACAACCGCATTTAGAATATTTGGTCATAAAAAGACAGATCCATCCATACAATTGTAAGGCATCCTGTGGGACATGATGCGTAGGTTAGCCTTACCTTATAATAAACAGCCATAACCGCAATTATAAATTTCCTGGAACTGTTACTACACTAGAGAGCCATTAGATTAGTTTCAAAAGAGTCAATAAAGGATTTATTAAATTGTAAATGATTTTTATCTTTCTCGTCTAATGGGCTAATTAACTACCATTGTTTGGTCGAAAAACCCACAAACTAGACTTACGAGCAGATAAACACATATTGTAGCCGACTATTGTACTGCTACAGTCAATCTCCATAAAAAGTTCAATTAAGTCAGCAATTTCTAGCTCTTTCCCGCCCATTTATAGCTAAGCCCTTCCAGCGTTTTACTTCTGTTGGAATCGATTTATATGCCATGAAACATGAATTCACAGAATCCCAATTCAAGATAATAGTAGCCTACAGGTGAGGCCAGTGACTATTTTGAAACTAATATGACACATCAGCTACCAGTCAAATGTGTTTCGAAATATTCAAGGGTGTGTTTGTTAAATTGTAAATTCATCAAAGATATGCAATTCGTACACTTTCGGGATGGACTTTTCGCTTGTCGTAACTGAGCTACCAGTACATCATTTTGATTGTGCTCTCCGCTAACTAGTGGCATAGCTGATTATGACATCAGATACTTGAGTAACGGATAGAATCACTCAGTTACTCATGGCATCGCATCTCTCTAAACACGGCCTTGTTTGGAGCACAATCAGATTTGGAGAAGGCACAATCTAATGCCAGTCTTCGCCGCATGAACAGTTTGGTAATCTCGAGAAGGTTCGGTCTTTCACAATTCGCAGTGGCATACAAGACGATTACATAATACCATCGTTAACCAAGAATATGTGGCGTCCAATACAATACTAATCAAGTAGAGAACAGCCACGTCTACAGGGGCGCGCACGTACCAGTGGCACACTGACACATTACATTCAAACAGCTTAAACAATTCTTTGGAACGAACTTAACACACATCTTGGAAGACGATATCTATGAATAATGTAAATGTAGAAAATGGCGACACGCATATTAACGTTGGCATATCCTACTCAGAAAGATGACAGGAGGGGGAGAAAGATGACACCTTCACGCTGGTCTCTTCCATAAAGTACCAACTTTGTTGGGAAACGAAGTCATCAATGATTGCGGGCTTACATCCGCATACAGAGGCAACTCTGATTATGTATACCCTTCTTCAAACAAGAAACGGTGCTGGACATCCTCGGAAGACGCAATCTTCCCAGGAGTTTACCATAGCTACGTGGAATGTACGTGGTCTGAGTGCAACATCAAAGAGGCAGACCGTAGGTGCAGACTTTGAACGCTATAACATCGATATTGCATGCATTCAAGAGACTAAAATAGCTAAACACTCAGAGCAGCAACTACAGACAGGCCATAATCTAGTGCTCATGGAGCAAAAACAGGTCACATACCGGGGCTTAGGCTTCGTAATCGGACCAAGGGTCTTGGATCATGTCATTAGTTTTGGATACGTCAGTGATCGCGTTGCATTCATCGACCTGGCTATACCTACGCGAAACCACACCACCACGAAGTCTCGATTTGTCAACGCATACGGCCCAACTACCGAAAAAGCCAAATAGAATCCAGCAATATTAGATTCCTTCTACGCAGAACTGAGCTCCGCCATTACAATCCCTATTAGATGGCAACTGTTCGTGTGTGGAGATTTCAACTCCAAGCTGGGTAAAATCTGAATTGCGGACAAAAGTTCAGGACGTGGCTTATGCATGGGGTCCTATGGAGAGGGCACACGCAACAGCAATGAAGATGCACCGGTGGCATTCCTTAGTTCCAATGGCCTATGTGTCACAAATACGGCTTTCAAACGCCCATGCCGTCATGGGACAACATGGACTGGACACATTACTGATCACAAAGCCCCAAAAGGTTCTAAGGCTACAACAGCTGTCTTCAACCAAATAGACTTTATACTTTTCTCGTTCGTATTGAGGCACAGACATCAATTCTGACCATAGGCTAGTCATTACCCACCATCAGATGAACGATATCTACCTAATATATAAACACAATACCAGGCAGGAAGGTAGAGTCACCTACAACCTACCCAAGTTCATCAGCGACACTGCCACTCAAATGTCATATAGAAAAGCCCTCGGGAAGCAGATAGCTAACATCAATGTAAGCTCCGATCCAAACGAAGCCCTAACTAAAATGGGAGCATCCGCTACCAGCACCATATGTGTTCTTAGAAACAATCAAACAAGGTATACTGACGCCCCTCTAGTAGTAAAACTGTCACCAGAGCAGAAAGCATTATGGCTGCGCATCTATTAAAGTGGTCAAAGTGAAAATGGCACCACGCCACGCCGGGAGTGCAATATTATTCTGCGCCACCTTAGCGAATGCTTAAAATATCTTGCTATTCAACAGGCAGACTCACTAGGAGATGAAATCACTGCCACGGATGACTGTCACAAAATGTTTCAGGCAGCCCGAGCCCTGAGAGTTACTGACTACACACCACCAGTCACTGTACACAACTCTGAAGGACATGTTATCGGGACTGACCAGGGAAAAGCCGAGGCGATCCGAGAATCGTTCAAGGAACAGTTCACTGACAACGATAATGAGCCCTTGCACCCGTTTTCAGGAGACCCCAGGCCATTACTAACACCAATTAAAACAGCAGAAGTTGAGAAGGCACTGAAAATGGAGGTGCATCTGGACCTAATGGCATAAGCAACGAACTATTCAAATATGCAAGTGATATTATCTCAAATCCGATCACGCACCTAATCAATTCAGCTTTTATCACCACCTCCCCTTCGACGCTGTAGGCCAAGGCACCCTTACCGCACTACGCAAGCCCAAGAAGCCACCTGGGCCCCCAGCCAATCTGCAGCCGATTGTGCTCCTCAACAGCACACGGAAAATCCTATCCAATGTTACTCTATGCTGCATCCGAGACAAGATCAATTACTCCACTAGATCATGTCAAAGTGGCTTCAAACGTGGACGCAGCTGTGTAGAGATTGTATGGGCTCAACGTATGCCTGTGTCGGTAGTCATGTCCAAGCACTGGGCTTTCCACAAAATGGGGATGTACATGTCACGAGCCTTCGACACAATTAAACGCTCAAAGATCTTAGATGTACTATGCCAGGCAAGTTGCAATGGAGATGAGCTACGACTAGAGAGACTACTGCTTGCAAACACCAAGCTGAGAGTACGAGCCAAGTCAGTGAAGTCTGTAGAGTTTGAGACATCAATCGGCATCCCCGCAGGTCTATCGCCGGTGCTTTTCACCTGCTACCTTGCTGCCGCATTGAAATCTGTGCGGGAAAGTTCCACAAGACCAACCCCCCACCCCCAATGTCAATACTGAGCATGCCACCAGAGATGGAACATGCCGACGATATAGACTTCATAGACGAGGAAAATCAATCGTTGACGAACTTCTCCCAATAGCTGCAAGCAAAAAAAAAATGAGAATCTCTTTATGAATGAATCCAAAACAGAGTTCGCCCACATATACCTATCAACAAAGCATGAAACTATAGAAAATGATGACCCACTTCGTGGCGGTGAACCATGGAAGAAAAGTAAAATCTGGGCTCACTGCTTTGCAGTACTGCTGACATTTCTGCACGCTGCGTCATGGGGAACATAGCTTTCCAGTCCTTCTGGCAGCTATGGATTTGGAGATCAAAGATGCCCTTGATAAAGAGGCTACGTTTATACAATGCAACCTGTGTATCCTTGATACTGTATAACTGTAACAGCCGGGCCGCTCCAAAGGCAGTTCTAGACAAACTCGATGCCTGCTACCGCAAACACATACGCACCATCACTGGACACGGATGGCCAGACAGCATAATTTCCAATGATGCACTATACAAGATGTGTAATACGTCGCCGCGGTCGGTAAAAATCGCCCAGCAAAGATGGGCCATGTTTGGCCATGTGCCAAGGATGCCAGAAGAGAAACTAGCACAGAGAGCCTTGGAATTCGCCCAACTAGGAGCCAGCAAATACAAAGCCAGGAGAGGGTGGCATTGCATACATCTGCTGAACATGCTACGAGGTGACCTCAAGAAAGCAGGACTCGGTACACTCAAGTCAAGAATGGACCTGAGGAAGCTAAGGATTTCGGCTGAGGACAAGGCACAGTGGGCAAAAGCAGAGAAGGACTGATTGCAGCTCTAAGATGTGTCTACTACTACAGCCGCAGAATACAGTAAGCATACATACATCATACATATCTTATACAATACACGTACTGGCATCACTAACTGAATAGTAATGCAATGCCAAAAGTAGTAGTGTAATAGGGCATTACACCGTCACTGCAGAGGTCAGAAGTCCATATTTTACTCATACTCATCCGTTATGTGGCTGCAATATTCAGATGGGAATGCTTCATTCAGTTCATGAAATATTTACTGTAAATCATGCATATAGCCGGAACTCCATTAACCATCAAAATGTGGTTACTAAGGACAGATGATCGCTTCATACCATTCATTAGCTACAGTGTTTTGATGTCAATGGATGGTGTGCCATCATTTTGGTTGGTCATGTGACTACAAGTCTGAGATCCGCAGTTGCCCCAAGATTACATGTTTAGTATGGTCATTTTCAACTGAACTTGGCAAAATGAGAAGAAATATTTGAGGCTAGTTTACTTGAAGTCAGCGGTGTCAAAATTAGTTAATTATGTTGCCATAGGAATATAAGAAAAAATACGCCATCACTGCAATACCAATATTGTAGCATGCTGTTCTCTGGTAGTGCTGACAAGCAGTCGCGACCATCCATCAATTGTCACCCCCAATGTTGGTTTCTCTGCTACACTTGACTGCATCACCCAGGCAGTATTGTTCTCATAGTGGCTGATTTCATCGTCATCGTCATTGCTGGTGTCGTCAATAATTTCTTCAGGATATTCGGAGACGGTACGCATTGCAGTGGTGGTTACCTCTATTACCGACATCATGTTGTGTTCTAACATCACCTGATGCGTCAAGATGCAATATGCACTGCTCTTATTTTACTCAGATCAGTGTTGCTGTCACCATCCTTGTGGCTGCTGTCATCTACTGATGGCTGCGAGAAAGATGCTGGCCTGTATCTGATAAGTCCCGTCTCTTGTTATCTTATCACGGATAGATGCTGACCAGCATGAACTGCAGAGCGATACACCAGGACCGTATAGTACTATGGACTAGTTACCAGACCGGCTGGACAATTTAACAGCTCCGTTGTGTACTGGTACGTGCACCTGGTTGTCCAGTGACCTGCTTGTGAAATTCACAGACTCAATTTACGGCTACGACCGTTTTCAGCATGCACTAACATAACGCTAATCACCACTTTGCCACATAAATGTTAATTTTACCCTCCCATCATACCATCCGTCTGAGGATCATAACGTAATTCGATAATTACACGAGTTTGCCATATTTGCATGCCATTTCTATCGTGTTTTGGATACAGATCCAGGTATCTGTCAATCCTATAGCAAACTGCGTTTGAAGCGTATCCTTTGTGGAACTAATTACACAGTTTATCTTATATGTACGAGGCTTGGTCAATGATTGTGTGTGTGTGGTTGGATATGAGCCATCAGCCTTCAGCGAGGAGTCAGTAACCCGATACCACTGGGATAACACATGGATGAGCTGTCAGCACACTGTATGTACATACAGGGGCTACCTGTGTTAATAGTGCAGGTTCCCGCTGTTGCAGAATAATCGAAACGGTACCGTATGTATTGGGCTTGTTCCATAGATTCCTTAATACGAGGTGTTGCCATCATGTAAGAGCACACCAACTATCGAAGCGTTTGGATTACTAAGCAATTGTGCATCAATCTGTTAGTTGTACTGATGCTCACTGGTTAACGTTCTCGGTAATCTTTAACACTTTTCTGTATATGTGTGTATAGATCCTAACATACCCATATAAAGGAAACACAGTCAATGGTTGGCATACCTCTTCTGTCTCGTCGTCCAATCACTCGGCATAGGCGGTCTAACTCTGCAAAGATTGAATTCATTCGGATACTGCATTCACTCTCAAGCACATGCCATCTCAGGCTTGAGGGTGTGGCCTTTCTCAAGTCTAGCCAGATGGTTGGTTACTTACGAAATGAATACTGTCAAAAGCATGGCAATGTCATTGACCATATATTGGAACTTTGGCAAGATGAATGATGGGTCTACTTTATGCGTTTCATGACTTTATGACTTCATGTGATCAATGACTAGGCTGGCCAAATCTTTAACTCTGTGAAATGGTGACAAAATTGTTAATACTGTATTGTATCAGACTCTGCAGGTCGTGTTGAAATCATAGTGGTAGCAGCTGCAAACACGGTTGCGGTTGTTTTTAGATAATAATTTGCAGCAATGTATGCTTAATGCCGTTAGTGGTTCTTCTAAAGTGCATTGGTATACGATGGCAGTTTCCTGTGGTGTGGTATGGCCATCTCAAGTGCTCCCCGCTATCAGTGAAATCAGTGTCTACCTGTGTTACAATGGTCGCGGGTATGCTGTATAAAGCGTTCACCAATCCCAGTACTCTAAGCAGTGTTTGAAGGTGACCAATCGATCTACAAACAGAATCCCGCTTACTAGACCGGGTATATGCAAATGTTACAATAATCTGATTTCTTAGTTATTCGAAACAACAGTCCGCTATTAGTAGGCACTGTTAGCTGTGTGGCTGTGTGAGCTAACCGAAATGTTTAGCTCATATCGTGACTCCTACATATGAGGTGATAAGCCATGTCATTATATGAATATATGTGATTTCGCAGCCACCATTGTGGTCAACAGTCGCAGGTATCTCTCGCAGAGATTGCCGGTATCCCTGTCCATCAGAACACAGTAACTGCCAGCCGTACATTGATATCTTGTTGCCGCCGCCATCACCACGCATGTCCATGTCTTTCGCTGTCCGTTTACACCGCTCTCCAATCTTCCATGCCCATTTGTTGGTGTTGTCAATGCATTGTTTTCATGTTCTACCTCTTGCATTTTACAGCATGTCCCGTATCATGACATCGTCATGCATGCGTCAGTCCATGGAGGTGTTGTAGATGCATAAACTGCTAACGATGGTGACCTAATAGGCAGATGGCACACTTATGAATCAGACATTTTGTATATTAATTGCGTAATTATGTCTAAATTACGCGTATCAGACTAAGCATATAAGAGTCAAGCCGGCCAAAATTGCAATTGCCGCGGTCTTGAGAAATCTCAATGTACCGGCAACGGAACACAGTTATTGAAAATTTACCACTGAAATAACTGGTTCAGTAAAAATGTTCTTTTCTTGACCTGTAAATGGTGTAGCGGGGATCGTCCGGACGGGTACGAACCGTCCCAGCCAGACTGGGTACGGAACGACCGCTCTGGGTGCATTCCAAGCACACACACCCTGGGTAGGATAGTGAGTGTGTATAAAGCCATATGAGAGAGATTTATTTAAAATGACTAAGTCTGTAAGAATGCGTAGCGCGCATGCGCGCGTGTCAGAGCTTCCCTGGCAGCACATGTCAGTATTGGACGAGAATGTATACATAGAGTTTACCGAGTTGGTACATGTGATTTCTTCAAATCACTCCATTCTCGTCGTTCTTGCTACGGATCAGAATGAAACGAGGATTTCAAAATCGTTTACCTTTCCAAAAACGGACCAGAAATGGCCAAGTTATCCATAAATGGCTCATTAAAATTATTTTCAAAATATTGCTTGAACGTCGTAATCGCGTGTATGCATTAAGTGAATCAGGAATGCGCTGATCACGTGATCGTCACATCACCCTTTCTAGCTGCACGCTGATTGGCTACTGCTCGCCCGCTGATTGGCTGGGGCGTCCTGCCTCTGACGTCACGAGTAGTATAAACGGAGCAACAAATCAAGAATCGATAGCACTTCGGCGAGGAACAGCCTACAGCAAGGTTGCTGGACCAGCGCAATGCTAGACGTGGGCTAACTACTTACTGACTGTGGTATCCTACAGCGCCGCAGTGCCTCTCGGAACTCAGCCCTCGTGCGCCGGTGATCAACATTATATCAGCAACAACAAGCCTTTGTAAGCCCTCGGATGGCAATCTGACGGCAACTCAATAAATAAGAAGGACTCCCTATTCGGAGCAACTCACAGAGTAGCTTCCCTGCGGATGGACCTTTTGGCCCCGATGTAAATTCTACAAGATTTAGAGCCATGGCGATCCTTGGTGGATAACTATGACCTGATATACTGTTAGCACTGTACTAGTTAGTTATGTATATGGCAAGAGGCCATCCTAGTTATTTTATTTTGCTTATATAATAACTCTATGACGCAGTACACTAGGCTATACTATACAGCAACATTATATCCGCATCACTATTTCCACCAGCATCAATTATATACTGAGGTCACTGATCATGCTCATATTGCTCGAGCCTGACATGTGACCGACTAAACCTGGCTATTCTCGCTCGATAGGATAGGTTTCAAGTAGTTAGGGACAATCTCTCTGTAAGAGACATATTGTGAACGCCTCTTCTCATATGTAGCACCGCACACCGGCTGGATGATATAAATTGGCCAATTAGCTTAGGGCCTATTAGTAATGATGAGGGATTGTCTCTTTCTATGCTCCTCCAGCCACAAGGCTCCCTACTAATTGTCTGGACTCAGAATCTACACGTTGGCAGGATCCGACTCTGAGAAACTATTGGGGTTTCCGAGTGGTGAAAACTAAAGTGTGGATTTCGCATACACTCCCCTGAATCTTCGGATACCAGCTAGTTTAGTTAAACCCGCCAAGGAAGGAAGGACTGCAAAAAGAAATTTTATTATGTAACCCCAGCCTACAATGCATCCCTGGGCATTCTGGAACAGAACCCTAATGACAGGTAAAATGTTAATTCCATACCACGCAGCTGACGGACGAGATGCATATCCCCATCCAACTCGGCACGGTCGCTGGGTGCGGTCCTAGAGCCCACCACGCCCTCACGTGAAGGTCACTAGGGATGGATATCTGCCTCTTGCTCTCCGCCATAAAAATTCTATTGCGCTTTCTAAATTACTTATGTGACCTGTACATTTTCCTAGTGCTGTAATATGTGGGTGCTGTGCGATACATGACCGGATCGTCGTATGATTCGGGAGCTGTCGCTCCGTAACATATACGCACGCTGTCCTTCTGTGGAATATGCTATGTGGGGTGACCTTCGGGCATCTTCGCCAGTTAGATTTATGTGTCAAACATAGGTAGGAATCCCTGTCACTTGCGGCCAAAGCTTGGACGCATATCTAACAACTAAATGGTAGGTTAGAATTTAGCAAAAGGCCAGCATAAATAAAAAGAGCAACCACCAATGCAGTATCTTTGGGCCTACATAAGACCAGGACCTATGAATTCTTCGGAAGTCATCCGACCCATCTTCACGTAAACCAGCGTAAATCACATTAATTATAATCTCACTAGGATTGATCCACTGCACATAACTTTTTGTGTGAACAAAAGAGTGGCTCTTTTTGCCAGCTCTTTTCCTCCGCTTCGGCGTTGAAGGCATTTTCCTCTGACGGTGGCCCACGCCAGGCACTTTCGTCTCGCAACCATATTATTTTGTGTGTGTTAGGGGTATAATTGGTTTATATTAAACTATTTTAGTAGCCTCTTTAGGATGCTCCCTTACGGGAATATCTCACTGGATTTGCGAATCTGTGAGGTACCTCCGACGAGCCCAAGGAGCCAAGACACCGGTTTGGTTCTATGTACTGTATTATTTTGCTCATTTACTAGCAAACGAGTACCATTGTGTGTGTAGTTATTTTTTAATTATTGCTATGTCCGAACTTTTAAAATAGTTTATGGACTGTCATACCGGTGACACCAACAGTTGGGGTGAGACCGTGAAGTTCAATCTCGGCAGCAATGGTCGCACGGCCCCACTGGAATGTTCTCGTTCCACCAGCTCTAAAAGCTGATCATTCTAACTTCCGGAGAGTCATGATGCAGGATCCGCAACCCCAAAAACTGCAGCTAACCAGCCCTTCCGCACATCCTGTACATGTGGTGCAATTGATCGGAGCAATATGGTGGGCCAGCTCATATCCCCACGAGCTACAATTGGCGCCGGATGTGGGGCTCGAATGAGATGCGAACCTATGCCAACACTCAACACACATACACGTTTCGGTCACCTTCATTAGACAGTCAGCACTCCTTAGATATGGAACTAGCATCATATGATGGAAAGACTGCACGCATGCTCACAGACTATGCTAGAAATTTCCCCGTTTTTATTCGAGTGTTCACCGATCAGCGAGGGAACATTCCGCGATGCCTCGCAGGCGGGTACGCAATACATCACATTGTCGGATATCCATAATAGACACCAAACATCCACACTGGATCGTGGTCGAACGTGACGACACAGACACGGGGGTAAACTATTCCTTCACAGCCATTATGTTTAGCAGCATCATCACAGGGTGACAAATGGCCGGCACCTCATGCACCATGTCCCGCATCGCCACCAATACAGACGTCATCACCGTACTAGTCATCGGTACCGCGATATGAGCCGAAAGATGCGGCACCTCCCTTTCAAAAATATTCCAGAAGAACAACATCACACAGCACGCATCACCCCCGTCAGTCTCCTGGACCACCTCCATACGAGGAACACCCATCACAAAATCCGATAGAACGTCTGCGGAGTCTACATAGCATGCCTCCACCAGTCTATACACCAACACCCGTCCATGGACGCGCATCAGGGCGATATTCAGTGAAACCTACATATCGTGCTCAACACTA
Source organism: Chaetoderma sp. LZ-2023a (assembly GCA_034401795.1). Classification (NCBI taxonomy): domain Eukaryota; kingdom Metazoa; phylum Mollusca; class Caudofoveata; order Chaetodermatida; family Chaetodermatidae; genus Chaetoderma; species Chaetoderma sp. LZ-2023a. The sequence continues at coordinate 107,187,304 of CM067373.1, forward strand.
TCATCGGGAATCACCATTACGGACACGGCATCAGCATGAACATCGTCGGGAATTACCACCAACACTGCTACCAAGCATCTGCGTTCATGCCATTCTCCCCAGCACCACCACCTGGATTCACGCCTACAACTCTATATCCTGGCCATGGCCGGATCATTCTCCCAGCTGAATTTAGTGTGGAGAATGATTGGACTAATTATAAGTGCCAATTAGAAATAGTTAGTCATACAAATCGGTGGACAGATCAACAAATGGGAAAGTATCTGGCCACAAAACGGTCAGGAAAAGCACTCCAAGTCCAGGCAGATTTGGGATAAGACCACACGCCAACCTACACGGACTCGGAAAGCATGTTGTCAGAGAGATTCGGGGACATGGCCCGTGGTGAAACGAGTCATCTACAGCTCAAGAACTTGTGAAGATGAGCCGGGGAGACATTACCAGAGTTGGCTAGTTGTATTCGGCGACTAGTTACTCGCGCCTACCCCATCATGAATCACGAGGGAGTTACACATCTGCATCTGAACACTTTCATCAATGCGTTGCGTGGAGAACCCGCCCTCAAGGAAAAATTATTCCGCATAGCACATGGGAGCCTTCAATCATTAATGGCAACTGCAGTTTGGATTGAGAATTTCTAGGAACAGGAGAAAACAAATCGCCAATAATTACATCCAACAAACGAAGTGAACGATGCAAACCTCCTAATCACCACCGACAACCCAACTGCATCAGCATAAAACCTTAGCATCTGACCCGCAAGCTCAATCAGAACAACCTACTGGTCAAAATCCTGCGTCTAACGGAAGAAGGCATGGCCAATCCCATCATAGAGGCGACAACAACGCCCCAGGATGCGGGAACCAGCACAATAACAACAATCCTCAGAGCATGCATGATAGGTTAGAAGAGATAACAAAAACGATCTCCGCACTCAATAACTTAGTCACCACATTCAGCACCACCATCGCGACGCAGCCGACAACATGCCCAGCAACAAATACGGTAGTGCCTACACAGCCACCAAACACATGTTTTGGATGTGGTCAGCCAGGCCACTGGAAGGAGCGATGTCCAAATCGCCCTCCGTCTACAATTCTCACCACTGACTGACGTATACCGCAGCATGAGACCCCATTGAACTAGAATGGGCACCGATTGCAGAGGCCACTCTCACAACCCAGCTCAACTGCGGCCTCCGGACAACAACATCAGGTGGCCAACATGACAAAGCACTCTTCCACGACAGTACGCACTCTCACACACCCGGCTTCATATACGTCGGTACCAACGACGCACACTGCATCCGCGGCACTAACATCTCCCTCTGCCAGAGGGTGTGACCCCGCAATCTCTGTATCCAACAAACCTTCTTTCCTATGTAAAACAGCAGTGGTTGGTTGTAGCACCTCCACTGTAACAACGTGTATACAAGCACCACGGTCCAGTACCAAGGCACTTAACACCCAGTGCCCCTTGGTGGTTTGCAATTCACACATCCTGACCGCAGCACCTACTACATCCAACAGCGGCAATAGTGATACGGACTGCAGTAAGCATTTGGCATCATGGATCCACAAGAAGAATCATCGCTCAAGGAACAGCACACCACAATGCCGCCACTGCTTCTTTTGTGCATCAACCAAACATCCCATGATGCATTGAAAAACATGGCTCACACAGGTAGCCCTTATCCGCGACCGCACCGGTCCGTTCCAGACTGCTGTAAATACGAATTCACAGTACACAGAAACAGCATCAACAACACCACCATTGCTACCCCTAGCTCCGTCATCGCCTCAGCAATCGCAGCAGCAACGATGATGGGTTGGCCCCTTCCTCACTCAGCCACCCACTGCACTCATGGAGGCTATCCAGAAACAGGCCGACTACATACAGGATGATACTGCACCAAAAACAATCCCGCAGGCAGTATCATGGGAAACTCTTCCAAAGGCACACCGCAAAGTAATATATAAGTGTGCTTGTCTGTTTAGTAGCGTTTCCACCAGCGCCACCATTGACACTGGAGCTTCCCTCACCGTCTTCAACAAGTGCTTGTATGAGAGCATCCCTCCTCATAAGAAGCCACTCCTTAAGCGTACAAAGATATTTTTGCAAATGGATACCGGAGCCGATGTCCCTGTGGCTGGTACAGTAAACTCCGTAATACAGATAGAGGAAATGCAATTCATACAGCGAGTTGTCATTGCCTCTATTCAAAATGATGCCCTGCTTGGTTCTGATTTCCTCAGTGCCAGCGAAGCGGTCATACAGTGCAGACAACAGGAACTGGACATACAATGCCGACATATACCCCTTGGACCAGAATCATCACTGTAGGATACTTGTATAGTGAGTTTGGAATCGACGGCCACAGTTAAGCTGGGACAGGGGAAAGTCTTCTGGGCCACCTCACCACAGTTAGGAAACAACACACATGCTGTAACCCAAGCTTGAATATATAATCGCCTCGTTATGTGCCAGTCCCAGACTGATCGTGGACACCACTAATAAGGATCATATACCCTTCTGTGTATTCAATGGCACAACGGACCCAATAACCTTTGTACTGAGAGTTCGTTGTGGCCATCTGGTGGATGTGATATCACTGGAGACACCCCTTACCGCACCTACACCAACAACAACTTCTGATGATTTACCGGGAACATCTGCATGACATATATTTGCACGCCACAGTTGGATTGGTGCAATCTCCTAAACATGATGTACGGAAACTTTTATATAAGTATCGCGAAAGTTTCTCTGCCAGAGACATGGATCTGGGAGAAACTCATCTCGTGTGACACTCCATCAACACTGGAAACAACCAACCTGTTCGACAACCCCGTTCGACGTCTTCCCATTCACAAGGAGGCGGAGACACATCAACAAGTGAACAACATGTTGCGGACAGACATTATAGAGCCTTCAGCATCCCTCTGGGCCAGTCCCATAGTACTAGCAGGCAAAAAGGATGGATCTTTGCGGTTTTGTATAGACTACCATCGCCTTAATGATCTTTGCATCAATGATGCTTATCCATTACCACGGATAGATCAGGCTTTAGATTCCTTGTCCGGACCATGTGGTTGTGTACCCTTGACTTAGCTAGTGGGTACTGGCAGATAGCCATGGATGAGGCTGACCGGGAGAAGACTGCGTTTGTGTGTAGAGACAGTCTTTTACAGTTCCACAAGATGCCCTACAGATTGTGCAACACTCCTGGAACGTTCGTACGTCTTATTGTGCATATATTAACTACCCTGCAATGGGAGATCTGTCTCTGTTACATCGACGATGTAATCGTGTTTGGCTCCTCGTTTGAGCAGACTCTGTCCAACCTGGACAGAGTCTTAATGCGGTTTCATACCGCTAATCTCAAGCTCAACGCCAAAAGATGCCATCTCTTTAGACAGAGCATCGAGTTAATGGGGCACGTCATCTCCGGCGATGGAGTGGCTACTTAACCTTCAAACCACTTTTAACCACTTCAGTCACGGACACACGGAGTTTCCTCGGTCTCTGCCAGTACTATCGTCGTTACATCCGTCACTTTAGTGAAATTGTATCACCCTTATTTATGATCACCGAAACGGATAGACCATTCGAGTGGACGAGTGAGTGTGAAGGTTCCTTCCGAGCGCTGAAGGAACATTTGAGGACCGCACCAATTCTTGCTCATCCTAACCCCAACCTCGATTCCATCGTGGACACTGATGTATCTGCCTATGCAATAGGTGCAGTTCTATCTCAGGTCACAGAAGATGGAATGGAGCCAGTAATGGCTTATGGCTCGCGTACTCTAAACAAAACAGAGCGACGTTACGCGACCACTAAGAGGGAATTGTTAGCTGCAGTGTATTTCGTCAAGTATTATAAACACTTTCTGTATTGGCGCCGATTTGCCCAGCATACAGATCATGCCTCCCTATGCTGGCTCAGAAACATAAAAAAATTCGGGGTGCCAGGTAACGAGGTAGCAGGAATCCCTGCAGGGCTTTAACTTCGACGGTGTTTATAGACCCATCAAACTGCATGGAAATGTCGATGCCTTGAGCAGAATCGGGCTCGAGAATGAACAAGAAGTGGCCACCACCGTGACACCACCATGACACATAATACACAGCCATCTCCCGTGTTCCCCGAATTGTGGTGTGCAGAGTGGGACACAGAGACAGTTGCTCACGAACAAGCAGCAGACGCGCAAACATGAAATATATATGTGCGGATCCAGGAGGGGTACGTCCTCCTAAGGAATCTGTTACACCACTTTCAGCGATGGCAAAATATTACTATCAGAGGTTTGGAGAGTGTCATATGCAGGATGACATCCTCTACATAAATAACTGGATAGTGATTCCTGAGCATTATCGTGAAAACAGCTGCATGATAATGCTTGGTACTTAGCTGTCGAGCATACAACAGACCGAATTAAATAGAGATTCTACTAGATCAGGATACACATTAGTGTGAAGGCATGGGTCGCCAAATGTGTCCAATGCCAACGACGCGCTGTTGGCTAGCACCATTCTGCACACTTACAAGTTAAATGTGTTGGTACACCATGGGAGTGAGTGGTTATTGATGTGCTCGGACCCTTGACACTGATAGATGAAGGGAACAAGTACATCCTCGTATTACAAAATTATTTTACAAAGTGGATAAAAGCATTTGCTTTGCCGGACCAAGAGGCATCCACAGTAGCAGATGTCCTGACTAGCAATGTGTTCTGCCACTTCGGTATACCCTATGAACTGCACTCCGACCAAGGAAGTAATTTTGAGAGCTGGCTGATCTCCGAGCTCTACAAATTGTTCCATATCGTCAAAACAAGGACGACCCCATATCACCCCAACAGCCACCGCCCCCGAAGTGACGGAATGGTGTAGAGGTTCAACTGAACCCTCCCAGAGATGCTCACAAAGGAAACACACATTAATTGTCATGACTGGGATCTATGACTCCAATATGTGTTCATGGCATACCGCACTTTGATACATTCCAGCACGGGTTATACCCCTGCTCGGTTAATATTAGGCTGTGAATTGGCCTTACCCCTGGATCTGGCCATGCCCAGGAATCCAGGAGAGAAAAATTCACCGTCTCTCTATGTAGAGCTCATGGGGCAGTGGATGGAATGGCCCCATAAGCTAGTGAGAGCAACATTATCCACTGAACACCGCCGTCAGAAAACGTGGCATGACCAGGAAAATGGTTTGGGTTCACGATTCACGACGTTCTGCAAACGTGCCAGGTAAACTGAATTACCAGTGGAAAGGCTCCTATGTGGTAGTAGGTAAGAAGTCGGACGTGACCTACCATATCCGTGCCTCGGATGGCCTGACCTCAGTCATCCACTTCGATCAACTTAAACTTTGTGTCCGTGATGGCCCAGTGCCAGAGCTCAGGCTCGGTGTTCCACGTGGCATCGGTACCCAGACAGATGTCTCTACGGAAACACATATTCCCGACGTTAGTCCAGAGCACTGCAGTGACGGTTCGACCCCTGTCCTACCAAGCCAGGATTCCAGCGAACATATGACTAATGCTGATGACGATGCCGAGATACGTGCTCGCCCTCCCCCTCCACAGAGCGGGTCTACACGATCTGGGAAGTCGTATCTGAAGGATTTCTCGTTTGTGATGTCCAAGTGGAAGAACGGAAAAGTTGTTCCGCTGATCTCTTCCCACTCCCACCCACTTCATGCTATTACCCCAATTATAGAGTTACCACAAACGGAAGCTGACGCTGCCCTGGGCTATGCTTCCTGCGGGGTGGAACATGTAATAAATACAATGGATGTGAAGAGTTGTAATGAGGTCTTGGGTTGTTTTGAAAGAACAGCAAAATCGAACAACTCAGTGTACCCTTCCAAATTATCAAATGGCGAGACCACCCCCATTCCAAGGTGCTCCCCATCCATTAGCACCACCACCCTAGATCCAACTCGCGTCTCTCATCTTTGCACCAAGTTCGGACATCTCTGGTCCAGTCCATTTCACACTGCACTCGTCGTCTGTTGATTGTCAATCTTCAGATATGAGAGAGTCAGCTGTAACAGAGGAGGTGGCATCCCACACCACAGTTAACCGCCCACCCCCTCCCCCACCCAACTGGTGGTGGGCAGGGAAGCAGCCTGTTCAGCAGACTCTCAGCTCGAAATATTCCAGGTACTTAAAAATTATGACAGATAACCAACCGTCGTTTAATGGGAGATGACCCTCCACATCCAAAGGGCATCTCGAACCACAACCGCTCTACCAAGCCCACCCCCCCCCCCCCGACCCCATGAGCAGTCAGAACATCACACCAAGTCACAGAAAGCTAGAAGCATACAGAGCACACTTGCCCGCAAGGCTGGATACGTAAATTCATTGTTGTGCAAACATTACATACCTACCAGGTTATATAGACGGAGACATTCAACATCACCAACAACATAGATAGCATACACCTAGTTTTTGTAACGGAAAAAGTTAGACACCTTTTTCCGCAACATTCCCTCCCGCACGAATGCAGTGAGTTCATCAGCCACCGCAACCCGATTTTTCCGTAACAGCAACAGACTCGGCATTCCCCAGCTTGGAAAACTGGATATGCCCACATCGCATTATGCCAGCATCACACAGCAACCCCGACTTCCCTACAACAGAACACCATCTTCCTCAGCAAGAGTCAACATTTTCTGCAAACACCCCCTTATCCGGTGTGTGGAAACCGATCATATGGAAAGGAGGAACAACACCGCAGCCATCTACAGTATGCGCTACATGGGATTCCCCCAGCCCCCACCCTCACTGGAAAACGTCATATGTAATCAGCTAAACAAACACAATTCAATCACACATAACAACAGTCAATATTATTAAGAGAGCAAGATGCCCGAAGTCTATCGTCAGTATCGAGTAGGATTTTGCTGCTGAAAGCAAATTCGATAATGGATTGATTCAGGTTATGACAGCTCCCTTCTTGGTCATCTGCACTCTAAACTAACTGTGCCCCGTCTTCGGAATCAGCCATTACAGATTGAAATACATCATGTCCGATAAAGTTGACACCACACGCATGCAGTATCCCACCCCACTGCAATAAAAACTTCACACTTTACGACAGTGCAAGATCATCCGCAGGTAAGCAGCCATGCATACCAATTAAATTCACCAACATGACAGAGACACAGACACTCAGGATGAATGTATCACATCTCTATACGACGGTATTGTAAATTGTAAACTGATGCATGCACTTTCCGAGCTGTACCGTAATAATTAAGTTTGGTCTAGGTGAGGTGAGACTAGTCCTACCCACAGAGGAGGATGCTTGGCAGTCCACCCACTCGGTAAATACAGTCCAGCTTGTCGGGGTCAGTAGACATGACTTCCGCAAGTCATGGAGCTGTTTAAACCAAACAATAAATTACAGTCAGCTATGCTGTCCTAATTTTGATTGAGAACACACGCCTGTTCTACCGCGTATACAAATCATTCACGCGCGGGCTGATCAATCAGCATTAACACTTCGACAGTATAACACATGGAGAATTTCAAATATTCTCTTACCTACAGATTCCAACCACTAATCAACATGGGCTGGAATAAATCCCCTACAAACGAGAGGCGGCTCATGCATAGGATCACGCGCATATACAGGGATGCTGTTCTGAGGAACAGAATAAGAATACCATATATTTCTATTTTTCGCATCAAATACGTATAATCAACAGCATCAAAACTCCACCCATATACCGATTGACTAAGTTTCCAATCAACCACGTGCTTTCAAGACAAGAATCACGTGATCATCACTATTTTCTGATAAATTGGATCAAAGGCTATAAACAAATCAACCACCCTATACGTATCTACCACAGCGTGATAGAGGAGGCTAGAGGTGGCGAGTCGCGGCCATGGCCACTGACGTCATCACGCTCTCCCGAACGCCCATCAGGCGTTCCAGCCCGAAATTTGAATAGGTGAGTTTATAAGCATCCAACTTGAAAAACAGCATCATGCTAATTAAAAGGTGAGCATCCACAGGAATAAATAGTTCCAGATTTTAACGCTGATCGGAGACCCGATTTCCCACCGAGTGGATATGAAAGCGACTATCCTACCTTCTTATATTTATATTTGCCTTCTTCCTATGAAGGGAATATATAATCCGATTCCAGGAGAATAAAAATTAATTATTTCCATATTTGGCGGAGTCGACTCACCCTAAAACTTGCGGGTGTGGTCATCGCCCTCCTGTGACGTCACCAAAAAGTATAAAAGGAGGAAAACATATACTGAAATTTCATCATCCCGTCAAACTATACACTAGGGAGATCGAGCGTTAGGCTACTTTCGTGTCGCAACCCAAATTCTGCTGTTTTCCTATTATTATTAATTTTATCTTATTTCTTTATGTTATATTGACCAGGAAAGTTATGAAGAGCTAGGAAAGTTTAGTTAGGTTATTGCAGTTCTGCAAATAATCAACATGCGGGAATAGTATGTCGCTTACGGAAGATCTGACCTTGTCCGACAGCTCAGAAGAATAGGCACCTGCTCACATCAGAACGAACTATCCTTGTACTGCTTTATCATACAACGGACAGCCGTGCAAGCATGCGTTTTTTAGAAACTCGAACTTGAAACTTCACGTCAATCATGAGCATCTACCACGGAGAGCATTCTGTGCGGACTGCAAGTACCTGTATTCAGCCACTCGGTATGGTGTAACACACACGTTATCATTTAAGCATCGTGTGTTAGTTGTGACATTAAAGCCTGGTTTGCAAAATGAGGACATAGATATCCTCACTCCCCGTTTCGAAAATAGACTTCCAATTACTGTGCTTCCAACTGGAAAAAGGGCCAAGACTAAACATACCAAACGATGACAACCTGTCTTTCCGCAAGTAGCTGTACCACTCGCATCCGCAACACAGCCAGCCAGCACCAGCAATCCAACACCCATCACCACAGCACCGACAGCACCCATAAGAACAGCACTGGCAGCACCTGCAGCATCGGTAATGACACCAACTGTAGCATCCACATGGACAGCACCGGCAGGGGCAACACCGGCAGCGCGCAGCAGTACAACACCATCCGCATCCGTGATAGGACAGCCAATTTTGGTAGTGATAACAACGCCTGTGAAAATCCATGATCCAGTTTTACAGGACATTTCAGACAGTTCAGTATTTCCGCTCAGTTTAGTTATGGAGGGGGAGATAAGTCTCAAGGAAGCCGTCATCACCACCACCACACCGCATACCAGCATGCCAACATCCATGCGCAGCACAATTATTCCAATAGAGCCTGCCGTTAGAAAGTCTACTACGCCGGACAGACCATATTCTGGAAAGCGAAGAACCAACCCGAGATCCGAGCGATACCCAGAACGTCCACGAGCAAACTGATCAAGGCTGTTAAAATCGGAAAGATATCCACAATCACTGCAGTAATATCGTCACACAGTATCCTCGCATCGTTCAGCCAACCTTTAGCAAACACCACTGCCACCACTGCCACGACAACAGTGATGTCAACAATTTCGGAGTCTCACCACTAGTGCATTAATTCCTCCGCAGCGTCATCGAACTTAAGTGCCACAGACATTAATAACATGGGTAAGGCAATATCAACGTCAACATCAGAAGACCACCCGCCACGGCCGTCAAGCACGAGTCGTGGGACCCAAACTCGTTGGGGGAATTTCTCAGCAGACGTTTGTGGACATTATTGTCATGGATGCAGCAGACTGTGTGAATAGGTGTGCAGAAGAATTATTATTATTTTATTTTTGAGATACTTTTCTTATTATTATTTGTTTTTAAAATTGAAACCCCATCCCTGGGCTGACCACGGTCATCCCACGCAGCTACATAAAATTATTGCATAGCTGTGTCTCACCAAAACAATCGCTGCAGATTCCTGTTTTGTAAGAACGTTGTGTGCGACATAAGTACACAACACACCACAAGCGACTATGTCTTATATTCCCGTCATGCCATCCCAGTAGGATGAATCAGTTTTTCTTTATTATTAAATACTATTTTTCTTATTATTTTTCTTCCCACGTTATGATGATGAGATGGAATTTGAATAGCGAGAACTATCCATGCGGGCCCGCCAAAACGTATGCATACTGAGTATATGAAGGTATGCACACGATTATACAATGCAACCTGCGTATCCTTGATGATGTATAACTGTAACAGCTGGGCAGCTCCAAAGGCAACTCTAGACAAACTTGACGCCTGCCACCGCAAACACCTATGCACAATGACTGGACACCGATGGCCAGAGGGCATAATTTCCAACGATGCACTATACAAAATGTGTAATACACCGCCGCTGTCTGTAAAAGTCGCCCAGCAACGATGGTCCATGTAAAAAGAAAAGGCCTGGAAAAATAAATAACTGGCCAAAAATCAAAACTAAAAATATGCCTCCCTCCCAAACTCTTTCGCACCTCGATGTGCACTTCTCTGATAAACTACGCGTCTCTCACGTCACTACTCCTTTCGGATACACGCCTACTCGAGAAGTCTATAATTCCCATCTAGCATGATCCCGTGCTCTCTATCCCCAATGCATTATCGTTTGGCATGGGTGTCAAACTAGGAGGGGATGGTGTAGCGTGGATCGGCCAGACGGGTACAAACTGTCCAACCTAGGCGGGGTATGGAACTACCTCTCCGGGTGCATTCCAAGCACGCCATCCCCCATCTGGGTAGGATAGCATGCATGTATACAACCATATGAGAGAGGTTTCTATAAAACGACTAAGTCTGTAAGAATGCATAGCGTGTATGCGTGTGTGCATCACATCTTCCATGGCAAGAGGTGTCAGTATTGGAAGAGAGTGTAAACATATAGTTTACCGAGTTGGTACTTGTGATTTCTTCAGATCGCTCCATTCGCGTCGTTCTTGGTACCAATTAGAATGAAACGAGGATTTCAAAATCGTTTACCTTTTCAAAATCGGACCAGAAATGGCCGAGTTATCCATAAATGGCTCACTAAACTTTCAAACTACCATCGCCAGACGGACACTTTATAATGTACTGTGTAAATTCATGTATTAGTTATTCTGACAATCTAATGGACATCTCTCTACAACCCGTTCTTCTTCACCATCTTGAGAGTGAGCTGCATCAACAGTCTGTCTGTGGAAATCTTTCCAGCAACCTCGGAATTGTGCCACCTCATGCTACTCATCTGTAGCCAACCAACTACAGCGATTTAAGAACTCTTACCATATCAATGACCAATAGGTAATCAAGTAAATATAGTATTGTGCTATTTAATAAGTCCATAATAGGTACTGATGACTAATAGGTACATTTCCCGGTCGTGAGACCGTATTTCTATATTTTCTGTTTCATACTATATATATATATATATATATTATTTTTATTTCTGTGTGCTTACAACTAACAAGCACTGCAAGTTCCTATGGCGTGATATACTGTTAGTAGTGTACTAGTTAGTTATGTATATGGCAAGAGGCCATCCTAGTTATTTTGTTTTGTTTATATAAAAACTCTAGGATGCAGTACACTAGGCTATACTATACAGCAACATCATATCTGCATCACAATTTACCCCAGCATCAATTTTACACTTAGGACACTGATCATGCTCATGTAGCTCGCCGGGTAGTGTCGGGCCATTCCGGTGTAGTGTGTCGACTCGCCGCGCCGCAAGTGCATGACGAGTGATGACGCTGGTTAGCATCTGGTCTCGGGGTGACGGACTTTGTACGAGACTGCCCTGGGGGAAACAAAAACCGGCTGAAAGGAAGAAGGTTATTTCAGATGAAAAGTGATGTGCCTCACGCGGGCCCTACTCTTAGTGCTAGTATGGGTGAGGAGTATTATCCTGGCATGGACCGTCGTCGCTGAATCCTTGCGAGAGGCAAGTGCCTCGTGCGGGCCTCCGTCTCGGGAAAGTGTCGCCACTGCTTAAAGCGGGAGAAGAATATTAGGCAAAAATGGGCCCACACTAATAATTCAACCAAAAATGCTTTAGAAAGAAAAGACCATATGTAGTGAGATTATAACTATAGGGGTGCATACTGTTTTACGTGAAGATGGGAGGGGGGATTCCTGATGGATTCCCTCGTTACCATCTTATGTGACTCTTGGTATGCTGAATTAGTAGTTGCTGCTTTATTTATGCGGCCTTCTGCTTTGGTTAATTCAACTTTAGTTGTCTTCAGAACAAGAATTATTTTAGGCCGCAGCTGGCTGATATCTACCTAGCTATTAAACACGGCTGGCATGGAGAACAGATATCCTAAGACATCAATACTAAAGACAGCGCTGATACATGTTATGTAGCAAGATCTCCGAACTGGAAATGAATCCGGACATCCCGCCCCATAACCACATAAAACATTGCAAGACATGGGTTACATTTCACGAAATCATTATTAGACCATTGTTCTATCGTTGTGGTGGGGGTAAGAGATGCGAATACCGACCATAAATGTCCTTCCCGTAAGGGCGTGGCAGATCTAAATATCATGCCCAGACATTTTAACAGAATTCGGTGGGTACGTATCTCACCCGTCACCGGGTCCTATGGAACTAACCGTTTTACCTGTTGTTAGGTTCATATACAAGTTGCCCATTTTTGCACTGCGGTGCGGAAGGATTGTTCACTAAATAAAATAATAATTAATACATGTGTTTTCGCAGTGCTTTCCTACATTGGCTTAAAGTGCTAACTACTAGGTATCCAAAGATACATGGGAATGTGTGTGACACTGCACCCTGGCAAATTACCGCTCGGAAACTCCGATAGTTTCCCATAGTCGGATCAGCCCATGATGCGGATGGGGGACATCAAAACAATTAAGAAGCCACAAGGCTGAGTGGAACACGAAGAGAGACAAGATCTTACTTATGAGTCTTACTGGAGTGCGGGGCTAGATTATCGCACTACCAGAAGAGAAGAGTATATTGCACAGTATGTAATGAAGAAAGTGTCTCTAATCATTTTGAACCGATCCTATTGAGCTGAATAGAAAAGGTTTAGTCAGTAGCATGCCGGGCTATACAGAGTTATAGCATGGACAGCGACCTCAGTGAAAAATTGTTGGTGGCGGGAGAAAGTGCTCATATATAAGTGTTGCTGCATAGTGTTTCCTGTGTGCACTGCAGTCCTATATTTTCTATGAATAAACAAAACATATGAACGGATGGCGACTGGCCATATATATATACATAATCTAATCAGAACAATCAATACGGTGTCAAATGATCAAGATATATATAACAGTACAGGTTATAATTTCTGTATTTGTTGAAAATTATTTTCATTTTCCTCAATGTGTTTCTAACCGCACTATAGTAGTATAGTGCGGTTAGAAACACATTGAGGAAAATGAAAATAATTTTCAACAAATACAGAAATTATAACTAGCGGTCCTAAGACCGTTACGGTTCCTTTTAGTCATCGGGACCATTCTTACAGATAATATAATTAACAAAACCTATATAGAGAAATAATTAAACTGTGAAGTATAGTTACTTGAATACTTGGTAGTCATTCTCAAGTTAGGCTACCATGTTACTGAAATTGATTTGTCAATCCGTAGTTGACGTGAGATGATGCCCTCTCCAGAAGCTGGAAAGTTCCTGCAGGTTGGTTCCCGCAAGCTGTTTTCTGCAAACAAGACTCCCGCAAGAACACTCATGGCAGGAGGGATACATCACTCAGTACTGTAAGCCTAATAGAATGTCTAACGAGCAGTCAGTAAAAGATACGATAGTACTACTGTGGTGAAGAAAGTTCCCATACACCGATGGTACAGATGGAAGTTGTCAAAAATCCGATCACAAGCGGGGGTTGTTGGATGCAGATGAAGATACAAAACAAAGCATCACGGTGCTGGGTAAGTCAGCCAGCTCTGAAGACGCACCGGGCAGAGTTTACTTGCTGCGGTCGAAAGTCAAAAGAACCTACATGATATTAGTGTGGTAGAGATTGAAATACCACTTTTAGGCATGGCTGGCAGATCCGGCGAGTCATCCATCAAAGAACATCCTGCCTCTCCATCTGTAGACTCACATATTCAGGCCGTAAAGGCCTCACGGCAAATTTGTGTTCCGAAGGAGATATTGATATTCGTGAACAGTAAATAGAAAGTTCAAAATTGCTCCCGTAAGTAGGGAGTTTACAAAATTGTCTTTACTGTGGTGGGTTGGCTACTGGTTGCTACGGGAGAAGGACAGAAGCTGAAGTCATATGCGTAATATCTGTCGATCGCAGCTAGTACAGGTCCAACCTGTTCGGTCCCTGGGCGAGGATGCTCTCGTTCACTGGATCGCATCTCCTTTTATACTCCTCGTCACGTCACAGGCGCAGGCTTCCAACCAATCATCGTTCGAGCAACAGCTCATCAGCACGTAGCTAATAATAGCGCAGCCGAACGATCTAGAACATTCTAGAAGTTTTGCGTCCACGTGGTTATGATGTCACTGCAATATTTTGAAGATAATCATGAAGAGTTTTCCATGGATAACTCAGCCATTTCTTAACCGATTTTTAAATGGTTTACATATTTGAAAAGCCCGTTGAATTCTGGTCTTGAGTACTGCCAGACTTAACGGGAAAAGGCAATGAATAAGCATTACAGGGTACCATCTCTGTACACTAAAAGCATCATCCTATCTTGGTCGTATCTACGTGCTCCATCAAAACAGCTTCCTGGCGTGTACATGCGCATCATGCGTTTTAACGGACTTAGTTGTTTTTCGACACGCTATCGCTCCCATAGGCCTATATATGAGTATGGCTCTACCCAGGGGGGGCGTGTTCAGGAAACGAATCCAGGACGGGTGGCGCGTACCCAGCTCAGCTGGTACGACCGGTATCCGAGCGGTCGATCCGAACTACACTCACATTGCTCGAGCCTGACATGTGACCGACTAAACCTGGCTGTTCTAGCTCGATAGGATAGGTTAAAGTTGTTAGGGGCAATCTCTTCGTCAGAGACATATTGTGTATGCCTCTTTTCCGGCTGTTGCGGATATGTAACACTGCACACTGGCTAGATGACATAAATTAGCCAATTACCTTGGGGCTGCTTAGTAATGATGATGTATTGTCTCTTTCTATGCTCCTTCAGCCGCAAGGCTCCATAATAATTGTCTTTCCGACCGGTCAAACCCAAAGTGTCGATTTCGAATACACTCCCTCTGTATCTTCGGATACCAGTTAGTTTAGATACCCCCGCCAAGGTAGGAAGCACGGCGAAAAGAAATTGTATTATGAAACGCCGGCCTGCAGTGTATCTTGGAACATAACCCTAATGACAGGTAAAATGTTAGTTCCGTAACACACGGGTGATGGACGAGATGCAGATCTCCATCCAACTTGGTATGGTGACTGAGTGTGGTCTTAGAGCCCACTACGCCCTCACGGGAAGGTCACTAGGGATGGATATCTGCCTCTTACTCCCTGCCATAAAAATACTATTGTACTTTCTAAATTGCTTATGTGAACTGTAAATTGTCCTACTGATGTTATATGTAGTTTCAGTGTGATATGTGACCAGATCGTCATATGATTCAGGAGCTGTTGCTCCATAACATGTCTGTATGCTGTCCTTCTGAGGAAGATGCTATGTGGGGCAACCTTCAGGAAGCCGGCATGTTCGCCAGTTAGATGTATATGTCAAAAGATAGGTAGGATTTCCTGCCACTTGCGGCCAAAGCTTGGAAGCATATCTAACAACTAAATGGTAGGTTAGAATTTAGCAGAAGGCCCGCATAAATAAAATGTCCTGTGATGGAGGCCCACGCATGGCACGTCCCTCTCGCAGCAATATGTTTTTAGGGGTATAATTGGTTTATATTAAACTATTTAAGTAACATCGTTTGGATGCTCCCTTATTGGGATACCCCACTGGATTTACGAATCTGTGTGGTACCTCTGGCGAGCCCACAGAGACAAGACACCAGTTTGGTTCTATGCACTGTATTATTTTGCTCATTTACTAGCAAACGAGTACCATTGTTTGTGTAGTTATTTTTAATTGTTACTATGTCCGAACTTTTAAATTAGTTTATGGACCGTCATACCGGTGCCACCAACAGTTGGGATGAGACGTTATCATTCCACTGGGTCTAGAAGCCGGTCTTCATACCTTCCAGAGAGTCATGATATGGGATCCACAACCCCGAGAACTGCAGATAACCAGTGCTCCCGCACATCCTGTACATGCGGTGCAATGGAGCAGAGCAATATGGCGGACCAGTGCATACCCCCGCGAGCTACAATAGGCCTAGAATAAGTTAATATCTTAATTCTCTTGAACGTTAACCATTTAATGTTCTAGCAGGTCAAATCAACATCTGCAGTGGTCCTGAGAAATGGTCATTTGCATGACAGCAGAAATCTATCTTTGTAAATTCGTGTATTACATTTACAACAAAGTCTCTTCTCTTGAAGGGTCAATTAAAATAAGACGCATTTTGTCCACGTTGATGCGTTATTGACATGCGGGCCATTAAGAGGCAGGCAGAAATCGATTTAGCCAAGTTTTTGATAGATTTGATCTCATGAATAAGTCCGTCTAAGCGGAAATTCAAGCACCGTTCCGATACATACAGTAGTAGTGTCGGGGTCAAAATGATACCACGTCCCTCAACTGGCCGCCGTTCAGTGATCTGCGGCCCCACCACCCTCTCAATCCCTGGGGCATAGGTTGTTGAGAGGGAGGTAGTAGCACATTTAGAGCCAATGTTTTGATGTGATGTCATGCGGTAACGACGGGTAAAGAGTAATACTGTCATGAAACAAAAAATTTAAAAATGTGTAAACTAACCACTAAAAAACTATAAAACTCCCGCGCCACCTCTTTGGGAGAACCCCCCACTTATTATCGTCGGCCCGCTCTGGCCGGCCTATCTCTATCTCTGCGCTGTTATCAACTGAGCCAACGGAGAACTGATAATTAGATTACAAATAATGATACTAATTGTTGTGCAATAGTAGTAACACACTGGTAACTACACTTGTGCAATAATAGCAAACAAATCAATAACACACTGGTAACTACAAAATTACAGTCAATAATAATATATACGTTATCTCGAAGTGACGTCAAGATCTAGAGGGACTGATAAGTGCAGCAATTCAGCAATGAGAACACACAACTTATCAACTTTAATTACTGATGCGTACATGGCCGAGGTAGTTGAGGTGTGAGAGCCTTGTTTTGTGTTTATTACCAAACTTAAAATCACAGGTTCAAATCTCGCTTTTACCATTTGTAGATAACTCGGTAATTTCCGGTCCAATTTTAAAATGGTAAACAGTTTTGAAATTCTCGCTTCATTCCGGTCCCAATTGGTGACAAGAACGCCGAGAATGAAGTTATTTCTCGGTACAATATAAGCATAATAACAATAATAGTACACTTATATGGCGCAAAACTCCATGCGAAAGGCGTGCTCTATGCGCTTACAAAACGACCAAAAGCGTAAATTTTAAGTTAACAGTTTTGATGACATTGGCTAGAAAGGATGGTTTTCAGTCTGCGCTTAAACGAGGCCAATGTAGGACAGGATTTATCATCGAGTGGAAGCAAGTTCCATTCGATTGCAGCTGCGTATGAAAATGTTTTAGACCCATAGGATGTCATACAGGTTGGAGGAACATTTAATTCATTTTTGTTCTCAGATCTTAGTGATCGTCCAGGAAGGTATGAAGGAGCAGTTCCCGCTCTACACTGGTACACCAGACAAAGAATTTTGAAGTGAATTCTTTGTTCGATCGGTAACCAGTGTAAAGCTTTCAAAATAGGAGAGATTCATGCATATTTGGGACAGCGAGAAATAATCCTGGCAGCAGTGTTTTGAATTGCCTGCAGTTTATTGAGAGCACCTTTGGGGCACCCATCAATAAACTGTTGGAATGGTCTAAACGAGATGTTACAGTGGCTAACACAAGTTTGATAGTGGCCTCTTTGGTTAGGAATTTCCTGATTCTACTTATGTTTCTTAATTGCAAGTAGCATAATTTACATAGGTAATTTGCATGGTTTTCCATGGTTAGCTCACTGTCTAGCCATACACCTAAATCTTTGACAGAGTTAGACACCTGAAATGAGCTGCAGCCAATAGATATGCTATCTATTTGAGACTTCACATGCCTATTTGCATAAGCATACGCTTTCTCACAATACTGACACGTGGCTTAGTAATTTTATCTCTGAGTTGTGAATTCTCAATGCGCGCACTACTCCCACGTATCAGCTCCTGAACATCGACCACATCCCAAACATGTAGCGCAGCAATAATGCTAATACATGGCCGAGGTAGTTAACGTATTAGATCCACGTTGTTGTGTTTATTGGCAAACTAAAAATCACAGGCTGAAATCTCACTATTAGCATTTGTGGATAACTCGGCCATTTTTGGTCCGATTTTAAAATGGTAAACAGTTTTGAAATTCTCGCTTCGAAACAATAAATAATCCAATGATCCTCGCCCACCAACCTCTCAATGTGCGCTACTCCCACGTATCAGCTCCTGAACATGACCACATCTCACACATGTAGTGCAGCAATGAGAACACATAACTTATCAGCTTTACATATTAATACATGGGCGAGGTAGTCAATGTGTTGGATCCTTATGTTTATTAGCAAACTTAAAATCACAGGTTCAAATCTCGCTATTAGCACTTGTGGATAACTCGGCCATTCCTGGTCCGATTTTAAAATGGTAAACAGTTTTGAAATTCTCGCTTCATTCCGTTCCTGATTGGTACCAAGCACGACGAGAATAAAGGGATTTCTCGGTACAATATAAGCATACACTCTCTCACACATAGTCTCCGTAGGTATCACATGACATGACGGGCCACCCACAGGTACTGATCGCCTTGTGATCACCACACATAATAGGTCTGAACGTCCATTTAGAGACAAGCATCCACATCACATCAACACGATGGTCCACCCCACATATTTTGATCGCCTTGTGATCACCACACACCATGATTACTGTTGCACAGCTTTGCGCTGTTGCAAAGCAATTCGGGCTTAGAGGCTACTCTAAGGCCAAGACAGCCGACCTGCTCCAGATGATCGGACAGGTCCGTGCCGAGTAGTGGCAGAAGCGACTCTCCCGAGTAATGAAGATAGGAAGGTTTCCAGCGCATACCAAAGATGGTCCTCGAAATCCCCACAAGAAAGTGCAGCGGA
Organism: Chaetoderma sp. LZ-2023a; assembly: GCA_034401795.1. NCBI lineage: Eukaryota > Metazoa > Mollusca > Caudofoveata > Chaetodermatida > Chaetodermatidae > Chaetoderma > Chaetoderma sp. LZ-2023a. The sequence continues at coordinate 107,206,526 of CM067373.1, forward strand.
TACGTGAGCTTCGTCAGTTGGACGAGGAGGTGACTGCTAGCTTGCGAGCCAAGACTGTAGCGAGGCAGAGGGCAGACCATCCAATGGAGCGCTTACCTCTCCTATGCAGGATCACTAACCGAGTGATGAAGGGGCCGAGGTCTGAACCCTTAGCCCGGAGCATGAGGCGAGAAGGCGAACACATTCTCGACCAGCGTCTCCGCGAAAGGGAGACAGAGGATAGAGGATACTGGTCAGACTGTCCAGAAGGCTTTCTACCTCCGCTACACCCATACCTATCGCATACGTCACATCGAAGACGGTAGGGTGATGCCCTTCCACAAGAATGCTCCAGGGAGCCCGTGGCTGAACACGATAGGAGCAGCTCAGGACTGGGAGGCAGCAAGAGAGCAAGCCCGCCTGGACACAGACAATATCAATCGACCAAACACCAAGTGGGCTTTTATTCGCTCAATCAACGTTGAGGTCAGGGATGTCATCGACCGCCAACCTCTGCTTGGGACAGGCCCCCTCCCAGACTGGCTACGACAGAAGAAGAGTATGACTGCCCTCACCACCTACAGGGGTAACATGTGTCTCTGGAGATGTCTAGCAGTCCACCGAGGAGCGAGAGCTGATAGAAGTACAGCTCCTGCACGAGAGCTTGCCACAGAGTTCTACGGCAAGACAGCACCTGATGTCCGCAAGAGCTCGCTGGATCAGCTGGACAAGGTAGAGTTCTTCGCCAAGATCCGGATTCGCGTGTATGAACCAACCGAAGAGGGCACCTGGCACATGATCAGGCAAGCGGCTCACTACCATGACACCATGACCATCGGAATGTGGGACCACCATGCCTTCTACATCAAGAACATCTCCAAGCTGGCACATACACTAGTCTGCAGTCACTGTCAGCAGAGGTTTACAAAAGCATGCCATCTTCAACACCACGCTGATCACTGTACAGGCGGCAAAACAAAAATCGTGTGTCCTGGCAAGAAGGTTGAGGTACCACAGTCTGCATATGAGAAAGCCTTCTATCCACCCCAACCATCCAGTTCAGCGGCTACTAGTTGGTTCGAGTATGAGTCATACACATACACCATGTAGAGTTGGATCGAGGGTGCTCCCGTAGATGGTTATCATCCGACCACCAACACCGTTTACCAGTTCCATGGCTGTCACTGGTGTCCACAACACCAGCGAGGTGAGGATGCCGGACAAAGATACCGCAAGACAGTCCTGAGAGAGGAGAAGCTGAGCGTGTGTGGATGCACGCATGTGGTACAGTGGGAGTGCTGTATAAAATGCTGTCCAAGCGTCCGTAAACGAGTTCGGACTGTCCCATACCCACACTTCATAGTTTACGACTTTGACGCACTCCTAGATGGTATCAAGACTCATCCTACGGAGACGCTCACGATCGAGAGTACTCACATACCTATCTATGTGTCAGTTTGCTCCTCCTTAGAGGGCGCCACAAGTGAGCCCACTCACCTCTGCAATCCTGACCCCCAATGAACTGATCAGAGAGTTGATGCTGGTGATCCAACGGCGAGCATCTCTAATCGGGACATCTAAGCTCAAGGATGGGAACAATGTAACCAGACATTCAGCGAGCACGGAATGCGGACATTCGCTTACTGGCTGCGATACTACAACAACCTGGACGTCAGTCCATTCATTGAAGCCCTAGAGCGGATGTGAGAGTTCCACACAGAACGAGAAATAGACATCCTCAAAGACGCGGTGTCTCTCCCAGGTGTGTCACTGCAGTACCTCCTACATGGACACACGCAGCACATGCCAGAAGTTGGCCTCTACTCTCTGGGAAAGGAGGCCTACGAGATGCTGAAGGACGGGGTTGTTGGAGGGCCCAGCATCGTGTTCACCAGATACCACAAGGCAGGTGTGACACACATCCACCAGAGTGAGCGTGTCTGCCAGCGTCAACTCGGCTACAGTGCAAATGCGTTGTACCTGTCAACGATGGCCAAAGAGATGCCCTGTGGTAAGGAGACGTTGGTCCGGTGCCAGTGGTGTAGCCCACTTTAAGGAGGAGCTCCTAGCAGACCACTGGTTTGGATTTGCTGAGGTGGATATAGAGGTCTCCAAGCCTCTGTGGGCAAAGTTAGAGGAAATGCCCCCGCCCTTCTATAACTGCGAGATCCTGGTAGAGGCCGTCTCCTCTGAGATGCAGGCATATCTAGAGTGTACAGGACAGAAGCGACCCACCACCCAGAAGCTGGTCGGCGCCCTCTCTGGCAAGAAGCGGCTGCTGTACGCACCTACACTCAAGTGGTATATAGCCCATGGCCTGGAGATCACTGCTGTATACCACACTTAGAGGCCAAGCACCCATTCGAGTGGTTCGTGGAGAATGTTACGGAGGCCCGAGGCTCGGGAGATGTAGATAAGAGCAAAGCGCTCTCGGCAGATCTCTTCAAACTCCTCGGCAACAGTGCCTACGGGAAGCTCATCGAGGGCCTAGAATGCCATAGCAACACCAGCTTCACGAAGGATGAACGTGTGGTAGACAAGGCCCTGCGTAGTGCATGGTTCGAAGATCTTGAGGAGATCGGTGAGTCATACGAGCTCCAGAGTCGCAAGCCGAGAATCACTATTCGAAAGCCCTTCCAGCTGGGGATAGCCGTTTATGAGCTCGCGAAGCTGCGAAGGCTGGAGTTCTACAACGACTTCCTCGATTGCTACATAGCTCGTGACAGCTTTGAGTACCGGCAGATGGACACTGACTCTGCGTATATCGCTATAGCAGGCTCCAACCTCGACGACGTCATTCATCCTGAGATGCGAGCAGAGTACCAGGCTTATAAGCGGGACTGGCTAGCTTGGGACAAATGGTCTGCATGGACTCCGGAACTGTTCAAGCTCGAAGGCTCTCGTTTCATCGCTCTCTGCTCCAAATGCTACCACATGGAGAGTGCAGCTGCAAGTAAGTGCTCGGCTAAGGGAATGTCAAAGTGGCAGAATGAGGTCTCTTGGCAGAGGTTCTACAGTGCCCTACATGGCGGGGTGGACGGACCTAAAAACCGAGGCCTACGCATGCGCAACCAGGGTATGGTGACGTATGCGCAAGAAAAACTTGGACTCGCTGCTTACTATGATAAGCACCATGTGCTGCCAGATGGGGTCCATAACGAGCCCATCGATTATCATGTTAGCACCCTAGGGGGTGGTAGCTGTGTGTCTTCAGGGACTAGCTGAAGCTCTTCTATGACAAATGGTCGCCTAGGCACTCCATGCTGGTGTGCCAGGTAGTACAGTGTAGGCCGCCCCTCCGCATCCACATACCTGTCAAACCTGTGAACATCTATCGAGCCTTCCAGCTCACCTGCTCATATAGGTACCGGGCCAGAGCATCAGGTGGTAGGCACTCCTCTCCCTTGTTCGCTCCTCTAGAGCTGTGACCAGCAGAGTGTCTGATAGCCTCTACCGGCTTCTTCCCGATTAGCCCTGTAACCTTGGCATTGGATCTCTCCACCACAGCAGACAGCCCTCTCAGCCATACTCTAGAACATTCACTCGGCGTGGCCATTTCCTGGGCATATAGGTGTGGGAACAGTCTCTCTGCCAGTGTCCGATTCCACCACTCAACGATAGCCTGGGCACAGTGATGCCCTACCTCGCCTCGCCTAACTGCCACACCGTGTTTCCACATGAGTGCTGCAGTCTCGCCTCTGAACTCCTTGCCCTCATCCACCCGCAACAATTCTGGCCACTGGAGGGGATTTTCCGAAGCCTCGTAGACACCCTGGAATCCCTGGGCCACCTGGCCAGCTGACTTGTCTGTGAGGAGTACTGCAGCCTTGTACCTGCTGGTGACATCGACGATGGTGATGGCATACTAGTAGGTCTTGCGACCAACCGAGTCGTGTGGAAGGAATAGAACATCTGCCTGGTGAACTCTGTTCGTGACAGTTTCCTCAAAATTGGCATGCCTGATGTGCCATGGACGAGGTCTGTATATCTGCCATAGCGCCTGGTGGCTGAGCCACTGGCTAACTATCTCCAATGTGAAGTTGTGGCGCTTGCGACGTTCAGCGTCGAGTAGTTGAGCGGGCTCATGGTAATATCCACCAAGCTGATAGTAGAGTTCCTCAAGAAAGACAATTGATAAACTCCCGGATTTCATCACTGACGTCCACTCCCGTCCTGTCACACACGGCCTGGGTGAACTCAAAACAGATGAACAGATGCCCGTCATTCATTCGACCATCACTGAAAACCTCCTCAAACATCTCCATACATCGGCGTCTAATCTCTGCTGGATCCTCACTGAACAATAGTTTACCGGCCAACCCTCGGAAGTTAAGGGACTTGACCAGGTCGTACAGAGAGATGCCATCCTTATATAGTACAGCTTAGATGTTAGGTAGCCCAGATGGCCGCGAGCGCTATGGCAACCTACGGTAGCCAAGGGCCTGCGACTCCGAAAGATGTAGAGAACGTGGAGAGCATTGTTGGCGATCTTGTGGACCATCTCACCAGCCTTCGTTGTGAACAGAGCGATCAGAGCCCCAACCGCTGCCAGCAGACTGATACAACCTTTTATGTAAGTGGGATAGATTCCTTTCGCTCTGTGTACAAGCTTGCGGTATTCCAGCGTGGTCCCCGCTACATCATCATACTCACCCGTGGTCTCCGCTACATCATAGTCGTCTGCATCATTGTCCTCCTCATCATGGGCCTCCTCATAGCCCTCGTCATCTATATCCTCGACTGGATCCTCATAAGCCTCTGGTTCATACATATCCGTCGCTGGGGGACAGTTATATAGTAGCTTTAAACTGTTGTCTATAGCATGGCATCCGCAATCTTGAATGCTGGCGTGTTTGCCGTAGCGAACTGGGGACTCAGCTTCGCCGACAAAAGGCAGCAGAGGTCGAGCATGAGCGTCATAACCAGGCGATGGAGAAGCTGTCTAAGGAAAAGTTTGAGTACAGAAAAGCCTTCGAGCATATGTGCCAGAGGGATGGACGCCGACGCCAACTCCGAGCTCAGGCCAACCAGAGCCTCAAAGAGGCAGATGAGAGGCTCGATGAGTACAACGAGGCTGTAAAAATATCTGAGCCAACGCTCGACTATGAAGCATCGACACGTCAGAAGACAGCAGAGCTTATAGTAGGACCGCAACAGCAACACAGTTCGATGCACCACGATGCAATGTCAGCTCTACCCGTTGGGTAGCTGTGGCTTGGACCTGCTGGTGTTCTCACTCCACATGCATGATCCGCTGTTTGGAACCCGTTTGCTTCAGTTCCTGGTCATTCTCGTCATGCCAGACATGAAGTCTTGGAGCATTCATCGTCGCATCTGTGAGCTGCTCAGTGTACACCCGGAGGAACAGCCTATCCTGCAGTCGGATTCACGTGTGTTTTTCGAGGAGGGTTAAGAGTGGAACTGCCACAGGCTTCTTGACACCTGCCCATAGTTCAAATTCCGTGAAACCCTCATTGCACCCCACAGCGTAGTACCCCTTTCTCTTCTCATAGAAGGTTGGTCCACGAGCCTACGGACCTAGGACTCGGTACTCATCGTTCACATAGGTGGTGTCCATGGTGCTGTTGCTCTGCATGATCTCCCACCTGTTCAGAATCTGCGGGAGCTGTACCGTCTGTTCTATTGTGCTCTGAAGCTTGAGCTCGAGTGTTATGCTCTTGATCTCGTGGATCTGTGCCGAGATTGCAAAGTCAATGTACTACCCAGCAGCAGACAATGGGTTCTCATCGTGTATACTGGGTCGAATGACCATCAGGCAGTCCTTCGAGGATCAGTGCGGTGCGATGTCGTGGGTTCAATGGCCCTATCTGGATGTTGCACATACTGTAGCATGTTTAAGGTCTGTGTATATGGAGGGGTTAAACGGCTGCCATGTTTGGTAAAGTTCTCCAGCAGATTGTCTATAGGCAGCAGGACAAGTCGGCACGACAGCCACGGCGTGCACTGTCCCACTGTAACAGGGTCCGAGGACTACTTCATGACATCAACATTATCCACGAGCGAGCCAAGGTCACACCTCCGTCTGATGTGGAGATACTGGCCACCATAGGGGAAGGAGTGCCAGCACGTAGTACTAAAGAACTCCTGACTCGGATACGCTACCAGAAGATTGACAGCACCAAGGGCAGGACACTCGACCTACCTGTGGCCCAAACCAACAGTCCTGTTATTAAAGGCGAGGGTCGACCCCAAAGATCTACTAACGGTCGGGAAGTGGGCTACCGTATTTAGCCTCGATAGCCAGGAAGAGCGAGAGATGCTGGATAACCTCGAGTCTGGAGCAAATAACTACTTCAGAGAGGAGGTCAGTGCCGCTGTAGTGGAAAGCCATGACACCGGTCATGCAGAAGGTACTCAGGAGGGGTTCACTGTTGGCTGCAAGGAGGCTGTTGAGCACATCTTCAATGAAGAAGGGCGCAGGAGATTGGCCAGTGATCTGTCAGCATTTCTGAAATTCCCAGATAACTACTCACAAGTCAGATGCTCGTCACGCATGGACAAAGTGGATCTTCTGTGAGAAGTTCCAGAAGAAGAGAGTCCTACCATCTGACCCTCAGTGGATAGAGTTTAAGCGACAGCCTTCTGACGCAGTTCCTCACGCTTCTGACGAAGTTCCTCAAGCTTCTGACGAAGTTCCTCAAGCATCTGACAAAGTAGCAGAGACCGCGGATGAAGTAGCGGAGACCGCACAGCCTTCTGATGAATGAAAAAGGTTGCGGCAGCTGCGACAGTCTGTCAGCGATGACGCGTAGAGCAGGCTAGTTTCCTGGCTGGATTCAGCTTGTAGGTGAAGGTCTGTGCCTTTTCCAGAGATGGCTTGAAGTGTGACAGCTCACTTGTCTCCTTGTTGCTGAAGATAAAGCAGTACAGCTCAGCTGCCCTCTGTACACCTGTGATAAAGTCCCTTTTGGTCTCCTTGAGGGTTAGGCTGTCGTATATGGTCTCGAGCAGGGCACGTCCACACTTGGAGCTGAAGTATAGCAACAGGGCATTGTGGCGGATGTCTGGTGATATCTCGCGGGTGTACTTCTGAAAGAGGATGAAGACAGTTATGATTGTGTGCCAGATGTTCCTGGTGTTGTTGCTGAGGTAGGTTACTGTCCTCTGGCCCATTGCAGGGTCATCGATAACTAGAACAAGTGGTTCTGTCAGTTGGACTGCCAGCAGGTTCTCCATCAGTGCTTGCAGGTTCTGCGTCTTAGTCACTGGGCCATTGTACCATTGATTATTGCAGTCAACTGCCTCAGTGGTGGAGTCAGACACCAGAGGGATGTATTGAAAGTGTAGATGTTCGGCCAGGAGAGCCCGCAGCAAGATGTGTTTCCCATGTCCTAACGGGGCAATGATCAGCACCGGCTGACCAGCATTGGCCGGCCTACTGTCGAATGGTACAGACATGTGTACGGAGCACTTGGTTGGTGGTAGCCTCATCTATATCTGGGAGACTAAACGGCCGTACTTGCTGCACCAGCTCTTTCGCCAGCAGAGTTGGGAATCCTGCACCTCATGCAGATATGAAAGATGTGATGGTGGCGTCAAGCATGAAATCCCAGCAGCAGCTGAGAAGATAGCATAGAGGGCCTGTGTCAGCACCCACAGTGTCTAGCACATCCAGTATCTGTATGATACATGCACGGGAAGCCATGACTATCCTGTGGTCCTAAACGGCAAACCAAAGAACCCTGATTTCTTCACCTCTGGTAGCTGGAGTATGCCGGTAACACCTGTTTTGCCATCGACAGTGATATGGCTCAGGCCGAGGTTGCCTACCCTGAAATTCTCTCCATCCTGTTGGAATGAGCTCCGTGGTTTCAGGAGATCCTTAACCAGGTCTTGTGCATATGACTCAGACATAACCTTGATGACACCAGCCTCATCGACTTCGAGCATACCTCGCATCATTGCCCTGTCTTTGATGCTCATCCCCTTGTTGGCATTGTTAATGGCCGATTTTCCACCATATCAGTGTTCCCGATAAGATCTCGGGCTGGGATGGTACCTCGGATCTCCCGTTGGTCTACCTTCTCATCGAAGTCTAGGAAGGAGATATGGGCAGCAGTGTCCTCTGAACCTAGGCGTTCCTCGCCAAGTGAGAAAGACGCCTAGCTCTTTGCTTTCTCGGTCTGTGAGTGACAGAGACATAGTGCTATATACACGGCTTAAACCTACTAGTCATACCCCCAGTGAAATAGTTGGGCATAGGAGGACCACACCGTTGGCCAAGGGAGTAGGTAGCAGTGCTCAGGGTACTGGCCGTCTCTGCAGGCGCATGCCTTGTGGGCGGTCCACCATTCCCAGGCACTGGTGATCCTCAGTCCGCGTGCTCGACTATGAGCTACACACCACCCTCTAGCACCCCATGCCTCATATGCTGCAGGGGTCTCGTGATCCATCTCTCACTATTCAGAGGGGTTAAACGTAGGCGATAATGATCTCAGCCATTGCACTCGTTGCTAGCCCTAGAACCGTGGCCTCCATTAGTGTAACACGTTCACCCATGATCTTGGTGGCAACAGTGCAGGAGGCCCCACTGAGGGCGATATTTGGGATGGGGTGAGTTATTCCGAGACAGTGCCCGGCCACCCCACTCACCACTGTAGCGAGGACAGCCGCAGTGGTGGCAGAAAGAACCTCATTTACCCCTGTTATCTTCACCACGGCCACATTCGCTGCCACGTTATTGGCGACATGGTCTGCCAGAGGTTTTGCTTTGGTCAGTAACTTCTGTGTCTTGGTTCGCAGCAGGTTCTCCACCTTCTGAAGACTCACCTGGCTCTTGGGCAGTTGCTTCACGATCTGTACCGTTGACGTCATTGTTTAAGCACTGAGTATACAACGCTGTTAAATGTCTGCGTCCCCTGTCGGGAGAGCTAATAAGAGCGTCCCAGTCTGCATCTGCCAGGTGGCTGGGTTGGTACTCAGGAATATTCATCTCTCTATTGAGACATCTTAAACATGTCCGGGCTCACGCTATGCGAGAAGTACTATGAGGTCCTCCAGAGGAAGTTGAAGGACCACAAGAAGAAGACACCAGATGAGCTCGCTCAGCTCTCCGGTGCTAAGCTGACAGAGGAGCTGACAGCTGTGAAGCTCTATCTAGGATTTGGTAAGGGGCAGATCTGCTTCCTCGAATACCTTATCATGTGCGGGAGTATAGTCGAGCAGCTCCTGCGAGCTAAAGGTTTCTACAAGGATCAGGAGTATCTGTCAGATGTGTTGCAGCAGTTGCAAAACTCCATGGCCTCACCTGACTCAGAGCTGAACAAGGCCCTGCGATACTACAAGCTAGAAAAAGGATGGGCTGTGGAACCATCCAGGCATTGCATGTGCATGTTGGCAGCGTGTATAGGGGCTGTAGGGCAAGCTAGGCTGGTTCAGTGTCTCACCGTGGTACCCACCGCTAATGTAAAGTGGCCGGATAGTCTTATAGCTGATTTGCTAGCGGCGGAGTATGCTGATCCTGAGCACCACGATAGCTAGGCCTGGCAACACTCGTAGAGCTACCACGGGAAGTGGTGTCGTGTTGACTGGCTGCAGTGTCAGGGTCGGAACGACTGTACGGCCCGTACTACGTGTAGGTGCGTTGATATCTGTGTTGAAGCCGAAGTGGACACTGGGGGAACTCCCCTCGACTATCATGTTGTTATGGCCCCTGACTTGGAGGTCCTCGATGTTCACGATCATGTTGCTCGGAATCAACCGTAGGTGTGGTGAAATAGCAAAGTCAAGTTTGCGACAGGCCTTCTGCAAACCCTGCTGGAACTTAGCAATAAGACTACTGGGGTCTGCCACGATGATCATATCCTCAACGAGACTGATGAACATGGCCTGGACCTCTGCTCCGCTGACACCATCTATGGAATGACGCAGATTGGTATGTGCTGTAAGGAGGCAGTAGCACAGTGCTTCCAGGGACTGGTTGATCCGAACGATCCCAGCTGGTGTGAGGCCTGAGGGGGTGTGTGGGACAAAGTACTTCCACACATCTGGATAGTCCTGCCGTAAGCCAGTGATGTACATATTTTGCACCAGCGCTCCAGGGTCGGAGTCTGGATTGAACGAGAATGTCGCTGTTTTCCAGCGGCCTACTCGTCGGGGGTGTTCGATAGGGGAATCCTGAGTAGTCACGTCTCGGGTCACCGTACATAACCCCCAGGCCGCTGTTGTCACCACCATGCCACCGATTGTCTGGGTGAGTGCGGAACGCTCTCTGTAGTCTGCTGGCCACTGAGACGCTATGACTGTTGAGCGTTGGATCGAAGTCGTTTGTATCAGGAAGGCTTGCACCCAGCTCATGGAGGATTCGTCGCACTGTGTAGTACACGTGGAATCTGAGACAGCTGGCGATGAGCACAGCTTCAGGAGTACCAGAATAAGAGTGACGCATGGTGGAACTTACTCCACATTCTGCCGTGGTACACCACACGGCAAAGTTCAGCTGCTGATTCCAGTATGAGAGGCATGGAGTAGCCATCCAAGTATGAGCTTGCTTCGCATCCTTGATGGTGATGGGGCAGGTGGTCAGCGGTCGTGGGTTGATGGAGAAGCTGGTTCGGGACCGTCCATCCTCTGTGATGGAGAACGGTGTTAGCTCTGGTATATCATCCAGTGGGCCTTTCAGGCCAGTCAAGGGTGTACCCAGGAGGGGCGGTTGGCTCCGGGTGACTGTTGTGAGGTTCAGTGGGAAGGCCATCTATGCTGGTGTTCTTAAAGCTACCATACAGGCAGCACAATATGTGTAGTCATCTTGACGCCATAGACAGGCGGGGTGACCTCGCCGTAACATCTCGTTTTTTAGCTCCTCCATATCAACCCGCCCGCTGGAGCCTTTGAGGTATTGCTGTCCCACTTTAGTTTCTCCATGCGGTACAGGGCTTGGACCTTCAGTATATGGTGGTACTCTTCATCTGTGACCTGGCCATCCTCGAGAGCTTTGCTGACAGACTCTTCGATAGTCCGTGGCATACTCTGTGCCAGTGTCACGTACTTAGCATGCTTCTCCAGTCTCCTTGTGATCTGCCGCCGCCTCACCCCCAAGCCCGTGCCCAAGACAGTGGCGGCTAGTGTCATGCCCCCAGCGGGATGGCGACGAGGGTACCCACCCCTGTAGCGAGAGTGGCCACAGCTGCCACACCAGCACTGGCTCAAATCACACCCACAGCAGTGGTTGTACGCGCGAGGTCGTTGTATGCTGTCTTATATCGCCTGCGCGTTCTGCCGTACTTTTCTGCCTCATGGACGAGATTCTGCCTGATGGTATCTATCTGCTGGAGTCGCCAACCGTGGATGGTACCGCCCTCGTCAGCAGTCAGTGGGGGAAAAGTTATGGTTGCTTCCGCCACTCTGATTTTGCCATAGTATATCTGGAGGCTTAAACTGGCATCACCTGCAGAATCTGCTCATGAGTCATAGAAGGGTTCATTTTGGAGAGCCCGGCGAACCATACCAGCTTGCGGGTGTTGAGACAGACGTCTCTTAGACAGTGGTCATCCAGCACTATATTTGGTGCCAGTAGCTTTCTGAGACGTGACATCTGGAACTTCACCTTTTCACCAAGATAGTAGGTCCGCCGCTGGAGGGCTTTCTTGGTCTTACACTTCTGTGCCATCTCCTCATCCCACTGCATGACCTCTGGCTCATCCTCGTCTGAGAAGACACCTGGCTCATCCTCGTATGTGAAGCCATCTGGCTCATCACCGTCTGTCAAGACTCCTGCATCCCGCTTACTCTTCGTTAGGAGGTCCTGCCAGTATTTGGAAGCGTCACTGTTCCTTCGCCTCCTTGCAATGCTCGCCTTCTGTTGATACAGTCTCTCCCGCTGTAGTCGCTCTCCTTCTTGTTGCAGTGCGAGCATCTGTTCGTTTTGTGCTGGGGTCATGAAGGGGCAGCCCTCTTTCATCATCTCGGCAAAGGTCAGATATTCCTGGTATGATATCATGTTGTCGTCAGGTCAAGGAGTAATAAGAGTGTAAACTCTAAATGGGCATCCGATATCCCATCAGTGCTGGCATATATGTTAATGGAAGGGCTGTCAAACAGGTGATTTACCTGTGTGAACAGGCAAGGACTGATAGCTTTCCATAGGTTGCTGTTGGCACCATGGAGATACTCTATCACGTCCCGGCCAACTTCTACCAGTGTGCTGCTGTGAGCACTGCCCGGAGGTTGATGTAGAACATCGGCGTGTATGTATGTTGTGCCCCACTGGGGCACCTCGAAGAGGACCCATTCTACACGGTACTGTACCACCCGTCTCCCCTCTAGAGAGGGCGAGATTACGTTCTCACCACCGGAGAGCAGCAGTCGGACCACTGGCATGGTTATATGTCTCGTTTAAACCCCTCCTATAGTGTGCTATGGAACCCATATTTGCTCACGCGGCTGGTCTTGCTGCCCTCGCAGATGTGTACACAGTTGATGCTGCCAATGCAGAAGAGAGCGATGGCAAGTCTTTCAGTATGAACCAAGCTCAAAGGCATTCTCCCTCCAGCTCATTGGTGGTGAAGGGGTGGAGCTGCTCACAGACCTCAAGGATGTGACGAAGGCGCACCTGGGTCGCAACATAGATGGCCACAAGATCATGTTTCGGTGCGATTTCCCGAAGAGGAAGTACATCCTTGAGCCGTTGATTGATCTCTCGCATACAGAGGTGGCAGACATCAACACCCTAAATAGCGACCTCAGCTTTCATTTGTTCAAACCCTATTCGAGCGGTGCCCCGCTGATCGCCTGTGGTGGCCTGCTATTGACCCTGGCAAAAAACCTGCAGTTCATATTTGAGAAGAATGAAGTGTGGTACCGCGCTGGACCTGGGGGTGACTGGCAAACATGGCTACCCCTATATAGGCCTCCTGCACTCATTGACATAGAGGTTACTCCCCTCGCCACTGTTGTGAAAAAGGATGGGACAGTTCAAAAGCTCTACAATCTGGGATCATCCTCCCTCACCTACATAGGTGAAGGTGTCTCCCAGACGAGAGTGAGTCGTCCATTCGATGGACCAGAAGAAGCTGTTAACCTCCAGGAGGGCACCCTACGGGTAGATGGGGTGTCACATATCTCCAAAGTCAAGAGTGCTGTTAAACTGCTTCAGCGAGTCGGACTCACTAGCCCACACACGACTCATATAGTCCTAGAGCTACGTTTCTTAGCCAGCGGCAGAGTGAAGCAGCTAGCTCCTTCCCCTGAGGGGATGAAGATCACTATCGATCCGGATGGAACAGGGCTCGATCTGGCAAAGATATTTCTCAAGGGGTTCACTCTGTTCAGTTTAACTCTTCATATATAGCCATGATTCTCATCATACTGCTCGTGCTGGCGTCTACAGCAGTGGCACAGGGCACTGAGGTTGCCATGATATTGAATGCCAAGTAGGCCCACTTCCGAGATGACTTCCGGGATGACCCCCAGTACAATCCTTGGGTCGACCACTTGCGGAGAAACATTTAAGACCGCTTTCACCCACGTAATGAGATGGAGTCTGTATGCCACTTCTATGGGGTGGAGAGGGTAGGCCGTGGTTGTCTGCTGGAGACCCCTGCTCAGCACCAGATTCTCTGCATATCATGTGAACATGCCAGAGTCTGTTGTGGTTCATATGCTAATCGTTTTAGCCTCCTCCCAGGTGAGCGTTGTCAAGGTAGATGGAAGCCCCTATGGGTGGTCCCATCATGCCGATGCGACTCTGGCAGAGACTACGTGTTTGTGTGAGCCTACACAGAATAGAGAGAGGCCGGCCCCTGGCCGGTATCCTGAGGAGGTTCTCCCGGACAGTGGGGTCCGCAAGGGAGTTTTATCTCCATGTCAGCAACCCCCATCTCGACCACGAACAACACATGTCTCAAATTCCTATGCCCCAGGGATCGAGAGGGCGGTGGGGGCCACGGATTGCCGAACGGCGGCAAGTTGAGGGAGGTGGTATCATTTTGACCCCTACACTACTACTTATACACATATCATTATGCATGTCATTAGCAGAAATTTAGTTCTGATGAATCATTAATTCAATCGGGCTGATTAACAATTATGCTAACACCGCATACTTTTCATCACTTTCTTATGCTGGACAGTATAGCGGCAACCTGATCACAGAGTTTACCTTGCCAATTATAAGCAAATGCCAATCACATGATTAAGAAATATGTTGCCATAGAAGATTAGATATTAGATTAGAGTTGACCTGGTCTTGGTGGATAAGTCATCAACCAATTTGGGAGAAGGGTGTTAGTTTTGATATATATCTAGAGATTTCACAAGCATTGAGTCATATGTTCCCATGCATACAACATATGCAAACAGAATCACGATATAACAGACTATAGTACACTAGAATATACCTTTTTGGAGAGTGTTTCTCATGTTATAATTATGTGAAATATTCCATTGCACATGTTTTCCCAAAGAGGTTATTTTTAATAACCAGGATATGCAAATGTCGTATTATACAAGCTCGTACCATGGGCAATATGCCAACATTGGAAAATAAAGATAAATTGCGCTTTCAATTTTTTTTTTCTTTGATGTCTAATACAATGTTATTCGCCTCCTTGGAATGCTGTTCATCTGAGCTCATATTTGCAGCCACGCCAACCGCTAAAACGAGCTATGAAATGGAAGTTCTATATGGATTAGCAATCAGATTCAGAAACGCGTACTTATAGGACTGATTGAATTAGTCTCCGTGAACGTTATCTATTGGTGGCTAGTGTACAATTACAAAATAATTCGACATTTATTCAACTTCCCTCTCAGAGATCCCCTAAGAATATTTCATTAACACATTTCAGTATTGATTCTAAAGAACCCATATTTAAACATTACCTCTATAAATAAAGAACTTACTATTTTAAGCACAGCTGACAACAAGTAGGTTAAGAGAAATCCTTTATTCGTAAGGTTGTATTAATGGTAATACACCTGAGCAGATGTCTGTTAATATTTCCTACCTATGTAACACCCCTCCAAACTGATTTGCGGATAGAGGGACCCATTTCTACTTATGCCTCGCCGATTTCTAGCTAACTCCGCCCACAGATGCGGCGTTGTTGAATCGTTTCGAAACTGCAAAACCTGAAATCCCAGAATCTAATTTTCAAGGTAACTATCCAGGTCATGTGTTGAATATTTTAAAGTAATATGACTAGGTCTGTTGATGGTGTTGGCAGCAACAGCTCCCAGTCAAAATAGATTATAAAACTATTCAAGGTAATCTTTGTTAAATTGGAAATTCATCACAGAGACACGCAATTGGTAGACTTTAGTAAAACCTTCCGATTTTCTTGACAGGGCTATATCATCTTGAGTATGACGTCAGATAACTATTTACATAATTGAACACGACTTCAGATACGTGGGTGACCGATAAGATCCTCTCATTGGTAAGTTGCCTAAAATTAAGATTGCCCGCCAATATCAGTCTTCATCAAGGCAAATTTCCAGTTTGCTCAATGCCAAATCTTTTTTCCAGACTAAAGCCAACTCACGTCCCCATCTTGAAATATTATTAACATCGATCGTGTGGTCGATTTTAGACATTGCTGACTTCCGATAAACTAGCCCGACACATCGCACGCCCAGTTTGGTCACTTTAGTTGACGTGTTCTGTACCGAACCCAGGATTGGGTGTGCCAAATGCTTATGGTTATCCCAAACGGGCCGTCGTATGACAACCTAGATTAATGGTACACCAGCATTTGACTTCAGAACACTAAGTTGTGTGGCTAATGAGTTACATAAAGCGAGCATATATCTTTAGTAAACACCGTTTGCTGATTCATGGGATTTTTGCTATTGCCATAGATTACAGTAAGTGTTTCATGGACTGACGCATACCCATCTGATTATTGTAGACACATAACAGCTAAGTATGACTAATTGTGGCGCATCTGGCTCTGTAGTTCAGGGTGTAATACCACATTGCACGACTAATCTCGTTATTCAGTTAGTGATAATCGTATGCCTATTTTGAAACTGTGCTAATTTTAGTACCTGTGTTACCATTTTACACATTTTGCCTCTCTAACCCTATTTTACGTACATTTTAGTATATTTTCAGTCACTTGCTTAGATGTATGACAAATTATTTCCAAATAGTTATCTAAGCATTTTTAATATAATGTGTCAGTGTGTAACTGCTGCGTGTGTTTCCATATAAGCATGGTAGTTCTCTAGTGGCGTATTATTGTATTGGACGCCACATACTCTCGCTTAAAGCGAGTATAATGTTGTATATGTCAATGCGGATTGGTCCGAATATGCTCGAAATTACCAAATTGAATTAGAGTTGATGGTGTAATAGATATGAGAGTCCCATTATTGCCACAAAGACTTACATTGGAGAGAGCATTGCCTGGTGATAAAAGCTATTGTATACTATGTAGGCACATTACCGGAAAATGAATAGTGGCCATCGGTCGTAACAGTGGTGTATCCTCCTTTAGCAGTAAATAAGCATCGCATTTCTATGTAGTGAATACACATATAAGTGTTCCATCAGGCAATGAGAATTTGGCATTGTCGTATTAAATACCCATCGCCACTGGCCGTGGCACAGTGGGAAGTGCAGCTTAAACCGCGTTAACATATAGTCTACTGTAACAGCTGGCTAGTTGGCCATGTATAGACGGAGTTGTGTAAATACTGATACGCAGCAACACTGTTTAAACTTCTCCTCCATGCCAAAATGTGACTGATTGAGATGCGCTTAAAAGGCAATTTATCCTTCAAGACTCCATTCGTCAATTCACCCATGCCACCAGCATGATGCTAAATGTTATATTCTTTGACACACAACATATCAGTTTACATATTTAAAGATATCATTACATATAGCATGGGTGTATTATTTGATATGTCTTAGAGTGAGGCAAGCGATAAAAGATATCAGTTTTCAGATGTGGGCAACCAGTAGAATCAGAGCCATCTGTGACACATATTTTGTGACATGGAAATTCATGTGTGCATTACATGTTTCACGAAACACATCATGGCCTGCATGTGTATAGCACAGTTACAGATTTTGTCAGGTATCCAATATATGCTCATTAATGGAATAACATCAGAGAGGATCTGTGGCTTTTTCGAAGGTTTCTAGACTGCTTAGGCGCTACTACCGACAAGCATGTCCTTCGTCCTAGAATGAGCCACACACATAGAGGTTTTGGCATATATCGTATATAACATATTTATAAATGACATAGGCAGGAACAGCACCCAGTCAAATTAGTTCATAATACCCGACAGCTTATCTTTTTATTTATCCTGATATTGGGATTCTTGGTATTCCGGGTTCGATCGATCCCAACACGCACAAATCGTGGTGGAAACTTAACTAGATTTGGGCGAAGCATAGCTAGAAACGGATTCCTGTATTATGCTCAGATTAAAGGTGCATACCATATCAGAATGCCTGAAAATTAGATTATATGCTTTAGAGGTTTA
Source organism: Chaetoderma sp. LZ-2023a (assembly GCA_034401795.1). NCBI lineage: Eukaryota > Metazoa > Mollusca > Caudofoveata > Chaetodermatida > Chaetodermatidae > Chaetoderma > Chaetoderma sp. LZ-2023a. The sequence continues at coordinate 107,223,965 of CM067373.1, forward strand.
AATTGTGCCTCTTACTGTAATGATGCAATATGAATGTTAACATATTTCATTTAAATTTAGAGCAGTTTGTTCTTATGAAGTTGAATTAGGTAATTTTGCCTCTAATTCCATTTCACAACTATATTAATTTATACTGTATGAAATCATCATTTTAATTCAATCTAGTTACACACTCTAAACCTCGGAAAGTATGCAATCATAATACTTTTATTTTCAAGCAGTCGGGTGTGAATATGTACCTTTAAAGTGATTTTATCAGGACAGTACAGACCAACGCTAATGCCTGTTAGATCGTGTGTGAAATGTGCTCTAAGCACACATTTAAGCACATAAAATAGATATCCTTCAATTTGTCGCTTTAATCTAGAGCAAAGGGCAGTCAGAATAATTCCTCTAAGCACCTCTAGCAGTCATGTTCAATTCGAACATAGCAGGTATTAGGCTATGTTCTAATAAATAACACATGCGGCTATTATTCCTGGATAATCCAAACCATTCGTGATCCGGACATATTCGTGTTCATTATCAGGGCATATGCCACATTAATTGGGAATAATTTGGAGGTTTCGTTGAATATATTGACACAATTGATTATCGTATTGACATAGAGGACGAGTACAGAATACCAAGCATGTATGAGGTATCCGTTAGCAGAGTGACTCAATTGCAACATAACCATACTCCACACTCGAATCCAGGGATGTCCTCACATATTGGGGTCAAGACAATCATCTGCCATTTCACAGAAATAGTCACTAAATATGAATCACTTAGGGAAGATAGAGATATGTTTTTGGACAATAATGTTAGCAATTTCATACTATCGGTGTGTCTGCCCTAATACAGAGATTTTTGCAGGGCCAAATATTAGGGTAAATACTGAGCCATATCCCGCTCTCCGGACACATATATTGGTGGCATAGACTTAAATGACCACTGCTGTCTGCTTAAAAAACTAATATGTTAAATAAAGAAATGCGTGTTGAAATTTTTCTGAATTGCTAGTGTTTTCCGAATGTATTTCGGCTTTCGCAACATTTAACCAATTAAAGCAACGATATTGTTAATATTCTTATTATTAGAAGCCTGCCAAATAAGCTTACTTGATGAGCTTCTGAACACATGTTAGCTGACAACGACTAATAGGCAATACGGTATGAAAAAGATTTTGTAATAGGCATTTTGCCTAATTGCAAGCTGTCGACGTGGCCTTGAATTGTTATCAGCGTTAATCTGTTCGGACTGGGTTTGCATGATTATGCAATAGTTTTAACCGCGATCATTTTAGATAAATAATCGCGATTATTCGATATATTCGATTAATCACAGCTGTGATGGTGATGCTGGGTTGGGAAGGCATAACGATGGTAATGGCAATATCTGAAAAAGCTCCAAACATTAAATCAAATGGGAATTGCTAACATAACGCTTAAAAATTGGTATCACCGATCAAATAAGTAAAATGCCACCAGTATAATTGCCAGCTCGCAAAAGGTGTTTAGAAATCACAATTACTATGCCATTATAAACATTAGAGTGCAATTTCTGAGCACAATATCAATACAATCTGGCAAGACCAAAACGGCCAAAGAAATATGAAAATTCAGCTAGGTGTGGCGCAGAGGTTTTTAAGAGAGGGTCGCAGTGGTTTCTAAAAGTGTGGTCTAGTGGTTTTACTGGGGCCCAGTGGTTTCTACAAGTGTGGTCCAGTGGTTTTCTAAAGCTATACATTTCTCTAACCGATTTGGACACATTTTTGTTAATAGCTAATGCTATTAATGAAAATAATTATAACAACTCTGCATTGTACGATAATTTATGATTAGCGAAAGGGTTTAGTTTGCATAACATTGATATGATGGACAAATTACTCTTGCTCCGGGACAAAATGGCACTGGGCTGAATGCCCTGAAAACTTCCTTTGAAAAAACCAATGGCAGATTTAAACATTGTAATGTTTTCTTTCATCAAAACAAGTCACCAAATAAATAATATAGATGTAATGCCGAATTTACACACTTTTTCGCATTCACCTGGGTTAGTAACACGAGATAATGTAAACCGACTGCATATGAAAAACAACCATCTTGGAGATTGACCAATCGAATAATAGCACAAGCCTATTTTGACCAATATAACATTATGCGGCTAAACGTTGAAAATGTAATGTATGATTAAATATGTTATGACATATTGAATACTGGGCGAAATATGTGTACAAATATGTGAGTAAGCATATAATAACGGCTAGTCATGTCACTCATACAAAGCTGACATGCATGCGAAGTTGGAATACATTCTGGATAATATAAGCTGACTACCAATGGCAATATAATAATAATGTGACAACGAGATGCATGGTGTAGAATGGCATTGCATCCACAAACAGGAGTCTCAATGTCCAGCATTTCGTCTTGAAAAGTATTATTCAATTAAAGATCTACTACACACACACACACACACACACACACACACACACATATATATATATATATATATATATATATATATATATATATATATATATATATATATATATATATATATATATATATATATATATATAATTGTATATATTGCACTGTTTCTTTCAACGAAATTTGCACTGTAAAACACTGTTTAACCGAAGCAGTATAAGGAGATGTGCTTCATTAGCTAGATAATACAGTGGTTTGTGCTCAAACGTTGATCCATTACTGTGTGTGGTAGTGTGACTACCCTTCTGGAATAACCGCCATTATTTTGGTCCAAATATTTCGTATTTGTTATAGACAGGTTAAACTGAACTCATCGTAATGGGAGCTGATATTTGATGCTAGTTTATTGGTAGTCGGCAGTGCCCAAAATCGATCAAACTCTTCTGCGTTAATAATACGTCAAAATGGGATGCTACTCACCTTTCTTCTGGAAATATAGATGTAACATTGATTAACCTGTCTTAATGAAGCTGGAGATGATCGGACATCTTACTAAATCTGCTATTCGACTTAGCAATTTACAGGTTAGCCGTGAAGAGTATTTCAGTGGGTCCGGAAATGGGTTTGAGATAGGATCAGTGACATTGATATACCTTGCAAGAATAAGGATGAACGCGTTTAAAACTATTTCATGTTTGTCTTAGTCACAAACGACATGCATGGCATGCCCACAACAATAAAACCTTCTGGTCTATGTTTAGAATATGTACACAGCCTGCTTTTCATGTAGAATAGAATACAACTAGCTACACACGCCAGGTAATTTGTGCTCATAATAGCCAGCAGGTGTAATACTAATAACCCCTGAAAGTTGCTTCTTTATAAACTATGCTGAAAAGGAGTTAATGAGTATTTTCGGGGCTTCGGTGACAGTGAAGTTCAAGCCATCTAAAATTGCATTATCTAGAAATAAATCATATGGGGTTGATGGGTAGAATTCATAGCGAGCAATACACTAAATGTTATATAACAAGTTATGATTTCTGAGCTGATTGCAAAACCGCTCTGAATTATGATTGACTGGTCCATTTTCGGTTTCTGTTATGGTGGTAACAATGGCAACAACGTTCTAAGGAGCTGAATAGCTAATCACTGAGCATTTACTGAGAAAGGAACTGAAAATATGCTTTATTAAATCTCAAGGTGAACATTGTGGCAACTGCTTGAATACGATATTCACACAACAAGCGTAATGCAGATAGTATCCATGGAAACCACTGTGAATTGAGTTAATTAACTCCTCCTGGATACGTCTCGCTGAGAGCTAAATTAAAGAAAAATGTATTTATTTGGTCACCCAATGCGAATCAATGAATATTTTGACAATGAGAATTCAGTGTCTGGAAAAATGCCCTCCCATTTCGCGAGGTACTTTATGGGTGATCGAAAAGCCATTCCCAGCCATAGCTGTCAGACCAGATTGCTTCAACTATCATGTTAATAGTATTTACCTCTGTGAAAGAACATTTCAAGGAGGTGAATAACAAAATATTGCAAACCATCAAAACAGGGACTGAAAATACAATTTTCCATTACTTAATGAATTCTCGCTCATGATTTCCTTGATGTCAGGTATTACATTGACAATTTTAAGATTGGTATTTGCTTAAAATTATTACCCAAATCACCTACAGGGCATAGCAAAGATTATGCCCTACAATTGAGATATAGTGAGTCATGGCATGCCGGGTTGGAATCCAATTACTCTGTTTCACATGCAAAACACAGACGATTGGAAACGTGTGAAAGAATTAATATTGGTTTACATGCGAAACCATCACGGCATATAATACAGCACTTATTTTGACTTTTTTTCGCTCGATGGTGGATGTAACTGAGATAAAATAGATCAATATGTTTATGAAATGAAAAAAGATAAAAGAAAAATAAGGAAAGGACGCAAAGAAAGAAACGAAAGAAGGAAGGAAGGGATGAAGGAAGGAAGGCGGGAATAAAAGAAGGAAGGTATGAAGGAAGATTGCAGGAAGGAAGTAGGAAAAGATGAAGGGTGGATAGTTAAAGAAGACTGGTGGATAGGAATGAGGGAAGGATGCTATTGGAGGAAGAAAAGTGATGAGAGAAGGAAGGACGGTGTGAAGGAAGGATATAAAGTGAGATCGGAAAACGAGACTCAGAGCGATTGAGCAAGGGTCAGAGAAAAGGAACGGAGAGAGAGGGGATGAGAGAGGGAATAACAGTTAGGATCGGAAGAAAGATATAAAGAGGTAAAAAGCTAAAAGGTTGTCACAGCCTACATCATATATGATACTACAGTATTCACAACTCTCTAACGGATGTAACTTAAAAGCGTCGAACAGTGGAGAGATCATCATCAAGCAGTAGATGCTATGTTAACCCAATCACACCTGTGATACAGAGATGATTCTATTTGTAAACAGGAATACAATGTTAAATTCAGATGTGCTAGTGCTATTTTTGTCCTGCAATTCTCTTCTGGGCGATGGTATGATTATGGGGATTGGAGAACCATTTTAGATTGAATTCAAGACCTATTTGATTACCTGTAACCAGAAAAGGTAGCAGAGGTCTATGTGGGCTGCGCTCACCGGGTGTGGTACGAGCGGCCCATAGATTACATTTGCACGAATCTATATGAAAATTTGCCGGTGCATTTATTTTTAACACATTTATTTATTTTTAACACGTTTTGTGCGTGCGTGCGTGCGTGCGTGCGTGCGTGCGTGCGTGCGTGCGTGCGTGCGTGCGTGCGTGCGTGCGTGCGTGCGTGCGTGCGTGCGTGCGTGCGTGCGTGCGTGCGTGCGTGCGTGCGTGCGTGCGTGCGTGCGTGCGTGCGTGCGTGCGTGCGTGTTTGTATGTGGGCGCGTGCGTGCGTGTGCGCGTGTGCGTGCGTGCGTGCGTGCGTGTGTGTATCTGTAGATCGTTGGAGGAGAACGTATTCACCAACCAGGGCCATGTTGCTGGAAAATTAAAGAGACCTAGATGGTCTCAGAAAGCAACAATCGAGCATAGCAGTTGACATCTATTTCACTATGGAAATAGCCGCTGATGTTGAACGACAAGGAGAGGTGTCTCGCCTCCATTTCTATTTGGTGGGACATGGCATGGGTCAATATTCACCAAGCGGCATCACCCGGAATCTGTATACAATACGGTTGATAGGTTTGCCGAAGATTTAAAATATATTTTACTAAGGAGATGGTTCGAGGACGGTGTGTCCAGCAGCTCTCTCTCTCTCTCTCCCTCCATCCCCTCCTCCACCCTCCCTCCCTCCCTCCCTCCCTCCCTCCCTCCCTCCCTCCCTCCCTCCCTCCCTCCCTCCCTCCCTCCCCTCCCTCCCTCCCTCCCTCCCTCCCTCCCTCCCTCCCTCCCTCCCTCTCTCTCTCTCTCTCTCTCTCTCTCTCTCTCTCTCTCTCTCTCTCTCTCTCTCTCTCTCCTCTCTCTCTCTCTCTCTCTCTCTCTCTCTCTCTCTCTCTCTCTCTCTCTCCTATTTGGTGGAGTCTGTGGGTGTGGGCGAAAAGACTAAGGGTCATGACCATATAATTACATGCAACTACATGAAACTTCATAAAACATGACATAATTAATAGAAGATCATCGGACAAACAGGCACACGATGGCATGGCAAATGTATCTACTATCTGCGTTGATCATGAAATTGCTCAAAAGTTACTGTTTCCCACAACCCACCTCAGCACCCACCCTAAGTTGGCCAGTTCTATATGTTTGCATCGCTACATAAACATGTGTTAGCAATTTAGCATTGCTAATAATAATAAATGGTAAGCATAATAATAATAATAATAATAATAATAATAATAATAATAATAATAATAATAATAATAATAATAATAATAATAATAATAACTGTAATGATAGAAGTGAAAATGCTAATGATGATAATAATAATAATACTGATGATGATGATGATGATGATGATGATAATGATGATACATGGTGCTGGTGGTAGTGGGGTGGTGGTGATGATGAGGATGAGGATAAGGATGATGATTGTAATGGTGGTACTAATTACGATACTCGTAAAATGTTATTAATGAAGATAATGGTGAATTAATTGGTGATGATAATAATGATGAAAGACACTGAACAGTTTCTGTGATGGCCTACTATGTGGGATATAAGGAGTATTACGTAGTGGAATATCAGCTTCCGTATATGCCATACACATTAAAAATCTCGAAAATGCTTGAACAATCTCATTTTGAAGATTTCCATGATACAACTAAAGAGTGAAGGATAGATATTTGCAGGAGAGACTGACCACATGGCCAATTTAACAATTAATTGACGAATGTTTATTTTAAAAACGTTCATAACATTTTCAGCCCAGTATACAAATCGGATATGTGAAATGTCACATCGTAAATGTGGAAAAACAATTCGACAAATTATACATTAGGCCAAGTCAGTATATTACTATTTGTTTGTAGCTATGTTCACATCAACCGAGAACAACACATTTGTATATAGAAATGTTGTCTCTAAAAGCAACCCAATACGTCATTCTTTGGCTCTTATGTATGTCTTAAAGGAACACTATTCTCATTAGCGCGCCACTTGGGTGTAATTGCGGGACTGGCGATAAGGCTAATTACTTGGTTATGTCTCACAACAGCATAGGGCTAATATATAAGGTGTCTGCACGATTTTACAAAATGTGGGTCATCCGCGTGCTGATAATGGTGGATATTAGTCATACCATTTAAAAACTTGAATATCGAGGAATAGTTGAAACACTTGGTGACTGATCTTTCTTTATCATTGTCGCAAGCACAGCGTAATCTATCAATCGCAACTGGACATAGTGAGTGCCTTCTCAACTTCTGATGTTTTAATCGGTGTCAGTAATGGCCTGGGGTCTCCTAAGAATGGGTGCAATGGCTCATCATCTTGGTCGGTGAACTGTTCGTTGAACCATTCTCGAATCGCCACGGCCTTGCCCTTGTCAGTCCCGATAAAGTGTCCTTCATAGGTGTGTACAGTGAGCGGTGGTGTGTAGTCAGTAACTCTCCAGGTTTCGGGCTGCCTGAAACATGTTGTGACAGTCATCCGTGTCAGTGATTTCATCTGCCAGGGAGTCTGCTTGTTGAATAGCGAGATCTTTTAAATGTTCGCTAATGTGGCGCAGACTGTTATTACGCTCCCGGCGTAGTTTGGTGCGGTGTCACTTTGGCCACCTTGATAGATGCGCAGCCGTAATGCTTTCCACTCTGCCAACAGCTTTACTACTAGAGGGTCGTCAGTATACCTAGTTCGGTTATTTCTAAGAACACCTATGGTGCTAGTAGCTGATGATTTCATAGCTTTCATTTTTTTATTTTTTTTTGGTTTCAGGTTTCGTTTGGATCGGAGCTGACGTCGATGTTAGCTATCTGCTCCGCGAGGGCCTTTTTGTATGACATATGAGTGTCAGTGTCGCTGATGAGTTCGGTAGGTCGTGGGTAACGTCACCCTCGTGTCTGGTTTAACGTCTATTGTTACTGAGCCAGGCATTCCAGTGGTACATTATCAAAAATGGTCCTATAGTTTTCTCTGGACCTGTAAATGGGCACTCAGAATCCCTAAATATACCAGTTTTTTATGACGTGACCAATATAGAGTTAAGTTGATAACACACGGGTTAATACGTTTTTGTTTAAATGTATGACGCCCAGCTAATGATATCGAAATAGGATCATGCTTACATTACTTTATCATCAGATGTATCTGATCGCATGCCTCTTTCCATGTCCAATTACGTATATCGACACGGTAGGATCGAAATTATTCTGAGAAATTGCATGCGAAAGGACAACGAGTTTGGAATTACTTTTTCTTAAATATCACATATAGTTAGATTATTTTCTTAGCATTATGCATTGCAATTTTTGTATCATTGTATCGAGCGCATCATAACATATAATTGTGAGCAATAAAAACGGCAATAGACATAATAATAGATACAACAGTTTGATTTTTTATTTCATACATCGATTTATGTGCAATTTATTTGTTAATGATAGCGTTTTAGAAAATGGCTGCAACACGTTTATATCCATTTCAACATTGTATATATTTTGTTTTATTTTGTATGGAAGCGACTTGCATGTTGTGTCATTGTGAGTTACAAACATGCTCACGAGCTGAAACTATTATGTGGTTCGTGACTAGTGCATCGATTTGGAGATGTATAGTTAAAATGTTGAGTTCCTACGCTTGACCCGGGCACGCGCATTCCATGCAGTATGCAGTACAACTCAGAAATAATTTATCATGTTTCCAAAATAAAATAAAACGTAGTGTTGAATATTTTGAACATAATTGGATTGAAAGACATTGCTGCCTAAGATAGTCAGCAGTGCAGTCCTTATATTGTGATCACACTTGTGATATCTAACCTATTTGTGCTTTTGTTTTGGAAATATGTTAACATATTTATAATATGTCGATGGAGTTTCATAGAGCATCTACGGCCTAGGTATTTGTTCCGACAACTGCCTTAGTAGACAATTCTCTCGGAATTCTTGAATACGTTGCGTGGATCATAGATTGAACAGATTCTTACGACGACAAATAATTGAAGACTAATTATCGTGGAGACGGCGTTGTACAGATCACGCCAATGTGTTACACACTCTCTTAGATGCTGCACAACACAACAATTCGTCAATTTACCTACTATGCGTTTAATGGCCAAATTTGGTCAAACCAATCTAAATATTTCCTTATTGAATGCCCATTTGCAGGATACGAGAAGACTATTTTTTTTAAAGTTTCCAATGGAATCGCTGGCTCTGTTACTGAGCCAGTCATTCCCGTGATAAATTGTCAAAAATAGTCTCCTCTTGGTCCGCAAATGGCTATCCTCAAGATCACTGCAGAGGCCTGTTTTGGACAGTTTCGTCATGAAAGGGTTATGCCAATGTATCTCCTGTCTGCAACTGTGTTCATATCGGCGACAACAAGTCTACTTAAGTGTAAAATGTAAATTTCTGGCTCTTATTTATGTCATAAAGGAAGTTCCTTTTTCATTAGGTTAAAATCTATAGCCAATGGATGAATCCGATATGTCGATCGGGCATATTACGTCACAGTCAAATACGTCACATGCATACTAACTTCACAATCATAATTGACAGGAATACTACGTCATGAAGCTGGAATAGTCAGTCAAATGTACGAATTATTGTCTTCGATGGATTCAATATGTAATAACTATTCTGTTGAGAATGTTGAGACCAATTTAACTTGACGTTAATGGCAGCAACAACGCCCAGCCAAATTAGTTTCAAAATAGTCAACAGCTTATATAACAGCTTATCTGTATATTGAGATTCTGGGATTCAGGGTTCGATTGATCCCAACACGATTAGAGCGTTGGCGAGGCTTATCTAGAAATGGGCGGGGTATAGCTTGAAATTGATCACTGTAGTATGAGATTAAATACATGTATTTGACACAATCGAGGAATCCATCTTATTCATCAGTCATAATCAGCTACGTAACGTGTGTATTGAAGTCATAATCAATTACACCACTAATGACTCGATTTAGTCCGTCTTAAACGCTTAATAGTCTGCCAGGTTGTACGAAATTTAGGAATCCAGTGTTAGCTATTCCCCGCCAAGCTCTAGCTAAGCTCCGCCCCTACACTTTGCCCGAGTTATCCTTGTATCTCAATTTCCATCAGGCATACTTTACTTTTTAATAAGTTGATTGTTGAATATTTTGAAACTTATTTGACTGGGCGCATGTGCTGCCATAGACAGGCACGGCACCAAGTCACATTGTTTTAAAAATATTCTACAGATTAGCTGTATAGTCTTCTGGAAATTGAGATACAAGGATAACTCGGACAAAGTGTAGGGGCGGAGCTTAGCTATAGGTTGGCGGGGAACAGCTATTAGCTAACACTGGATTCCTAAATTGAAGCGTCTCTCTGTAATTACTCTAAACGGAATTACAATATGTAGGCCTACACTATTTGATTTGGATAAAACTCACTCCAGTCGCAGGCAGATCCTTGTGTGTTTTTTAATCAATTCAATTGGTTTTACACGCTCGTTGAAGGGTAACACATGCCCAGAAGGGTTAAAGAGCGCAAAATATGCTTTTGTATAAGTTAAATAAAATAAAATATATTGTTTGCATATATATGAAAAATTGAAGGATATGACTTTCCTTGGCGGAATATATCATAAATATATATATATATATATATATATATATATATATATATATATATATATATATATATATATATATATATATATATATATATATATATATATATATATATATATATATATATATTTATGATATATTCCGCCAAGGAAAGTCATATCCTTCAATTTTTCATGGAATCATGGAGTGAGGTCATCGATTGAATGATTGTTGTGGTATGACGTCATCGCGTAAATACAGTTTCGTTGTTGATAAGTTATAGCTTACAGCAACTCATTCAAGGACCGCCATAATAACGAGATGCAAGAGGAATGCTAGTGTTTGATAAACTAGAACTTAGATCGCAGCTGAGGAACAATAATGTGAATCCACGTTGTCGACGATTCATGCAATGCTCTCATACTGTTAGGTTCATGGCGTGCCACATGCCAAAGTTTTATCGGCGGTGGAATTTGTGAAAATCTAACAACTTTTTAATTTATAAAATATGGTACAAACCTTTATATTTATCGGCTTTTGTTCGAATCTAATTCTCGTTTGCTTTAACGAACGCACGGCGCTACATTTCTATAACTTTAATAGAAGTGTCACGCTTATCAGTTGAATGCGTGTGAACATTTTACTGACGGTTGCTTCAAGTGTTTCAATCATTTCTGTAGCAATCGTCATGTATGCGCCAATAGCATTCTTCAATCTCTTGATAGGATTTGACCGCATAAAATGCATTACGTTAGCTATTTTTAGAACGAGAGAAGATCACTTAAAACTTCGTATTTGTGTTCAGGTCATTGGAAATATTCTGTGTGATACAGTGATTTACAGCATTCTTGGCAACCAGTCATCCTGAAAGACCACGTTACAAGTCCAGTAAGATCGTATTGTACATGTCTCTCATGCGTTTCACTGTGTTCTTGTCCGCCTACTTTTTACGCATATTGGATTCGGCGTGAAACTCTGAAACGTGAATTCCCAGAATGTACATTTTAAGGTGACTATAGGCGGAATACTTATGACGTCATGCGCGTGTCTCAGTTTTGAAATGTAATGCTTTAATCTCTTTTTGTCTTGCTTTGGTTTCTAGACTTTTATTCACAGACTGATCCCACCTGTCCCCACAATAGAGTTCACCACCCCGCACCCATACCTCAACAATACAATAGGCACGCGCACAACCAGCAACAGAACACTATCCTAGCAACGGTGAGCATACACTGCGCGCAACATCGCGTACTTCTTATCATTTCACAGATTTCCTTTGATTCAAACTAGCTCATTCGGTAACGACACAATGATGAGCATGGGTCCATGCAGTAAGGTGACGTTTCGCCCAAGTTAAACCTACAACACCACAACAACCGCCACCGCGTGTAATTTTCCTTTATTACGCCATAATTGTTTGTTTTAATCCGGACATTTTCAATTGTGGTTGACACAGAACCGTTTGTATTTAACAATCAATATAAAACCGGAAGTACGTCATCGCCAAAAAACCTATGCAGGTAAGCTGTTGAATATTTTGAAAGCAATTTAACTCCCAGTCGAATTAGTTTCAAAATATTCAACGTGTTTCAAATTGTAAATGCATCAAATACATGCAATTCGGACACTAGTGTCGGACTTTTTGGTTTCGAGCTATACATCATTTTGATTGTGACGGCATCTGAATAGTGACGTATTGATTATGACATCATATACTTGTGTGACAGATCGGATCCGTCTTTTGATGAACATTTTTATTCTTGCATTTGTGATTCACAATTTTCTAAATTGCAGTTAGTAAACAGAATCCACTGAATGCTGCACATGGACATACGCGTGTTTGGTCTGCCACACATATGTATCTGATGTGTAATTGTGTTCAGATGCAGAGACATAGCCTGCATGCTACACAAACATACGTGAGGTTATCAGGAACAGAAAGAGAATCACGGGTATCGAGAATATTGGATCGATTGAAAAGGTCCCCCTAAGCGCAACCTCAAGCTCCCTTATTATACACACATATATTCATAACCTCACTTTGTCTGCTTAATCCGTCACGAACAACCGACTAATTCCGGGTATTCCTGTAATCCACAAAGTACCACTGCCAGGCACGATCAATTCGGAGACGCCAGCTATTAAGCATTGGTTATTTCTAATAAATAACGGATGAAGCTATAATTTTTGACTAGAACAATCCAGTCCTAATAGCATCTACCCGACACCGTTCACTGTCTGTGTGGTTAAAGAGAACATTAATTGCCAACTATGAGTTTTTTCTAGTGGAATAAGTGGCGTATATAAAATTCATTGGATGCTGTATAGTGAGATGAAATTTTGAACGAATCCATAAAACATCACATAGCATATCTGGTCATGAAAAGACAGATCCATCCATACAATGGCGAGGCATTTTGTGGGCCGTGATGCGTCCGTTAACCTTACCCTTTAATAAGCCGCCATAATCACAATTATAAATTTCATTGAACTGCTGCTGCATTAGAGACACAATTAGATGTGTTTCAAAATATTCAATAAAGTATGTAACACACTGTAAATGGGTTTTAACTTTCTCATCTAATGGGTTAATTACCCGTCGTTGTGTAGGCTAAAAATATCCCAATTGAGCTCGCGAACAAATAAAACACATACTGTAGCCGACTAATATTGTACTGCTACATGTAATCACCAACACCCCTCAATTAATACAGCCATTTCTAGCTCTTCCCCGTTCATTTATACCTAAGCCTCTCCAACCTGTTGCTTGTGTTGGACTCGATTTATATGCTTTAAAACATGAATTCCCAGAATCTCAATTTCAAGTTAATAGTACAGTTGGGGGCCATTGGCTATTTTGAAACTGATATAGCGCAACAGCTGTCAGTGAACATCAAAGTGTCACAGTATTTAAGCGTATATTTGGTAAATTGTAAATCTGTCAAAGATATGCAATTCGTACACTTTCGTGACGGACTTTTCGATTTTCCTGACTGAACTACTGGTACGCCATTTTGATTGCACCGCCCACTAACTAAGAGATAACTGCTTATGACGTCAGATGCTTGACTGACAGATATTGCCCCTCAATTACGCATAACCTCACATCTCTTTAAATACGGTCTTGTTTGGAGCACAATCGGATTTGGAGAAAACACAAATACATATTGATTTAAATTAAGACGATCGGTTTGCCATTTGAAACACTAGCAAGTAACGTGCTTAAATGGGATAAGAAATGCGTGCCTATAAGCAGAGAAGGAACAATCCAATGCCAGGCATTGCCACATTCACGGGATTCTCTCTGTATATTATATCCATTACGTCACCAAATCTAATTCAGTTTGGTAATCTCTGTTTATTCTGTCTTTCACAATTCGTATTGATATATAACACGATTACATATTACCAGCATTAAAAGAGAATCAGCGATGTCAATAATCAATAATAACCAAGTACAGAACAGTAACTGTTACAGCGAGACGCACGCACCGGTGACTCACTGATACATTTTTATCCCCACGCTTTTCGAAGAAAAGGTGGGGATTATGTGATGCGACCCGTGCGTGCGTGCGTGCGTGTGTCGGTGCGCACCGCGTGCGTGCGTGCGTGTGTGTGCGGGTCGTGGGTGCCCCTATCGATTGTAACGCATCTCCTTCTAGACGGGTTAAGATAGAAACTTGAAACCTTGGGGATGATTATACCTAAGGGCAAGGATGTGCATGACACTTTTTTTTTAATTTTGGGCCCATAGTGTCAAAAGGTCAAAATTCGCCAGTAATTATCTTTTGGAATTTTGGTATGACCCCCAGGGGCAGGCCCTATGGGTGGGGACTGTGGGCAAAGATGTAATTTATCCAAAGGTGGTTGTCACATGTCATTTTGAAACCCATTACCCATTGAACTACATTTCAAGGAATGTATTGTGCTTTGGGTCAAAGTGAGTGTAAAGCTCGAAGTGGTGAGTTCGTGGGGATTTGCGATGGCATGCCATCGACTGTGCATTCTAGTTATTTATTGTAATGCAACTCCTCCTAGACCATTTCAGTCAGAAACTTGAAACTTTTGAGATGATTGCACATATGGAGATGGATGCGCATGGCACTTGTGGAATTGTGGTATGACACCCCCCCCCCCTCCCCTCCCCCAGGGGCAGGGCCCTGGGATGAAGAATGTGGGGTCAATATTAAATTTTTACAAAGGTTGTCATGTTGCATATCATTTCCAGGCCACTGATTAGCAGTCTACAGTACAAGGACTTATTTTGATCTTGGGTCAAACTGAGAATATGTGGCGGGGTTAAAAATAGGCACCAATCGATTGTAAAGCAACTCCTCCTAGACCATTTTACCCAGAAACTTGAAACGTTGGGTATGAATACACATCAGGCCAGGGGTGTGCATGCCCCTTTTGAAATGTTGTTCTGACCCTCATGGGTGGGACACAGCAGGTGGGGACTGTGGGTAAAAAATTAAATGTATCCAAAAGTGGCCATGCCACATATCATTGTGAAGCCCATGAGAGGTAGACAGGCTACAGTACAAGGAATTATGTTGATCTTGGGTCGAACTGAGGTTAGTGGCGGGGTCAACAGTTCAAAATTGGGCACCAATTGATTGTAACACACCTCCTCGCACACCATTTTAGATAGAAATTTGAAACTTTGTGGATAATTACACCTATGGGCAGGGATGTTGATGACACATTGGAATTTTGATATCACCCAGGGGCAGAGGCTGGAGAAATGATGGGCAAAAAATATATTTGATCAAATGTGGTCATGCCACATAATATCCTTTCGAAGCTTGTAGTTAGTAGACTACAGTACAACTAATTATTTTGTTCTTGAGTCAATCTTAAGGCAGTGGCCAAGGGTCAAATGGGCAAAATTGGCATCATTCAATTGCTGAAATTTTGAAACCCATTACCCAATGAAACTACATTTCAAGGAATTTATTGTGTTTTGGCGGAGAGTGAGGGTAAAGCACGAAGTGGTGAATGCGTGGGTATTTGCGATGGCATGCCATCGACTGCACATTCTAGTATTCAAACTGCTTAGATAATGTTTTGATACGAAATTGACATACATCTTGGAAGCGGATATTCAGGGAAATTAAGATAAACCTCTCAAATGTAAAAAATAATGACAAGTATGCTAAAATTGAAATAGCTTGCAAAATAAATGTATTAGCATCACTAACTGATTAGTAATGCCATGGCGAGATTAGTAGTGTAATGTGACCATACACACTGAACGAGGGAGGCCATAGGCAGATACTCAGCTTTATCTCACATGCAATCATTCTTCTGTAATATTCCGATGGGAATGCTTCAGTCCATAACACATGTACTGCAAAACATGGCAATGGACATCTATCACTGGAAAGACTAACTTGATAACCGAGCCAGTTCTAAATTCTCAAACTTAATCTCTGCTTGCAAATTGATATTTTCCATGAAAATATTGAAGATTTCTTGACCAAATTTGGTGATTAAATGTTTAATGAAGCTGAAGTTGGTTGGAGATCTAGATAAAATTGATCTGCCACTTGACAATTTGTAAAGCTGTCTTAGGAGTATCTCAATGGAGCAAAGAGGTTCGTCTGAGTAGGAAAGACCGACAGACATCCTGTATAACATTAAATTATTATAGCTGCAAGAATAAGCCTGCTATTTGTCATATAGTGCATGCATGTCCGGTGCTATATATGTAACTTTCTGGCGTTTATTTAGAATACAATTATAAGATGTTTGTCACGTGGAATGTAGCGAAATTGACGCCAACCAAGCCGTGTTTAAAATAGGATGTGTGCTTATTTATACTGGTATCGCTGAAATATGTCTGATTTAGAATCTATACTGAAAAGAAATATTCTGGCGGGTCTCTTCCGAGAGAAAAGTTGATTGAATGTATAATTACTTGGTAACTGGACACTAGCCATAAATAAATACTGTGCTGAAGGGTAGAGACCACAGAGACTAAGTAATACACCCAGTCCTATAATTAAGGGTTTATAATCTGATTAATCCGTTAATTTGACCATCCAATGTTGGCATATTGCCAATTGCATGCACTTGAGTAATCAAAGAGTTGCAGCCTATACTTATGGACAATAATCTCCTTAGAAACAGCTATGGAAAGAGTCAATTAAACCATAACTGATTAGTCTCTCTCAGAGCAAATGGAAATTACTCGGCCATCCTGCTGCCATTCTACGCTGAAAGCTAATTAATACTTCTTCTGTGGTTATAGTCCATAGAACCAAACCGATGATTTCCCTACATCAAAGGTCTTACCGACTGATTGCTCAGCCATTCTCAAGTATAATGGAGGGGCCCGATCTGTCACTCATTATCTGAAATCATAATTACAAATGTGCCACATGTTAGTTGACGTCACGATCTAAAGGATGAAAGTCTGTCACGACGTCGAAAAAATAAATTCTGTTGCGAGAGTATATGAATTGTCTATGGTTGATGAATTTACAAGTTAATAAACATTTCAGTTTTATTTTGCAAGTAATTTTACTGAGAGCATGTACTGCCATATGTACAACAGCAAATTAATTTCAGAATATTCAACAGCTTACTGGTATAGTTATCTTGCAAAGGACCCATACTGTGTTAGCTATGCTCCGCCCATTCCTAGCTCGGCTTCACGCACGCTTCGCCCGTGTTGAAATCGATCGATCCCCGAACGCCCTCACTATCAATTTCCAGAAACTATACAGGTAAGCTGTTGAATATTTTGAAATTAATTTGACTGTGTGTTGTTGCTGCCTATAGCAGAAACAGTACCCAGTCAAATTAGTTTCAAAATATTCAAGTGTATGCTTACTAAATAGTAAAGACATACAATTCGTACTATAACGCTTAGTCCGTATTCGATTATACATTCGTGACGTACTTATCTACGTCATTCATAATGTCATTGATTATGGCATCATCCTACACTCCAAGTGGAAAGGTACAATGAGTTTTCTGGGACTGTACGTCTCAAAGTGTTCACTTCGATTCCAACACCCGTAACAGTGGGCGGAGCCAGCTATAAATTGACAGCTATAGCTAGAAATGCATCCCTCGATTGCTTGGGCAGATTTCAGCAGATACTGGTAGTGTGGACACAGTCGCGACCGTCAATCAATAGTCATCCGGATGCTGCTTTCCCTGGTGCATGTGCCGCCATCACCCAATCAGCATTGTTGTCATAGCGGCTGATATCATCGTCATCGTTATTGTTGGTGTCGTCTATAATTTCGTCGGGTTGGTCGGAGACGGAATGCATTGCAACGGTGGTTACCGCTATCACTGCCATCCATGCATATTGCGGTCCAGGCACCAACGGATGCTAAATACGCTGCGATCATCATCCTTGTTTCTCTCTTATATTACTCATATCAATAATGCTATCATCGACTTATTCTTACTTCAATCTACATTTGTATCCTAATTTAGACGACCTAACAAGTACTACGTCGTTCCATATGCAGCTACGACATTTCTCAGCATACTCTAACCTAGCATTGTTCGCCAATTTACCACGTAAGTGTAATTTTAGGGTCCTATTCTATCATCCCTGTGAGGATCATAACGTGATTCAATAACTAGTCGGCTTTGCCATATTCGCATGGCATTTCTATCGTGCTTTTGAATACAGAGCCATGTAGCTGTCAACTGTCAACGATATGGTAAATTACGCTTGGCGACTATCTTTTGCGGAACGAAAATCATAAAGTTTACCTTATTACGTGGCTAAAAGAATGATTTGGTGTGTCTTTGGATATGAGTCCAAGCAGCCTTCAGCGAGGAATCAGCAGGCCGATACGACTGGGATGGCAAATTTCTGGGCTGTCAGCTAACTGCATGTACATCCACTGGCTACCGGTGTTAACATAATAGTTCGGACTGATTCCAGCTGTTACAGGCGAATCGCCAAGGTAGTGTATGTATCGAGCTTCTTTCATAGATACAGTTGACCAGGTTTCGGTGCGATGGC
Source organism: Chaetoderma sp. LZ-2023a (assembly GCA_034401795.1). Lineage (NCBI taxonomy): Eukaryota > Metazoa > Mollusca > Caudofoveata > Chaetodermatida > Chaetodermatidae > Chaetoderma > Chaetoderma sp. LZ-2023a. The sequence goes on from CM067373.1 coordinate 107,242,580, forward strand.
TTGGTGAGCCAATACCATTACGAGTCCTTCGTAGGATGTGTTGCCAACCTGCCATGGCACACCTAGTATTCAAGTATTTGGTTTACAAAGCAAATGTTTATCGATCGGTCAGTTGTAGTGACGGTCACAGGTTATCGCTCTCTGTGATCTTTAATATGTCCCGGTATTATCAGTAGTTTACTGTTCATACGGCTCTTAACATGCACATATGAAGAAAACGTAATTAATGGTTAGTATAACTCATCTATCTCCCCATTCAATTACTCGGCATGGGCGTTCTAACTATGCAGAGATTAAATTCACTCGTATGCCGCATTCTCTCTCTAGCACATGTAATCGCATGACCCGCCAGATGTTTGATTACCTACTAAACACATTATTACCCGGATACTGATTCTATAGGAGGTGGAATGATGGGTCAACTTACTACACCCCGTGGCCTAGAATGCGATAAATGACTAGGATGGTCAAACCTTTATCTCCGAGATCAAATTATTGACACTGTATTATACCAAGCGTTGCAGGTCCTGTTGAAATCATAGTGGTAGCACCTTTGCACTTGTTCTCAGATATTCGTTTGCAGCAACGTATGCTTAATGCGTATATTCATGGCCTAATGTATACAGTGGATATATAATGGCAGATGCCTGTGGGGTTGTCCGGCATCTCAAATGCTCGAAACTATCTCTGAAACCAGTGTCTACCTAAGCTGCAGTGGTCGCAGGGTCGGTGTGCTATATAAGGGTTCACTAATCTCTGCGCTATAAGCCCTGTTTGAACGTGGCCAATCAATCGACAAACAGAATCTCAATTACTGGGCCAGGAACATGCAAATGCCACCATAGTCTGATTTCTTAGCTATTCTAAACAACAGTCAGCTATTAATAGTCATTCTTAGCAGGGTATGTGTCGCTGGGCATGTGGCTGTGAAATGTTTAGCTCATATTTCCGATCCTGCCTATGTGTTGCTAGCTCCTGTCAATATATGAATTCTCTGACATAAACTCCTGGTATGCCTGTCCGTCAGGACACAGTAACTGCCAGTGATTAAATCACATACCAGGCCCCTTTGTTGTACCATGATACCTTGATGCCGCCATCATCACCGATGATTGGTGATATCATCCGCGGGTCTCCATATCTCTGCTCGTCATGCTGCCATGCGGTGTCCATTTACATCTTTCTCCACTCTTCCATGCCCATTCTTCGATGTTGTCAATCCATTGGTTTCTTTGGCTTTCTCTTTCACGTTTAAGCCATGTGCCGTATTAAGACAAAATCACCATGCATGCGTCAGTACGTGGAGGTGTTGTAGATCCATAGATTGCTAGAGATGTTGACCCAATGGAAGCCAATGCCACGCTTGCGCATCAGACATTTGACATATTATATTAGACGTGTCAAACTAACCATATCAATCATCAAGCCGGCCAAAGCGGCACCTGCCATTGTCTTGGGAAATGTCCATGTGCCGGCCAAGAGAATACAATTATTTAAAATGTACCACAAACATAACTGGTTCAATAACAGAGCAAGTCACTTCAGAGCTAAATTCCCCCAAACAAATGTCTTTTGACCTGTAAACAGGCCCTGATTAAGTTGCAATTTTAATTTCCTTGACAATTGACCATTTAATGTCCAGGCAGACTAAGTCAACATTTGCAGTGAGAAATAGACATTGCGGGACAACAGAAAGCTATCTAAGTAAATTCGTGTATTACATTTACACACATGTGTTATCTCTTGGCCTGTAAAGAGACATTTATTGAGCAAACACTTTCCTGTTTTCCTATTAGTTGTTGACCATCGAGGGTCAATTAAAATAAGATGCATTCTGAGCACTATGCTACATTATTGGCATGGTGGGCATTGAGAGACAGGAAGAACTCGATTTAGCCGAGTTAATATAAGGAATAAATTCTGATAGGTTTGATCTAATGCATAAGTCCATCTAAACGCAAATTCAAGCACCGTTCCCACACACACAAATGTAATTATGCATGTGACATTGTCATTAGCAGACATTAGGTTTTGATGATTCATTAATTCAATCCGGCGGATTAAGTCAAGACGACCAGCAGTATGGAGGAGACTAATCCTGTGCCGTCGGCATTGTATCATTAGTCCTTTGACCTGAAAGACCAAATATGAAAACATATTTGGTGGAATCTACAATGTAGAACTTTCCAGTTGTGATTCTACTAGAAGCCGTTGCTGGCTAAAGCAGCAACACATTCCTGTCAAATTAGATTCAAAATATTCAATAGCTGACTTGCAAATGGAACTTGGGGAGTCTGGGAGTTCAGGGTTCAAAAGTGTGATGTTATAACTAATAGCACGAGAAATCTTCAGAGCGAATACCGACATCATGGACCTAAGTTTTCTGTAACTGCTGAGAAATACCATATGAGGCTATTATTTTCTGAGTATAAAATGGATGGGCAAGTGGTATAATTCGTAAATTGGTTGCTGGGAGAATTCATTTTGAGAATTTGCTCCACAAAATTTCTTCCAATATTAAATACGTTTGTGGCCACATGTTGACGGATAGTCCCAATACGGGGTGGGGGACGGGATCGGGGGGGGGGGGGGGCCGGGGGAGGAATGTGGTGTGTGGTGATGGTGGTTGTCGTGTTCACTTGTCCAATCACTTTCATCTCTATCTTCCACAAGAGTACTTTCCAGACGAGTATACAGGAACATGATTTAGGGATCTAATTGTCGGAATTTATGTTACTGTTAGATTATACTTTGGCATGAACAATTTCGAATATTAATCAGGCATTGTATTTTTGTTCATTCGCGATATTTTCATCTTATATCAAAATTGTAATCTAATAAATTTACAGGAATATTTTTTTCATGATTTTTAATGTTTGAAATATATGGACATATACAGATGAGCTGTTGGATGTTTTGAAACTACCACAATAACTGCTCCTAGACAAATTACTTTGAAATAATTCAACAAAATGTGTATTAAGTTACAAATCCACGAAAAACATACAATTCGTTCACGTTCATTGCATATTTTCGACTTCGTGAAGGAGCTATTCATTTTAATTATGCAGCCATCGAAGCAGCGATGCAGTTTGATTATGACATCATATACTGAAGTAACTCATCAGATACATCTATGACTTCAGCATTATCAACTTAAAATATTACCAATTAATTACCTCCGTCATAGGATGACATCATCAGAAATTCTCCACATTCCACCATAGGAGCCATAATATGTGTTTCTATTATTGCAGAGATACTGCATGATGATTTTGGTAGACGGTGAATCTTATCGGAGTACGTGACTCATGGCGAACTTCACCTGACCATATGTGTATACTAATTGATGAATCAAGTTTCTCAGTCAACCACATGACACCATGATTAATTGCGTCACATGTAGGCTGGCATCGTAATCAATTACGTCATAAATGACGCAATTTAGTCTGCTTTCAATTCTTAATGATGTGCCAAGTTGTACGAATTGTACATATTTACTATTTAATAATCAGTCTTTTGAATATTTTGAAACTAGTTTGACTGAATGTTGTTGCTGCCATAGGCAGCAACAGCACCCAGTCAAATTAGTTTCAAAATATTCAAAAGCTTAACTGTATAGCTATCTGGAAATTGAGATTCGGAGAATGCAGGGATCGATCGATCCCAACACGGGTAAAGCGTGGGCGATGCTTAGCTAGTGATGGACAGGGGCATAGTTAAAATGGAGTCATTCATTGGTTGACAAACTTTGATATCTTCTAATGGAAAGATGAAAGACAAACAATTATGCTAGCACTGCGTACATTTCATCGCTTCTCTGTATGTTAAACCGTATATTGACAACCTGATCACAGTGTTTGCTGTAATTCCGACCACATGAGGATCATGTTGCCATAGATGATTATATACATGTTCTGTGAAATTCGGAGCTGACCTAGTCTTGGCGGACATTTCAAGCCAGCAATTAGAATGACAAACAATGCAGTTTTTATGGGGGGAGGATGTTAGTTTTGATGCATATCAATAGATTTCATAAGCACTGATTCGCCTGTTCGCATGCATACAACACATGCAAAAAGAATCACGATATAACAGACTATAGTATATCAGAATAAAACGTTTTGGGTAGTGTGTGCCATCTTATAATTGGTGAAATAGTCTAATCATTTTATGATGTTTATATTATGCCATTGGATAATTGAGTAACAGATGTGACCCATCCAACATGGCAGAGAATGGTCGCTAAGCAATTTGCTATATGGAAAACAAGGTCCTATGAACTCTAGCTAACAAAGGAAGTACTGACTAGTCTCTAGCGTAAATTGTCTGAGTAATTTCAATTTACACCTTGTGAGAGGCTCGTCAAGAATGATCTCATTAACCGTTTAATGGCTAGATTTGCTCAAGGAAATCGAAATGTGTTTATTGAACGTCTATTTACAGGCCAAGAGAAGGCTATTTTCTATTTTTGAATGTTTGCCACTAGCCACTACGAGCCAGTCATTCTGGTGGGGAATTTAAAAATAGTCTTCTCTTAGCCTGACATATAGACATTCCCCAAACCAATTGCAGAGGCGGATTTTGGTCGGCTTCACATTAAAAGGAGTAACTCATTGCAGAGGTTTTTCCAAGGGGCTTATTTTCAATAGAGCATGATGTGCAAATGACTTATTATACAAGCTCGTGCAATTGGCAATATGTCAACATTGGAAGATAAATTTAAAGCGTGCTTTCAATGTTTTGGTTTGATTGCTGATAAGATGTCATTCGCATCCTTGTAATGCTCTTCATGTGAGATCATCGCTGTAGCCACCCCAACCACTAAAACGAGTCATGCAGTGAAAGTTGAATATGGTTTCACAATCAGATCAGAATCTCTTAATTATAGGACTGATGGAATTAGTTCCTGTGAGCACTATTTCCTCGTGTCTAGTCTTCAAGTATCAAGTAATTCAACGTTGATTCAACTTCACTCTCAGAGAAACCCCTCAAAATATTTCATTAACACATTTCAGTATTGATTCTAATGAAGCCATAGTTAAGCGGTACCTCCATAAATAAATAACCAGCTTACTATGATCCGCACAGGTACAACAAGCATGTTAAGAGAAATCCCTTGTTCGTAAGGTTGTATTAATGGTAGACCACCTGAGCAGATGTTTGTTAATATTTCCTACCCAGGTGCACTTCACGATCCGTTGGGACAACCCCTCTAGACTGATTTGTGAATAGGGGGACCCATCTCTACCTATACCCTCCCATTACTCCCTAAGCTCCACCCACAGATTAATCGTGGGGGACTCGTTTGCAAATGTGAAACCTGAAATTCCAGAATCTACTCTTCAAGGTAACTATCCAGGTAAGCTGTTTGATATTTTAAAGTAATACGGCTAACGCTGTTGATAACCGTGGCAGCAAAAACTTCCAGTCAAATTAGATTATAAAATTACTCAACATAATTTTTATTAAATTGGAAATTCATCACAGAGACACACAATTAGTAAACTTTTGAGCTACGTCATCTTTAGTATGATGCCAGATAACTATTTACGTAGGTGATTATGACATCAGATACTTGGATGGTCGATCATATCTTTCCCTTGTTAAGTCGCCGAACATTAAGATTGTCTGCCCATATCAGGTTTCATTAAGCCAAATTTTCAGTTTGATCAATGCCAAATCTCTCTTTCCAGAAGAAAAAACAAGTAACATATCATCTTGAAAGATTATTAACATATATCGTGTGATCAATTTTAGACACTGCTGACTTCCCATAAATTAGCCTCAATTATCGCCTCAATTTGATCGCTTTAGTTGATGCACGCTGTAGCGAACCTGGAATTTTTTGGGCAAACTGATTATGGTTATCTCAAATGGGCGATCGTATAATAACCTAGATTAATGGTAGACCAACATTTGACTTCAGAACACTACATTGGGTGGCCAATGAGTTGCATGAAGCGAGCATATATCTTTAGTAACCACTGTTTGATGATTCCTCAGATTTCTCCTGTTGTTATGTTTTACAGTAAATGTTTTATGGGCTGAGGCATTCCCATCTGATTATTGCAGATGAATAACAGTTGAGTATGAGTAAAAGCTGGGCATCTAGTTTCTGTAGTTCAGAGTGTAATACCACATTGCACTACTAATCTTGTTATAGCTTTACTATTCATTTAGTGATAGGCATAAGCCATAATCCAGACGAATGTTCTAGAACATTCTAGAAGTTCTGCGTACATGTGGTTACGACGTCACGGCAATATTTTGAAGATAATCAAAAGGGGTTGGCCGGGGATAACTCAGCCATTTCTTAACCGATTTTGAACTGGTTTACAGATTCTGAAAGCCCGTCGAATTCTGGAATTAATTGATGCCAGATTCCCGGGAACAAGTAATGAAAAAGGATTACAATGTACCTACTCGGTACACTAAAAGCGCCATCCAATCTTGATCATGAAATACGCGCTCTGTCAGAATAGTATTAAGCGTGCACATGCGCGCTATGCGCTTAAACGAACTTAGTCATTTTTACAACGTGATCTCTCTCATAGGCCCATATGCGCTAATAGGTCTACCCAGGGGCGTGTTCAGGGAACGAATCCAGGACGGGGGGCGCATACCTAGCTTAGCTGGTACGGCCGGCACCCGACCGGTCAATCCGAACTACAATATCCACACAGCAGCAGCACTCCATCAGATCCCGCCATTCGTAAGGTAACAACGTCAGATCATCCCTACGCCGGAAAAAGGAGATTAGCTCATTCAACAGAAATCCGTGCTAGGACGACCGCCAGCAAGTTACTGAAAGCTCTAAAAATCAGAAAGCTGTCCGCCTGCGCAGCATCATCATCCGCACCAAGCATCATGACATCATTCACCCAGCCAGCAGCAACCACACCGTGACCACTAATCATGTTCACACCACTCAGCCAGCCTGCGGCACGTACCACCACCATGACCTCCACAACAACAGCGATGTCAGCAGTATCTACACCATCACCAGTCAGAACCCCACCCGGCAGCATCACCACCACCACCAGTACATCAATGGGTATATTTGCACCTTCTTCCAGGTTCAGTATTACCGACCTGGGCAATATGGATAGTGATATTTCGGAAGCGGAGGACCCGCCGCCACGTCAGAGTACCAAGACTCGCTGGGGAAATGTTTCAGCAGATACGTGTGGACACTATTGTCGAGGTTGCAGCAGGATTTATGAGTAGGTGTGCGGAAAACTGAACATTAGTATTATTATTATTTTTGAAATATTGTACTTATTATTAAATATGTTTTTAAATCGAAACCCAGTCCCTAGACTGACTACGGTCATCCTACAGAGCTGCGCAATATTCTTGCATAGCTGTGTCTCACACAAATAATTGCTGCGGATCCCTGTGTTGTAAACACGTTGTGTGTGACGTAGGTCCGCAACACACTGTAGCGAATATGTCTTACTACCATCATGCACTCTCAGATACGCTGGGGCTGCCTGATAAACTAGCTTTTTACTTTGTTATTATTACTATTTTTCTTATTATTTTTCTTCCAGCGTTGGTACGTCGGGTGGATTGTGGGTAGCAAGAGCTACCCGTGTGGATCCGCTACAATGGGCCGCACTGTATGCATCCCTTTATATACCCGGGATGCATATATAATTTACATTATCGGTGATACTACTGCTTAACATGCCTATATGTGATCACATATATATCACATATTATATCTATGTTATATTATAAGTAATTGTGGTACGTTCGAGCTTGGGTGTCCACTGAGGAAATATAATTATCCGCATCCAAGAGAACACCCATGCGAGCTATTTTTTAGTCAAATTATGCTTAGATTGAATAAAAGTACAGCACGCACCAAGAAATGAAACAAAACAAAAATAAAGAAAAGACCTGGAAAAATAATTCCAGGTCAAAAATGAAAAATAATCTATGCCTTCCTCCCAAAACTCTTTCACACCTCTATGTGTGCTTCTCTTATAAACACGCGTCTCTCGCGTCGCTCGTCTCTCGGCTACATGCATAATTGGGAAGTCTATAATCCCCACCTAGCGTGCTCCGATGATCAGTTGTGATGGGTGTCAAACTAGGAGAGGGTGGTGTAGCGCGGATCGATCAGATGGGTACGGCCATCCCAGCTAAGCTGGGTACGGGACGGCTGTTCCGGATTCGCTCCGGGCACGCCCCCTGAGTAGGATAGTACACGTATATAGGCCCTATGAGAGGGGTCTTCATTAAAAAAAAGTCCGTTAGAACATGAGGCGCGCATGCGCGCAAGTGAGACGTTCACTAACAACATGTCGGAATTGGGAAGGAATGCATGCCTATAGTGTACCGAGTTGGTACTTGTGTTTCTTAAATTATACTTTTTACTATTTTAAAATCGGACCAGAAATGGCTGAATTATCAGTGAAACTCCCGTTAAATTATTTACAAAATATTGCTTTTTGACGTCGTGGATTAAACGAATAAGGAATGTGCTGTGCACGTGCTAGCCACGTCACCACTTCTAGTTGCACACTGATTGGCTACTGCTCGGCCGCGGATTGTCTGAGGTACCGGAGGGGTGAAGAATCGAAGATCAAGAGCACCACCGGCGTGAAAGCCGACCCGTCAGGAGGACTGCTGGACCTGCGTGGACTAGACGTGTGTAACTGCTGACCTACTGTGATTCCAGCATCACTGCATGCCATTCGGATTTCAGTTCACCCACGCTGGTAAGCAGTTCTCGACTTTCCGCGATACAAGTTTTCAAATGCTCCCAGGCGTCCATCCAAGGGCAAAATAAATAAAGTAACAATAACTCCCGCATCCGGACATTTCTAGTGGAGTTCATCAGCGGACAGGCCGTGCTGGCACAAATGTAATTCTACAGAATGCAGAGCTGATGGTGATTCTTGGTGGATGACTCACCGGATCTGCCGCCCGTGCTGAAAGGTGGCTTCAAACTTCAGCGCTGCATGTCGCATGTGATCATTAAATTTTAGAGAACAGTCTGGTGTTCGGTGTGCTGCAAGAGCTATGCGACGCCGTGTGGCAGTTATTGTACATGCATAATTAAATATAACATTAGCCCTATCTGTTAATGGGCAACTTCCAACTTCCATACTACCGTCGCCGGACGGAATCTTTTCAACAAACTGTTTAAATCCTGTATTAGTTAATGGACTATCTAATGGACATCAACTGAACCATTCCATGTTGCTGTCCTGAGAAAGTGTCATATCCAACCTGCCTGCGGAAGCCTGCTTGCGGAAACCTGCTTGCGGAACCCTGTTTGCGGAAACATGCCTGCGGAAATCTTTCCAGTGTCAGAGATCGTGCAATCTCACACTATCTATGTATTAATGCCTCAATTTCAGTAACTCATGAACTGTTACCGTACCGATGACTTGAACATTTAATTATTTCTGTATATGTTACCGATGACTAATAGGTGCCTTACCAGTCCTAAGACCGCATTCTTATATTTTCTGTTTCCTATTGTGAATATTATCCTTGTTTACAATGGGTGCTCCCAACTAACAGCACGGTAAGGTCCAATGACCTGTGCTACTTTATTCTCATCATAGTCATTAACTGTGTATTAGTTAGCTCTGCATATATGGTGAGTAGCCATCTAGTTAATATGTTTTGTTTATTTGTAAAAACTCTAGACCGCTGTATGCTAGGAAATATTATACAGAAACATATATCCGCATCACTATATCCCCACCAGCATCAATTTTACACTGAGGTTGCTGATCATGCTCTAATTGCTTGAGCCTGACATGTTACCAACTAAACCTAGCTATTTAGCGCGATAGGATAGGTTTAAAGTGGTTAGGGGCAATTTCTCCGTAAGAGATGCATAGTGTATGCCTCTTTTCCGGTTGTAGTGACTATGTAACACCAGGCACTGGCTAGGTTGGGTAAAATTGGCCAATTACCTTAGGGTCTCTTATATATTTATATATATATATATATATATATATATAGACTAGTGTTCAAAAGTTTGGAATCACTAAGAAATTTTAAAGTCCCATAAACAAATTGATAACTTTATTTATCAGGGTATCATAAAATTAATATAAAATGTAGTCAATACATCAACAAAGCATCATTATTAACATTTCCGTTTAAAATAACAGTTTTATACTTCAAATTTTCTCTTTTTCAAAAATCCCCCATGTGCAGCACTGACAGCTTTGCATATCATAGGCATTCTAGCAGTCAGTTTTTCTAGATAATCAGGTGTAATTTCGTGCCATGCTTCTTGTAACACTTTCCAAAGGTCAAATATTAACTCCATAGAACACGATGACGTCGAGATGCCGATCTCCATCTAATTCGTTGTACTGTCTGGGTGAGATCTTGGAATCCGCCATGCCCTCACGGGAAGGACCCTAGCGATAGATATCCGTCTCTCTATCCCCACCCGTAATGGCATGGCACTTTCTAAAACTTGCTTGTGTAAACTGTAACCCTGAATTTGGTCTGACTGGAATCATATTGTTAGCTGGGGATGTAAATGGAATGATATATGTATGTGTGTTTTTATAGTAACCAAAGTCATCTATTATTTATATATTTATATTTGTAATGTGCAATAGTTGGATCCTTCGAAACGTTATTTAATGTGTGATTTGTTCGTCTGTCAGCTTCCAGTCGGAGTAATTTCAAGATACAGTTTTCATAAATTATTGCCTCTGGACTTGAGCGAGATATAGGATACTCATCAGGGAAAGGGTTAATCGCATACAGGTAGACCACTTTAGAAGAACGCATGAGGATGGAGTATCGCTGTGGAAATCTCATTAATTTTAGGAAGATCACTACCACCATGGCTCATCATACATTATGGCTCATAATAATAACAATACATCACATACTGGATTACTGTCTTTAAGCTCGATGGACGCCCCCCCCCACCCACACCCACCCACCTCCCCAATACTCCCTCAATTAGCTCCAGCAACTTAAACCTGCAGATCTTCTAGCACTAAAAAATTTAAAAATAATGCATATGTACTGTGGGTGCAAGTGGAAATGATCTACATCTTATATTATTATAATTAACCACTAGTAACTTAATTATGCGTGCGTGCGTGCGTGCGTGCGTGCGTGCGTGCGTGCGTGCGTGCGTGCGTGCGTGCGTGCGTTACGTGTAGTGTTGTAATGTTGTTATTTGTAATATGTACAGTAATTTAATGTTGTAATGTCTCTTTGTCTAATATATGTTAGGGGTCCATCACCACATAGGCTTTGCCTTTGATGGACTACCTGTCCTTTGTAATATAAATGTGAAATGCTACTATAAAATAAAAAATATTTGAATTGAATTGAATTGAATTGTCCTGGGGAAGTTATATGTGGTTGCGGGACAAGGCAACCGGATTATTATCTGATTCGGTAGCCTTGCTTCGTAGCATGTCCTCACACAATCCTTCAGGGGTAGATGCCATGCAGGGTGACTTACGGGAAGCTGAGCATCCGCGTCCGTTGGATAAATGTATCTAAAGTTATGTAGGCATCCCTTCCAAAGCTTGTATTCGTTTCTAATAACTAACTGGTAGATTAGAATGTAGCAGAAAGCCCGCATAAACAAAGTGGCAACTACCAATGCAGTAACCTTGGATCTACATAAGACGGTAACCTGGGAATTCTATGGAAACCGTTCCGTCTTCACGTAAATCAGTGTGCATCACATTAATTATGGCTTCACTAGGATTTTCAGCACTTATCATTTTCTGTTTGAACAAAAGAGGGGCCCTTTTTGCCAGCGTTGAAGGCATTTTCCTGTGACGGAGGCCCGCGTGAGGCACTTTCCTCTCGCAACAACAATATTTTCTTTGTGTGTGTTAGGGGTATATTAGTTTATATTAAACTAACTAGTGACTTCCTTGCGGCACTTTCTTGCGGGGATACCTCTGCGAATTCACGGATCTGTGTGGTACCTTCGGCGAGACCACGTGGAAAGGACACCGGATGGTTCTAAGTTTTGTATTATTGTGCTCACTACTGTCAAACGAGTGATATTGTTTGTATAGTATATAAGTGTGTCACTGTTTAATTATTAACATCTTGCCAGTTTCTCTAAATTAGAATGGACCGACATACCGGTGACACAAACAGCCGGAATGAGACAATGTGGTTCAATCTTGGCGACAATGGTCTCACGGCCCCACTAGAACATCAGTGTTCCACCGGCTCTAGAGGCCGGTCTTTGTCCTTTCCAGAGAGACGAGATACTGGATCCGCAACCCCGAGAACCGCAGCTAACCAGCCCTCCCGCACACAGCGTACTTGCGGTGCAACGGAGTGGAGCGACATGGCGGACCAGCGCGTACCCCCGCGAGCTACAATACCCATCGAATTTATCAGATTTCTATGATCGCAAAACATGGTATATTTCTGATTAAAGATATCGACACGGTAGGCACGAAATGATTGTGATAAATCACATACGAAAGGACAACGAGATTGGAATTACTTTTTTAAATTTAAATCGCACGTCTATTTCGAGTATTTTCTTGTCATTGTGCATTGCAATTATATTCATCACTGTAGCGCATCCGAACATAATGTTTTGAGCAATAAAAACTAAATTAGATATAATACCAGCCACACAAACGTTTGGTATTTCATTTCATAATTCGATTTATTTGCAATTTATTCTTTGCCATTCATACCGTTTTGTAGAATGTCTGCAACCTTTTTTACATTTATTTCATGATGGATGCGACTTGCACGCGGTGGCATTGTGAGTTATAAACAGGTTCACAACCTGAAACTATTATGTGGTTCGTGACTAGTACATCGATTTGAAGTGATATAGATAAAATCTTTAGTTCCCACGCCTGACCCATGCACGCGCGTGCCATCCAATATACAGTACAGCTCAGAAATAATTTACCATGTTTCCAAAACAAAATAAAACGTATTGTTGAATATTTTGATCATAATTGGTTTGAATGACATGGCTCCCTAAAATATTCAGCAGTACATTCCTTATATTGTGTTCGCATTTGTGCTACGTAACCTATGTGTGTTTGTGTTTTGGAAACATGTTAACATATGCATGGTATTTCGATGGACGATCGATAAGTATTTTTACCGACGCCTGCCTTAGTAGACCATTATCTTCAATTGTCAAAATACAGGTCTTGAATACATTGAGTGGATCTCATTTTGAAGGTAATCTTAGCAAAGTTAAAGCGATAGCGATCGATGTCTGCAGCAAAGACTGAACAGATCCTTAAAACATCAAATAAGTGATGATTAATTACCGTGAATACAGCCTTATACAGATCACACCAGCTAGTGATACACTCCCTTAGATGCAGAAAAACACAAAATCCGACAAATTGTTCATCACGCGTTTAATGACCAGATTTGGCCAACGAAATCTAAGTATTTCCTTATTGAATGTCTAATTTCAAGACACGAGAAGCCTATTTTCGAACATTTAATACTGCAATGGCGGGCTCTGTTACCGACCCTGTCATTCCATTGATAAATCGTAAAAATGTGTCTTCTCCTGGCCTATAAATTGATATTCCTCAAGACAACTGCAGACGCCTGTTTTGGCCGGATTCGTCATGAAACGGTCATGCCAGTGTATCAATATCTGTGCAACTGTGAACATATCGGCGACAGCAGAGACTACTTAAAAGTGAAATGCCAATCTTTGGCTCTTAAACGAAGTTACTATCTTGGCTTAAAACTATAGCCAATATATGAATCCGATATTTCGATCAAGTGTATTACGTCATAATCAATTACGTCCCAGTTAGACTAACTTCACAATCACAATTGACAGAAATATCCCGCCGGGAAGGTGCAATAAGTCCGTCAAGTGCACATATTGTATATCTTTGATGGATTTAGTATTTAATAAACATTGTATTGATAATGTTGAAACCAATTTAACAGCACAACATCACCCAGTCGTATTAGTTTCAAAATATGCAACAGTTTACCTGTATAGTTACCGTGATACTGAAATTCTGAACATTTAGGATTCAAAGCATTTACATCAATCTCAACAGGGGAAGAGCGTCCGCACAGCCTAGCTCGAAATGGATCCCTGTAGTTCGAGACTAAGTAGATGTACTTGAGAAATCCAGTTTATCCATTGCTCATGCGACGTAATAACCACCTTCGTGGCGTGTATGCTGAAGTAATATTTAATTGCGTCATGAATAACACGATTTAGTCTGTCTTAAATGCTTATAATCCATCAGGTTGTATGAATTGTATGTCTTTATTATTTAATAAACATGCTGTTGGATATTTTGAAACTAATTTGACTGGGCGTTGTCCAGTGCTGCCATAGCTTACCTGTATAGTTTTTTTGGAAATTGAGATTCAGGTAGGGCAGTGATCGACCGATCCCAAATTGGGCAAAGCGTGGGTAGAGTTTAGCCAGAGATTGGCGGGGCATAGATAAAATTGGATTCCTCCATTGAAGCTGATTTCTCTATTTCCTCTAAACAGAATTACAATTTGTACACTATTTGAAACATTGAATTGGATTAAACTCTCTTCAGTCGTAGATCTGTGTGGATATTTTTTTTCAATTGCATTCGTTTATACAGCTTTAATAGAAGCGTTACGAGCAGCAGAAAAAACCGTGTGTAAGCTTTTTACCGACGCTTGCTTTAAGTGTATTTATCTTTTCTGTAGCAAGCGTGATGTATGAGGCGTAGCATTCCTTGATATTTTGATAAGATTTGAAGCATATAATGCATTACCGTTACCTTTTTTTAGAACGAGAGATCACTTAAACTTCGTTTTCGTTTTCACACCATTAGAAACTTTCTTTGGGATACCGTCATTTACAGCATTTGTGACAACAAGTCCTTTCATTTTGTTGCTGTCTTTCTGGTAGCTACTGAGGTTGCCTCTTGAACCTCACCAACATCTGTCATCATAGCTTACTAATACTGGTCAGTAGTTTAGTTTCAGTGAAATATCCGTGGCTGTGACTCAGAGCTTACTAAAATCGTTTTGTTAAAATTCTGAGAAATGCTTAGTAGGCACATCCACCTGAATCCACGTATGCGCGTATATATACATTCTATACGTTCTATGTTCCATTTCTCAGGCACTGTCCTAATGTACCCTGCATTAATATTTCTATCTACATGTACTCTGCGATATTAAAGTGTATTGGCGTTAGCAAATCATATGGCGTGATATTGTCCACAACATGGTGTCGATATCTAGACTAACTCTAGAGCCGTGCGATCTCATGGACCAAATCACGGATACAAAGAAACTTCACTAAATTGCTCGTGTCTCAAATCTTAAAGTTGTATGTTTTAATTTCTTTTTGCTTTGCTTTCGTTTCTACACTTTTTTTTACTGACTAACCCCATACGTCCTCTCAATAAAGTTCGCGCCTCCGCACCCCTACGCCAATAATACAACTGCCACACACACGCACGCACGCACGCACGCACGCCCGCACGCACGTACACACGCACGCACGTACGCACGTACACACGCACGTACGCACGCACGCACGCACGCACGCACGCACGCACGCACGCACGCACGCACGCACGCACGCACGCACGCACGCACGCACGCACGCACGCACGCACGCACGCACGCACGCACGCACGCACGCACGCACGCACGCACGCACGCACGCACGCACGCACGCACGCACGCACGCACGCACGCACGCACGCACGCACGCACGCACGCACGCACGCACTCACGCACGCATGCACATTATCGTCCATTTATGACATTTTCAATTGTGGTTCACAACGAACCTTTTGCACTTAACAAGCCGGTAGGTAGTACGCCATCACCAAACACGCATATGCAAGTAATCTGTTTAATACGTTGAAAGCAATGTGAATAGATACAATTCATATACTAGTGTCGGACATCAGTTTTCAAGTTATGCGTCATTTTTAGTGTGACGGCATCTGGCTAGTGACGTAATTGAATGTGACATCAGATATTTGAGCGAAAGATCGGATCCATCCATTGATGGCAATTTTAATTCTTACATTTGTAATTCACAATTTTCCAAATTACAGTTAACACACAGAGTCCATTGAATGCTGCGCATGAGCCTTGTATGCTGTCAGGTGAGCTGTCGAGTATTTTGAAACTAATTTAACTGGGTACTGTTGCTGTCTATGGCAGCAACAGCGCCCAGTCAAATTAGTTTCAAAATATTCAGCATGCATGTTTATTAAATAGAAAAGCCATACAATTCGTACAACAACGCTTAGCCCATCATCAATTAAGTGTTCATAACGTACTTAAGCACGCAATTCATGATATAATCGATTATGCAGGTCGCCCTACGCGTCACGAATGTGATTTTGAAGTCATATCGTTGATGGATAAACGAGACTGCTCCTTTGTATTCAGATGCTGAGACATAGCCTACGCACTACACAAACATATGTGAGTTCATCAGGGACGGAAAAAACACCGCAAATATCTGGAAGATTGGATCGCGTGTACAAGTCCATCTAATCGCAAACTCAAGCTCGCTTATTATAAACACATATATGCATATTCTTCGCGTTGTCTGATTAATCCATCACGAACAAGCGACTAGTTCTGGGTATTCCTCTAATCCCCGAAGTAACACTACCAGTCATGATCAATTCGGACACTCCATGTGTTAGGCATTGGATATTTCTAATAGATAACGAATAAGGATATAATTTCTGACTAGTACAATCCGGTCTCAAGGGCATCTACATGTCACTGCGTGGATAGCGGGAAAAGTAATTGCCAATTTTCTTCTGGTGCAATTAGTGGCGCCTATATAAAATTCCTCAGATGCGACATAGCGAGAGGAAATATTGAATGAATCCATAAAATACCATTTAACATATCTGGTCATGAAACGACAGATCCATCCATACAATGGCGAGGCATTTTGTGGACCAGGATGCGTCCGTTAGCCTTACCCTTTAATAAGCCGCCATAATCACAATTATAAATTCCCTGCAACTGCTGTTGCATTAGAGACCCAATTAGATTAGTTTCAAATGATTCAATAAATGATTTATTAAATTGTAAATGATTTTTAACTTTCTCGTCTGATGGGTTAATTAACCACCGCTATTTTGTCTAAAATATCCAAACTGAGCTCGCGAGCAGATAAAACACATACTTTAGCCGACTTCCCCCTCCATTTCTTGCTAAGACCCTCAATCTTTTTACTTGTGCTGGAATCGATTTATATGCTTTGAAGCATGAATTCCTAGAATCCTAGAGACCATTGACTATTTTGAAACTAATATGGCACAACAGCTGCCGGTCAAATTTGTTTCAAAATATTCAAGAGTGTGTTTGGTAAATTGTAAATTCATCATAGATATGCAATTCGTACACTTTCCTGATGGACTGTTCGGTGTTCGTGTCTGAGGTACGGATACGTTACGCAACTGATTATGACGTCAGATACTTGATGCACAGATAGAATCTCTCAATTATGCATGACATCACATATCTCTAGATACGTTCTTGTTTGGCGCGCAATCGGATTTGGAGAAAACACAAATGCATATTGATCTAAATTAATGCGATCCGTTTGCAGTTCGAAATACTCGCAAATAATGTGCTTAAATAGTATAGGGCATGGGCGCTTATAAGCAGAGAAGGCACAATTCACAATGAATTCCGGTCTTGACCGCATTAACGGGATTCTCTCTGTATATTCATCGCGTCTAATTGAGTTTGGTAATCTTGAGAATGTTCTATCTTTCACAATTCATATTGATAGATAAGACGATTACATAATCAGAACAGTCACGCATACAGGGACAAACAGGCACCAATGACACATATTCAAACAGCTTAGATAATTCTTTGAAACGCACTTGACACACATCATGAAAACGGCATCTAGGGATGATATGGTTAAATGTATCAAATGTAGAAAATGGTGACAAGCATAGTAAAGTTGGCATAGCTTGCAATATAAAATTACTAGCATCACTAACTGAATAGTAATACGATAACGATATTAAGAGTCTAATGGGGCATTACGCCATCAACTGCAGGGGTGAGAAATCCAGCTTTTACTCATATTCAGCCGTTATGTGTCTGCAATATTCATATGGGAATGATTCAGTCCATGAAGCATTTACTGTAAAACATGTCAGTAGCAGAAACTCCATTATCCATCAAAATGTGGTTACTAAGGACAGATTATCACTTCATACCATTCATTAGCTACCGTGTTTTGATATCAATAGATAGCATGCCATCATGCCGTTTGGTCATGTGACTACAAGTGTGGGATAAAGATCATCACTTGGCCCTATAATTACATGTTCAGTATAGCCAGGTTCAACTGAACTCAGCAAAATGGAAGGAATAGTTGAGGCTAATTTACTAGAACTCAGCGGTGTCAAAATCTATCAAACTCTCAAAGTTAATAATTCTCAGCATAGGGCCTTAATCTGCATTATTCTGGGTAAGAATAGATTTGGTATTGATCAGACTGGTAACTAGGCTTATCAATTTAACCATCAAATTAGCCAAGGTCTATATCGGGAGTGCGTTTGGGAAATGTCAATTCACCTTTCCAGAGTATCAATTCGTCGGCAGACCGCGTTTCACGTCATAATCAGCTCAGCGCGTGTATGATGACGTCATACTTATTTTCTCACAAAGGTTTACATATAGACCGTCACCAAATCTCAAATGGTCCGACACGTTGTATGAATTGTATATCTTTGTAATTCTTTGCTGTTTAATAAACATGCTGTTGAATATTTTGAAACTAATTTGACTGGGCCCTGTTGCTGCCATACACAGATGCGCTGTTGGGTGTTTTGAAACTATGGGAACAATAGCTCCTAGTCAAATTACTTTGAAATTATTTGAAACAATTCGAGCGATGAAAAACCAGTGAAGATAATAATAATAATAACAATGAGTGTTTGACTCGCCTTCAGTAAGGCCCTGGTGACCGCTAGAGATGCTATCTGCAGTGGAAGCAGTCGATCATGATGGTAGCTAGTCGCAGAATCCTGACTGAGTGCTGATAATATGATCCACGAAGTTATACGATTCGATCCGATCTTTTTCATTTTGATTCAATGAGAAATGGACGAAATAATGGATATCATGACACGAGTACATGTAGGCCTACTGATTTAATACTGTACAAACCAAAACTGGTTCCGACGATAACAGTGGCCCGATAATAATAATTCAATGAGAGTGATCCAATATTGACCCGATAATGACACGAATAGTTCCAGAGGTGCACGATTGATGCCGATACGATGATAAGCTGAATATCGAAAACTGGTCCCGATGTGCCGAAAAATGAATACCAGCTCCGGTGAGCAAAATGACAGGTTTATGCAAGTTAGTTGTTCCCCGATATAACTATTAATTTAATCCCACGATATGTTCAAGAAATACTTTTTAACAAAACTGAAGACATTACAAAATCTTCTTTCTTTACTTCTCGCGATAACATTGAAGACACAATAAATCTTACCTAACCCATTTACTAAAAGCACACCCCCACCCACCCACCCACCCATCCACCCCACCCCCGGAACATATACACAATTATAAAATAGAATATTCTCCCCTTTCTCAATAAGTTATATAAGTTCTTATCGAAATAATTACCGGGTGCCACTAAGTCTGCGAGGTACGGCATAATGTCAAACCGGTGAAGGTGTTAATTTTCAAACCGGTTTGAACCGTATATCGGTTTTATTGGGTGGGTTGGGTGAGGGATGAGTGTGTACAATTATTGTATGTAAGATTCATTAGAGTACAATCAATCATAAGCAATTTAGTAGGAATACAAAATAACGGAAATGTTGACTGTTCACATGGGCTATCCTTGCCGGGGTGTACTGCCAATACATGCCCTAACGCCCACTGCCCTCTGAGAGAATCCGGAGATACTGCCAATACGACATTGTCGACTTACTATCATCTAAAGAAACGGTCTAGACATGTTCCATGAGAAAAACGTTCACGATCCTTATTTTCTAGGCGGAAAACAAAACCGCATCACGGTCAGCAAGAGCTGTAGTTTTCGGTAATGTGGAAACAACAATTTGGAAAACACACTTACTATTTTATCTGTAATGTCTTTTATCATTTCATATATGTTGTATTCGAATAAGCTTAGTAATTATATCACCTGCTGTTAAACGGTCGCCAATTTTGGTCGTTGCGTACAATCTGACCGTGCGGTGGTGTTACGGTCAAGCACCTGCAAATAAATAGTTCTGTGTGTTTATCTGAAAAAGTGAATGATCGACACCAATTATCCAATCTAAAGGGCTATTGTTCATTTATCTCACGGAATCGTGCTTATATAAGAACTGGCAGCACACCCTTTTGAAAATAGCTGGAGAATGCAATCATGGGGAAGTGAAAAATTATATGAATATAACGTATCTAAATAATCTTGAGTAAGACATTGCCATTGGAAACATGTGTTCTACTGTCAGTTGTAATTTCGTATATGTTTTATGCAAATCAGCTGCGTCATTAGGTTACCAATTTTGGCAGTTGTTTAAAATCTTACAACCGTACATTTTTGTGCTGGGCAAAGAACTTACAAAGAAATATGTTGATGATATTAGCTTAAAAAGTAATAAATCGAAATGCTCAATGATCATTTATGTCATGGATGAGATATTTCAAACATCTTACTCTGCCTATGAAACCATTCCTAGAGGCACTAGTTAGTCTCATATTCAAGATGTGTGTCTGCATTGAATTTTTCATAGTCCTGTTGCAGCTCAGGCCGGTGATTACAATACATCTGTAGAATTTGGTTGCTCTTTTCGCGATCTTTTTCTGCGACAGTTTCCTTGAGTCTTCTTAATAGATCAAGAATCGCATTGGTGAAGACGCAACGGCATCGAAGTCGCGCATTGTAAATAAAACAAATAAACTATGTCAGGTGTAAGATTGATGGCATGTATTCAATGTTTGTAGCACATGCATACTTTGTGACCAGTGGAAATATATGATATGGAGTCAGAGCACACACCTAGCATCATGGCACATGTTGCGCATGCCGTATAGGCCTATGTGTTATATCCGTAGTATAATCGTGTGGAACATTGCTAAGAATATTGAGAACTTCCAAAATAATATTCAGCACATGGATGAATAATTTCACACAAGAAGTTCTCTAAAGATATAGTCAATGAATTTATAATCATCACCATATGGCTATATCTCACATTCTGGTGAATAAATTTACCAAGTAATACCAAATATGGAATACAAAAATGGCAAAAAATAAGGAAGCAGCAAGAGCATAACGTTGAGTAATGAAACTCGATCATGTTAGCATTTGTTTCGTGTTTCTATCTTCATAACGTGTGAAGTTATGAGGAAATTAGACGCAGCAGTAAACGCTGTCATGTTTGCATGGGTGTCTGAGTGGAGGATGACGTACCTCTGAATACCATAATGTCATCAGACATATGCTGCTGGAATTGAATACTAAGATGCCAGACATACAGTGTTAATGTCTTTCAATCTATTACACACAGTCTGCGCTCTGTCACAAATGGCATACGATCTTGTAATAGATATGATTGTGAATATGTAGACCATGTCTAGACTGGATTCTGTAAATATAAAACAAACATATTAGAAGTGTGTATCTACAATGCAATTTCTTAAGCCAAGGAACACATATCGACTTTCTGCGCTGCTTTCGTAATTATACTGTTTTACGTGTGTGATAGACCTCGATTTGTTGCTATATTTCTTTATATTTCTTCGACAAAGCATTATTTTAAAATCTAAACGGAGCAGCATCTCAATTTCCAGACAGTTATTTAGCCAGGCAGACTAAGATGGCGCCGTTAAATTTTGAGGCTGAGGTGGCGGAGACCTCCCGCTACACTATGCAGCCAAAGCGTGTCTCGGTTTAAATTAGTTTTACATGTCAACTAAAAACTCCTATATGTGAAATGATGTTAACTAACCAGTGTAGAGAGAGAGAGAGAGAGAGAGAGAGAGAGAGAGAGAGAGAGAGAGAGAGAGAGAGAGAGAAAGAGAGAGAGAGGGAGCGAAGAGAGAGAGAGAAAGAGAGAGAGAGGGAGGGGGAGAGGGAGAGGGAGGAGGGACGGAGGGAGGGAGGGGGAGAAAGAGAGAGAGAGAGGGTGAGGGAGGGAGAGGGAGGGGAGGGAGAGAGAGAGGAGAGGGAGAGCGAGAGAAAGGGAGAGAGTTGGAGAGAGAGGGAGACAGAGAGAGAGAGGGAGGGTGAGGGAGGAAGGATGGTGGAGAGAGAGAGAGAGAAAGGGGAGAGCGAGAGAAGGAGAGAGTGGGAGGGAAAGGGAGAGAGAGAGGGATGGGAGGGAGGGAGGGATGGAGGGAGGGAGGATGGGTGGAGGAGGGAGCAAGAGAGAGAGGGGGAGGGAGGAGAGAAGAGAGAGAGAGAGTGAGAGAGAGAGAAAGGAGAGAGAGAGAGGCTTATATCTATGTAATTGGATAATCATGGTTTGCCACATGCATGCGCGTACGCTTACATGCACAAGCGCACACACCCATAGGCAAAAGCACGCGCACGCGCAGTCACGGGAGAATATTGAGCAAGGATCCATGGTAGAATACAATCTATTAATGATAGAAACGCCCATATAATGTTCACCTCAGTATGCGATAGTCCGTCCTAAAATACATAGCCCATTAAGCCACGTCAATATATTATCATTTGTACGTGGCTATGTTCACATTGAGCGGGAACAATTCATTTGTACATAGAAACGTTGCCGCTAAGAGGTGATGGAGGATGCCACTCCGTAACTAATTCATATGCCATTTGGATGTAATTACGGGACCGCCGACGCCGCCAATTACCCTTTATCTCTCGCAATAGTACAGCTGACATATATGTTGTCTCACACTGCCCGTTTTGTTCGCGAAATGGGGGAAATTTGTTCGCTGACAAATGGAAGGCGTGTACTATAATACCTAAATATGAATAGTTGTCATCAGTTGTAACAGAGACGCATCCTTCTTTAACAGTTACTAAATATCGTAATCGTATTTCTCTGTAGTGGAATACACATATAATTGGTCCATCCGGCACTGAGAATATGTTATTGTCGTATTAAATACCCATCTCCACTGGCCGTGGCACAGTGGGCAGCGCAGCTTAAACCGTGTTAACGTATAGTCTACTGTAAGAGCTGCCGGGTTGGTCATGTATAGACGGGTTTGTGTAGATACTGACAAACATCAGCACTGTTTAAACTTCTCCTCTCGGCCAAGATGCGACAGACTGAGATGCGCTCAAAGGGGAATTTATCCTTCAAGACTCCGTTCATCAATTCATCAATGCCACGAACATGATGCCAAGTGTTATATTCTTTTTCATTCGATCTGCAAAATTCATACAACATATCAGTTTACACATTTACGCATATAATATGGATGAATTATTTAATATGGCTTACAATGATGCAGGTGTAGTATGGATCGGATAGGGCCAGCCCGGAATGGCCTGTACCGGCGCTTTTCTATTCACCTCTCTAGTACGACCATCACGGCCCATATTCATAGTGCGTGTGTCGGAACACGCTTAGAAAACGAGTCCGTAAGATCGCCTACCGCGCATGCGCGGTAATCTAGATAAGCAAGACATGTTCTACTGTGGGTATGGAGCTAGCATATATTTCCCCTATTCTCTAAATTCTTAATACGTGTCCATTTCGCTTTATCTGTGGACGAATCTTACCCCAAATTCCCTAAGGAATCTGAATCTGCCATTTAAATTAAAAATTTTGAATAAGATATGACGGAGATATCGTATGCTGTAAAATATGCACATATACTACATACTCACACTAAGAGTACGCCCCTTGTACTCATGACGTCATAACACGTGACCGCGTGGTTTTGGCTGGTATTTACAAGCGGTGTGCAGATTGGCTGAGGTGGAGTGCTGGAGCTTTTTCAGTGGACACAATTAAGTATAAAAGGACCTTCATTGGCACATAATAATCAGTCGAGATAGAGTGGTCATTCTGTCCTGACGTGCATTTGAAGCTCCAAGCACTGCGCCGAGAAGCAACAATGCATCTACACGGGCGTAATTCCTGTAACTCCTAGTGTCGATTTGAAGACGTTCTAAAAACACCCACCGAAACCTAATTTTTGTGGCCCAAACTCAGACTAAAAACCTAACGAAAAGTAATCGGCCTGAGCCAAACTCAACGGCTAGCCGAAAGCCCACAAGAGTCATCTGGATGGCGCTTACCGCAAAAATACTAACAATCTTCGGTATACTCGTACTTGAAACTCTTTTATTAAACTGACTCGTGAGCCGTGTATAGCTACGATTTCTATCTCCCCATAACTTAAATGTACCACGACCAAGTGATACCAAGAGGTCTAACTAACTTCGTCTTAGTGGCGCCGAAAATCTGTGCTTACTCACTTCCGGCCCCATATTGTTAACTTACTTCCGGTAAAGCTGAATTAACTGTCTGGCTTGCTTTTCCTCATTTTTATTGTATAAACCTTTTTGTGACATTGTAGCTCGGCACCAAATTTTCCTTACATGCGCCAATGACTAAAAGGCCAACTTGAAAGCCAATTTATTTTCGTCATTGTAACATCTTTCTCTCGCCGACGACAATTACGCGTGATTGTGATTACACTTCTGCACCTACAGCCAATTGGTGCCCATATCTTTTGTCAATCTTACGCCGATGACTATTAGGCTATTAGGCGTGTTTTTATGGCTTAAATTCGGCCTATTGCTAAATTCTTCCCAGTAACCTGTTATGGCCTGTAACGTTCGCTCTATGAACGTCGTATAATTATATTATTGTCTCAACTTTTATTATATATAACTCCACATTCGGCGTTAAAAAATAACACATTAATAATAGTGCATTAACATTGGGCATCGTATATATGAACACTCCACACTAGGAAGCCCTTCTTGTGCCTAAGAAGGATACAAGTTCGGTATAATCTAGAATAGATAGTAGCTCAGTTATTTGCATTAGAAATCCGTCAACAAGATGAGACTGTTGCTGAATAAAAAAGCGACTAGTTATTGTAAACCTCAATTTAGGTACTGCTAAAGTATGGTGGTATACCTGCAAGAGTCCAAAGAGGGGCACAAAAGACGTCAAACGTGGCAGTACCAACTGTCTCTATTTGAGACTAACTGCTATCTATCTTCGGTCAATACTTGTTTATATAGCGATTAAGTCCCTCCTCCGATACAGTTATGCCATCATGGAAATGGCTTAGATTTCTCAGCGGAATCAATCTTAATGCGGATGGGTCACACTTCCCTTCAGTGATACATTAATAAGATAGAAACTTTACAACAAAGAAGGAATTCACTGCGAAATAATAATAATAATAACTAACTATAACGGTCTAGCAGTGAATCTTGGGCTCTTCATATTAAACCTAATGCAGCGTAAACGTGAGCTTCCAGGAGTCCGGTCTATACAGCTTGATTTCGACACTCCGGCTTGTGGTAAAACACAGGCTTGGCAGTCTAATTCTCTGGTGACTCCGAAGGGTAGAGTGGACCCTCCACGCTTTTTAAGCATCAAAGTCATTTTCGGTCTGCTAAGTGTTTCTTCGACCAACTCATAACTAGTTTTACGGTGCTTCTAAATGTGTATTGCATTGTCCTTGTTTTGTCGTGTTGTGGTTGCTCTAGTGGACACAGGCTGGGAGTCGCTCTTTTGCGCAGTTCCCTGCCGCTAGAGTAGCATCTGTAATGTGCAGTCTGTTTGTTGATTTTGCTCCTTGGTCGAATCCTATGGGAAGTCAGAGCTGACCTTGGGAAAGCAGACGAAACCTGTTGTAACCGATAGGTTAGTGTGCTAGGCCTCTGTGGTACTAAACATTTGTGTTCCAAAACATTAGGTTCATCTACTCTTGAAGGACTGCAAATACAGCGGCAACCACCTAGCTTAATTAGTTAAAGATTCGGCCTGTCTAACATATGCGGAGACTGACCTACTGTTTCTTGTAACACAGCACGCACGCACGCACGCACGCACGCACGCACGCACGCACGCACGCCCGCACGCACGCACGCACGCACACAAACACGCACGCACGCACGCACGCACGCACGCACGCACGCACGCACGCACGCACCACGCACCACGCACCACGCACGCACGCACGCACGCACGCACGCACGCACGCACGTATAAATACACACAATCACTTCCAAATACACATCGTTATATACCCAACTATGGTTGGATCCACGTATATTGATGGAGACCCGTGAGAGGCATTTTAACTAGGTTAGGCTTAGGGTTAGGGTTACCATTAGGGTTAGGGATAGGGTAGGCTTAGGGTTAGCGGTAAGGCTAGGATTACCATTAGGATTAGTGTTAGGTTAGGGTAGGGTTACATTTACACTTAGTGTTAGGGTTAACATTAAGGTTAGTGTTAGCGTTATGGTTAGGGTTAGAGTTAGGGTTAGAGTTAGGGTAGGGTTATGGCTAGGGTTAGGGTGTGGTTATAGCTAGGTTAGGTTTAGGGTTACGGTTACCATTAGGCTTAGGGATAGGATTAGGGATAGTGTTAGGGTTACAGTTGCGGTTATCATTAGGGTTAGGTTAGGGCTAGGCTTAGTGTTAGGGTTATGATTAGGGTTAGGTTTAGATCTAGGGCTAGGGTTTGGGTTATAACTAGGTAAGGCTTAGGGTTAGGGTTACCATTAGGGTTAGGGATAGGGATGGGGTTAGGGTTAGGGTTACAGTTACTGTTATGTTTAGGGTTAGGGTTTTTATTAAGACTCTGGTTATTGTTATGGTTAGGGTTAGGTGTAGAGTTAGTGTTCATGTTATTGTTAGGGTTAGGGTTATGTTAGGGTTAGGTTATGGTTATGGTTTAGGTTAGTGTTACCATTAGGGTTAGGGTTAGGGTTAGAGTTAGAGTTAGGGTAGGGGTAGGGTTAGTGCCAGCGTTAACGTCAGCGTTAGCATTAGCGTTAGTATTAGCATTAGTGTTAGGGTTTGGTTAGGGTAGGGTTACAGTTTTACGGTGAGTGAGTGAGTGATTCAGTGACTAAGTGATTCGGTGAATTAATGAGTGGGTGTGCGGTCGGTTGGTCGGTCGGTGGGTCGGTCATTCCGATGTTGGTCAGTCATTCGCTCAGTGGGTCAGTCGGTGGGATGGTGGTGTTCGGACGGTCAGTCAGTCAGTCATTGGGTTGGTTTGTCAGTGGGTCAGTTGGTCAGTCGGTGGGTATGTCGGTTGGTCGGTCGATGGCTGGGTGGGTGAGTGGGTGAGTTGGTCGGTCGGTCGGTCGGTCAGTCGGTCAGTCGGTCAGACCTCGGTCGGTTGGTGGGTGGATGGGTGGGTGGGTGGGTGGGTGGGTTGGTTGGTTGGTTGGTTGTTCGGTCGGTCGGTCTGTTGGTCCGACCTCAGTCGGTCGGTCCGACTACAGTCGGTCAGTCGGTGGTCGCTGAGTTGGTGGGTTGGTCAGTCAGCCGGACTGTTGGTTGGTCGGTGGGTCGGTCGGTCCCACCTCGGTCGGTCAGTGGGTCGGTCGGTCAGTCAGTGGGTGCGTGGGTCAGTTGCTCAGTCGGTCGCTTGGTGGGTGGGTGTGTCAGTCGGTCCGACCTTGGTCGGTCCATGGGTTGGACAGTTGGTGGTAATTTAGACCTAGACAAGACTGGCTAAGGCAGAGCTATGGCCTAACCATGAACGCTAGACTAGGCCTCTAGGCTGGTAGGCTGATATACTAGTCCTGTAGGCTAGAAGACCGACCGACCAACTGACCGAGGTTGGACCGACTGACTGACCGACCCACTGACCCACCGACCCACGCACCCACCCACCGACCGACCCACTGACCAACCAACCCACCACCCCGTGACTGACCGACCGAGGTCAGACCGACTGACTGACTGACCCACTGACCCGCCGACCCACGCACCCACCCACCGACCGACCGACTGACCAACCAACCCACCACCCAGTGACTGACCGACCGAGGTCAGACCGACCACCCCACCGACCAACCCACCTATCCACCGATCGACCGACCGATAAACCAAGGTCAGACCAACTGACCAACTCACCACCCACACCCCCTACCCACCCAAATCAACCGACCAACCCACCCACCCACCGACCCACCGAGGCCAGACCAGCCGACTGTCCGACCAAACCACCGACTGATCCAATGACCGACCGACTGATCCACCCACCAACCCACCGACTGACCAACTGACCAAGCGTGGTCAGGCCAACTGAGGTCAGACCGACCAACTGACTGACCAACCAAACCCCTGACCAACCCAATGACCGACCGACCGATCCACCCACCCACCGACCCACCCACCGATCAAACCACCGAGGTCGGACCAACCGACTGACCGACCAACTCACACACCCAACCACCCAAATTGACTGAGCCACCCACCCACCCAGCGACCAATGTCAGACCGACCAACTGACAGACCGACACAATGACCGATCGACTGTTCCGTCCACCGACTAACTAACCGACTGACCGAGATCAGACCGACTGACTGACCGACTGATGGTCTGGGCCACCGATGCACCCACCCACTCACCGACCGACTGACCGAGGTCGAACCGACCCACCCACCCATCCATGACCCACCCACACACACACCAACGGACCGAGGTAGGACCGACTGACAGACTGACCGACCGACCAACTCACCCACTCACCCACCCAACCATCGACCGACTAAACGCCCCTCCCCACCGACCGATCAACTGACTGACTGACTCACCGACCGACCGATCCACCCATCCACGCACCGACTGACCATCCGACCCACTGCGGTCGGACCGACTGACCGACCAACCAACCGACTGACCGAGGTCGGACCCACCGACAGATGTCGGACCAACTGACCCACCATCCCACCGACTGAGCAACTGACCGAATGACCGACTGACGTCGGACCGACCGACCCACCAACCAACCGACCGCACACCCACTCATTAATTCGCCGAAACACTTAGTCACTGAATAACTCACTGAATAACTAACTTAATGTTCCATTCACCTACGCACATACTTCCGTGTCACTCGCCCACCCTCACACACCCAACCACCCACGGATGTAAAATGAGAATAATTAATGCAGCATAAATAATTGAATATCTTATCTAACCAACAAAACTGACGCGATCTAGATCCGTCCTTTTCTTCCCAGATTAATTTAATCATCCCGAGCCTCGAAATTGCTCGGGCCGAAATTGCGTAATTTTTTAGGCGAAAAGTTGTGTACTACGTCATCACTATTTTTACAATGGCTGTTCGCTTGAAATTTGATAACATTCGTCAACAATGAGCTAAAAAGTTAAGTAATGTGAGATATAGGACATATTTACCAAGATTTAAGGTGCGAGCGAATGGATATGTGAATTATATGAAGCAATAACCGGGCTTGTGTCAAATATTGAAGCTGAGGTCGATTAAGAGGCGCGCTACCAAGCAGTGGCGGAGTTCTCCAACTCTTGAGCATACAAATTGCTTTGACTCTCTCCGGCCCGTCAGTCTGTCCAAATATCTGTCACAGGGGCGGGTTGAGTCAGAGCAGACTTGGACTAGTTCACATGATAAATCCAGGCGATTTGATAGGTATCGGACTTGCTAGGTTTATCCATTGTGTTGTTTCTGTAACAATGTACTTGTTAGGTTTTTCAATGGCAATCTGATTGGTTAATCGACTTATTAGATGTATCCATTGTAATGTGTATTTAACGCTGTACATACTAGGTTCTTCCAAGGCAATTCTGGATAACTGGGTGGGTATTTTAAAGTAATCGACTGGTAAATAGATTGACTTTAACCTAGTAAGTAACATAGACACCTTAGCTCATTTTTCCCGAAAATGTGACTTACTAGGTTTATTCTTAAGTTAAGGTAGGGTTACAATTACGGTTATGGTTAGTGTTAGGGTTACCGTCAGGGTTAGGGTTAGAGTTAGAGTTAGAGTTAGGGTTAGGGTTACACCTACAGTTAGGGTTAGGTTTAGTGTTATGATTGGCGTTTGGGTCAGTGTTAGTGTAAGTGTTACGGTTAGTTTGATGGTTAGCCTAGAGTTAGAGTTAGTTTAGGGTTAGGTTTAGGGTTAGAGTTAGGGTTAGTTCAGGGTTAGCATTAGGGCTAGGGTTATGGCTAGGGTTAGAGTTCTATTTCGGGTCAGTGTTAGAGATAGGGTAGGGTTCGGGCTAGGGCTAGCGTTTTGGTTAAATCTAGGTTAGGGTTAGGGTTAGCATTAGGTTTGCTGTTAGGTTAGGGTAGGTTTACATTTACAGTTTGGGTTAGTGTTAGGGTTACGGTTAAGGTTAGTGTTAGGGTTAGAGTTAGATTATGGTTAGGGTTAGGGCTAGGGTTAGAGTTAGGGTAGGGTTAGGATTAGTGTTAGGTTTGCTGTTAGCTTAGGGTAGGTTTACATTTACAGTGTGGGTTAGTGTTAAGGTTACGGTTAAGGTTAAGGTTAGTGTTAGGGTTAGTGTTAGATTAGGGTTAGGGCTAGGGTTAGGGTTAGAGTTAGTGTAGGGGTATGGCTAGGGGTAGGGTGTGGGTTTTAGCTAGGTTAAACTTAGGGTTATGGTTACCATTAGGGTTAGGGATAGGGCTAGGTGTAGGGTTAAGATAGCCCTAACCATAACAATAACCGAAACCATACACCTAATCATAGCCCTAACCCTTACCCTAGCCATAACTGAAACCCTAACCCTAAACTTAAAACTAATCCTAACGCTAAGCCTAACCTAACATGAACCTACACCTAAATCTAACCCTAACCCAACCGTAACCCTAACCCTAACCCTAATCCTAATGCTAACGCTAACCCTAAGTCTACGCCTAACCCTAGCCCTAACGCTAAACCTAACGTTAACCCTAACCTTAACACTAACCCTAACCCGAACCCTAACCTAACTTAACTGTAACCATAGCGCTAACCCTAAAACTAAACCGAATGCTAACGCTAACACTAACTGTAGCCTTAATGCTAAAGTAACTCTAGTCCTAAAGCTAATCATAACCCTAACCCTAACCCCTAACCATAGCTCTAACAGCAACCCTAACATTAATCCTAACACTAACAATAGCACTAGCACTAAGCTTAACCCTAACCATATCCATAACCATAACCTAATCGTACCCCTAAACCTAGCAATATACATAACCCTAACTGTAACCCTAACCCTAACCCTAACCCTAACCATAACCCTAACCATAACCCTAACCATAACCCTAACCTAACAGTAACCGCAACAGTAAACGTAACCCTAACCATAACACTAGCACCAAACGTACTGCATGCGTGCATGCATGCGTGCATGCGAACCCTATCACTAACCCTAACCTAACACTAAAGTTAACATAACTCCAACCCTAACCCTAATGCAACCCGTAACTCTACCACTAATTGTAACCATAACACTAACCCTAACCCTAAACCTAATCGTAGCATTAGCCATAACCCTAACCCTAACAGTAACTGTAACACTAGCCATAACCCTAACCGTAACACTAGCAGTGAACATAATGCATGCGTACATGCATGCGTGCATGCAAACCCTAACCCTAACAGTAACTGTAACACTAGCCATAACCATAACCGTAACACTAGCAGTGAACATAATGCATGCGTACATGCACGCGTGCATGTAAACCCTAACACTAACGCTAACCTAACACTAACCCTAACCTAACTCTAACCCTAACCCTAATGGTACCCCTAGCCATAACGATAATTGTAATCGTAACATTGACCCAAACCGTAACCATAAACCTTAGCCTAACCTAACCCTAACCACAACCCTAACCCTAAACCGAACCCCAACCATAGCGCTAACCCTAACACTAAACCAAATGATAATGCTAACACTAACACTAACCCTAACCCTAACCCTTAACCCTAACCCTAAACCCCACCGTAATCATAACAGTAAGCCTAACACTAACCCTAAGCTTAACCATGGCCCTTGCACTAAGTTAACGCTAACCATACCCATAACCATAACCTAATTTTAACTCAAACACTAACCATAAATCTAGCCATAGTCATAACCCTAACTGTCACCCTAACCCTAACCTTAATTAATCCTAAACCTAAGCCTAACCTAACATGAACCCTAACCATAAATCTAACCCTAAACCAACCCTAATGCTAACCCTAACCCTAATCCTAACACTAAACCTAAGCATAGCCCTAACCCTAACCCTAAGCCTAACGTTAGCCCCAACCCTAACCATAGCACCAACCCTAACCCTAACCTAACCCTAACACTAACCATAGCCCTAACCCTAAAGTAACTCTAATCCTAAAGATAACCATAACCCTAACCCTAACCCCTAACCATAGCTCTAACAGTAACCCTAGCAAATACCCTAACACTAACAATAGCCCTAGCACTAAGCTTAACCCTAACCATAGCCATAACCATACCATAATCGTACCCTAACCCTAACCCTAAACCTAGCAATAGGCATAGCCCTAGCTGTAACCCTAACACTGACCATAACCCTAGCCATAACCATAACCCTAACCCTAACCCTAACAGTAAACTTAACACTAATCGTAACCATAACCATAACACTACCACTAAACTTACTGCATACGTGCATGTATGCATGCCTGCAAGCCCTAACACTAACCCTAACCTAACACTAACCCTAGCCTAACTCTAACCATAACCCTAATGGTACCCCTAACCATAACCATAATTGTAATCGTAATATTAACCCAACCCATAAACATAACCCTAAGCCTAACCCCTAACCATAGCTCTAACAGTAACCCTAGCACATACCCTAACACTAACAATAGCCCTAGCACTAAGCTTAACCCTAACCATAGCCATAACCATACCCTAATCGTACCCTAACCCTAACCCTAAACCTAGCAATAGGCATAGCCCTTGCTGTAACCCTAACACTGACCATAACCCTAGCCATAACCATAACCCTAACCCTAACCCTAACAGTAAACTTAACACTAATCGTAACCATAACCATAACACTACCACTAAACTTAATGCATACGTGCATGTATGCATGCCTGCAAGCCCTAACACTAACCCTAACCTAACACTAACCCTAGCCTAACTCTAACCATAACCCTAATGGTACCCCTAACCATAACCATAATTGTAATCGTAATATTAACCCAACCCATAAACATAACCCTAAGCCTAACCTAACCCTAACCCCTACCCTAACCCTAACCCGAACCCTAACCATAGCTCTAACCCAAACACTAAGCCAAACGATAACGCTAACACTAACCCTAACCCTAAAATTAAAGTAACTCCAATCCTAACACTAACACTAACACTAAGCCTAACCCCTAACCCTAACCTTAAACACCACTATAATCATAACAGTAAGCCTAACACCAACCCTAAGCTTAACCATAGATCTTGCTCTACGTTAACACTAAGTATAACCATAACAAGAACCTAATTTTAACCCTAACACGAACCATAAAACTAGCCATAGCCATAACCCTAACTGTAAACCTAAGACTATCAATATACCTAACCATAAACCTAACCCTAACAGCAACCGTAACTCTAACCATAACCATAACCATGAAACTAGCACTAACCTTACTACATGGGTACATGCATGCGTGCACGCGGACCCTAACACTAACCCTAAACTAACACTAAATCTAAGCTAACTTGGAACCCTAACACTAGCCATAACACTAGCCCTAACCCTAACACTAACCCTAACCATAACCATAACCATAACCATAACTCTAGCCCTAACCTAATCTAACCCTAACCCTAACCCTAAGGCTAGTCCAACCCTAACTGTAACCCTACCATAACTCTAATCCTAACACTAATACTACACCTAAACCTAACCATGACCCTAGCACCAAGTTTAACCCTAACCTAACCCTAACCCAACCCTAAACCTAAACATAGACATAAACCTAACTCTAACCATAACAATAAACCTCACACTAATCCTAACAATAACCCTAACCCTAACTCTAACACTAACCTAATCTAACCCTAAGGCTAGTCCAAACCTAGCTAAAACCCTGGCCCTAAGCTTAACCCTAACCATAACCATAACTCTAACCTAATCGTAACCCTAACACTATCCATATCACTAACCCTAACAGTATCCCTAGCCATAATCATAACCCTAACCCTAGTCGTAACTGTAAATGTAACACTAGCCTTAACACTAAGTCGAGCTCTAACCACAAACATACCCTAACCGTAAAGCTGACAGTAACTCTACCAGTAACCATAATGCTAACCATACTCTAACCCTAATACTAAAACTAAGGTTAACCCTAACCGTTACCTTAACCCGAACCTGAACCATAACGCTAACCCTAAACCTAAGCCTTACCTTAAAACTAACGTAACCCGAACCCGAACCCGAACCAAATCCTAATGCTAACCATAACCCTACACCTAACCATAACAATAGCAATAACCCTAACACTAACCATAGCCCTAATAGTACCACTAGCCCTAATACTGACACTAACTATAAACATAACCATAGCATAACCCTAACCCTAAACCCAACCCTAACCCTAGCCATAACCATAACCCTAACACTCACCTTAACCATAACAATAAGCATAAAACTAACCAAAACCCTACCCTAACCTAACACTACCAGTAACCCTAACAGTAACCGTAACCCTAACTGTAATCCTAGCACTAACCTTAATGTGTGCATGCGAGCCATACCACTAACAATAACCGAACATTAACCCTACCCTAACCTAACCCTTACCCAACCCTAAACATAAATCTAACCCAACCCTAAACATAAACATAAACATAAACCTAACTCTAACCATAACAATAAACCTCACACTAATCCTAACAATAACCCTAACCCTAACTCTAACCCTAACCTAATCTAACCCTAAGGCTAGTCCAACCCTAGCTAAACCCTGGCACTAAGCTTAACCCTAACCATAACCATAACTCTAACCTAATCGTAACCCTAACACTATCCATATCACTAACCCTAACAGTATCCCTAGCCATAGTCATAACCCTAACCCTAGTCGTAACTGTAAATGTAACACTAGCCTTAACACTAAGTCTAACTCTAACCACAAACATACCCTAACCGTAAAGCTGACAGTAACTCTACCAGTAACCATAATGCTAACCATACTCTAACCCTAATACTAAAACTAAGGTTAACCCTAACCATTACCTTAACCCGAACCTGAACAATAACCGAACATTAACCCTACCCTACCCTAAGCTAACCCTAACCCAACCCTAAACCTAAAACTAAACCTAAATCTAACTCTAACCATAACAATAAACCTCACCCTAATCCTAACAATAACCCTAACACTAACCAGAGCCCTAGCCCTAAGCTAACGCTAACCATAACCATAAACTAATTTTAACCCTAACACTAACGCTAAAGCTAGCCGTAGCCATAATCCTAGCCCTAACCCAAACAGCAAACGTAACACTAAGCATAACCCTAACCATAACACTATCACTAACCCTAAACATACACTAACCCTACGCTAACTATAACCCTAATGCTAATGCTACACCGAAACCTAATTGGAACCCTAACACCAAGCATAACCCTATCCCTAACCCTAACGATAACACTAGCCGTAAACCTAACCCTAAACCTAACCTAACCCTAACCCTACCGCTAGCCCAACCCGATCCCTAAATGTAACACTAGCACTAAGCTTAACCCTAGCCATAACCATAACCATAACCCTACCCCTAACCATAACCCTAGGCATAATCGTAAACAATGACCCTAAGCCTAACCCTAGCCATAACTGTAAACCTAGCCATAACCTTAACACTAAGTCTAACCTTAACCATAACCCTATCCTAACCGTAATGCTAACAGTAACTCTACCAGTAACCATAATCCTAACCGTACTCTAACACTAACCCTAGCCATAACCATAAACCTAACACTCACCTTAACCATAACCATAAGCGTAACCTTAACCATAACCCTACCCTAACCTACCCCTACCAGTAACCCTAACACTAACCGGAACTATAGCTGTAATCCTAGCACTAACCTCAATGTGTACATGTATGCATCTGTGCATGCGAACCATACCACTAACACTAACCGAACATTAACCGGACCCTAACTCTAACGCTAGCACTAATGCTACAGCTAACCCTAACCATGAGCCTAGCACTAAGCTTAACCCCAACCTAATCCAAACCCAACCCTAAACCCAACCCTAAACCTAACCCTAACCCTAACTCTAACCCTAGCCCTAAACCTCACCCAAACTATAGCCCTAGCACTAAGCTAACGCTAACGATAGCGATAACCATAACTTAATTTTACCACTAACACTAACCCTAAACCTAGCTATAGCCATAACCCTAACCATAGCCCTAATGCTAAACATAACCCTAAGGGCAAACGAAACACTAACTGTAACCCTAACCATAACACTATCACTAACTGTACTGCATGCGTGCATGCATGCCTGCATGTGAACCCTAGCCCTAAACCTAAACATACACTAACACTAAGCTAACTCTAAACCTAACCCTCATGCTATCCCGAACCATAATTGGAACCCTAACACTAACCATAACCCTACCCTAACCCTAACCATAAAACTTGCACTAAACCTAACCCTAACCCTATCGCTAACCGTAACCCTAACCCTAACCTAACCTAATCTTAACCCTACTCCTAGCCCAACCTTAGCCCTAACCGTAAACCTAGCACTAAGCTTAACCCTAACTATAACACTAACCCTAACCATAGGCTAACCCTAACCATAACCCTAGCCATAATTGTAACCCTAACCCTAACCCTAGGCATCACTGTAACACTAGCCATAACCTTAACACGAAGTCTAACCTTAACCATAACCCTAACCTGACCATAATGCTAACAGTCACCTTAACCGTAACCATAAGCATAACCCTAACCATAACCCTAACCTAACCCTACCAGTAACCCTAACACTAACCGTAACCCTAACTGTAATCCTAGCTCTAACCTTAATGTGTGCATGCATGTGCATGCGAACCATACCACTACCACTAACCGAACATTAACCCTACCCTAACTCTAGCCCTAACACTAATGCTACACTTAACAGCAAAGGAAACTCTATCCGTAACCCTAACTGTAACACTATCACTAACCTTACCGAATGCGTACAAGGATGCGTGCATGCAAACCCTAACACTAACCCTAAACATACAGTAATCCTAAGCTAACTCTAATCCTAAACCTAATGCTACCCCGAACCCTAATTGGAGTCCTAACACTAACCATAACCCTAACCCTTACCCTAACCATAACACTAGCCCAAAACCTAACCATAACACTACCCCAAAACCTAACCGTAACACTAGCCCAAAACCTAACCGTAACCCTAAGTTAACTCTAACCCTAATGCTATTCTTAACTGTAACCCTAACATAACCTAACCTAACCCTACCGCTATCCCAACCCTAACCCTAGCCATAACGCTAGCCCTAAGCTTAACCCTAACCATAACCCTAACACTAACCAGAGCCCTAACCCTAACCATAACTTAGCCATAATCGTAAGCCTAACCCTAGCCCTAACCCTAGCCAGAGATGTAACCCTAGCCATAACGTTAACACTAAGTCTACCCTTAACCATAACCCTATCCCAACCATAATGCTAACAGTAACTCTACCAGTAACCATAACCCTACCCTAACCCTAACCATAAAGCTAGCACTAAACCTAACCCTAACCTAACCCTAATGTTAAACCTAACCCTAACCCTACCCCTAACCATAACCATAACCATAACCATAACCCTAACCCTAACCTAACCTAACCTTAACACTACTGCTAGCCCAGCCTTAGCCCTTACCGTAAACCTAGTACTAAGCTTAACCCTAACCATAACCCTAACCCTAACCATAGGCTAACCCTAACCATAACCCTAGCCATAATTGTAACCCTAACCCTAACTCTAACCCTAGGCATTACTGTAACACTAGCCATACCCTTAACACGAAGTCTAACCTTAACCATAACCCTAAACTAACCGTAATGCTAACAGTAACCGTAACCGTAACCGTACCCATAAGCATAACCCTAACCATAACCATAACCCTACCCTAACCTAACCCTACCAGTAACCCTAACACTAACCGTAACCCTAACTGGAATCCTAGCACTAACCTTAATGTGTGCATGCATGCATGCGTATGCGAACCATACCACTACCACTAGCCGAACATTAACACTACCTTAACTCTAACCCTAACACTAATGCTACACCTAACAGCAAACGAAACTCTATCCGTTGCCCTAACTGTAACACTATCACTAACCTTACTGCATGCGTACAAGGATGCGTGCATGCAAACCCTAACACTAACCCTAAACATACACTAATCCTAAGCTAACTCTAATCCTAAACCTAATGCTACCCCGAACCCTAATTTGAGTCCTAACACTAACCATAACCCTAACCCTTACCCTAACCATAACACTAGCCCAAACCTAACCATAACCATAAGTTAGCCCTAACCCTAACGCTATCATTAACTGTAACCCTAACCTAACCTAACCTAACCCTACCGCTAGCCCAACCCTAACCCTAACCGTAACCCTAGCACTAAGCTTAACCATAACCCTAACCCTAACCAGAGCCCTAACCCTAACCAAAACTTAGCCATAGTCGTAAGCCTAACCCTAACCCTAGCCAGAGCTGTAACCCTAGCCATAACCTTAACACTAAGTTTAACCATAACCCTATCCTAACCATAATGCTAACAGTAACTCTACCAGTAACCATAATCCTAACCGTACTCTAACCCTAAGCCTAACCCGAGCCATAATCATAACCCTAGTACTCCCCTTAGTCGCAGCCATAAGAGTAACCCTAACCATAACCCTACCCTAACCTAACCCTACCAGTAACCCTAACACTAACCTTAACCCTAGCTGTAATCCTAGCTCTAACCTTAATGTGTGCATGCATACATGTGTGCATACGAACCATACCACTAATACTAACAGAACGTTAACCCGACCCTAGCTCTAACCCTACCCTAACCTACCCCTACCAGTAACCCTAACACTAACCGTAACCATAACTGTAATCCTAGCACTAACCTTAATGTGTACATGCATGCATGTGTGCATGCGAACCATACCACTAACACTAACCGAACATTAACCTGACCCTAGCTCTATCCCTAGCACTAATGCTACAGCTAACCCTAACCATAACCCTAGCACTAAGCTTAACCCCAACCCAACCCAAACCCAACCATAAACTCAACCCTAAACCTAAACCTAAACCTAAACCTAAGCCTAACCCTAAACATAACCCTAACCCTAACCCCAACCCCAACCCTAACCCTAACTCTAACCCTAAACCTCACCGTAATCCTAACAGTGAACCTAACCCTGACCCTAACCATAGCCCTAGCACTAAGCCAACGCTAACCATGACCATAACCATAAATGAATTTTAACTCTAACACTACCCCTAAACCTAGCCATAGCCATAACTGTAACCATAGCTGTAACCCTAATGCTAAACCTAACCCTAACAGCAAACGAAACACTAACCGTAACCCTAATTGTAACACTATCACCTAGCCATAACCATAACCCTAACACTAATGCTACACCTAACAGCAAACGAAACTCTATCCGTAGCCCTAACTGTAACACTATCACTAACCTTACTGCATGCGTACAAGGATGCGTGCATGCAAACCCTAACACTAACCCTAAACATACACTAATC
The DNA here is from genome assembly GCA_034401795.1 of Chaetoderma sp. LZ-2023a. Lineage (NCBI taxonomy): Eukaryota > Metazoa > Mollusca > Caudofoveata > Chaetodermatida > Chaetodermatidae > Chaetoderma > Chaetoderma sp. LZ-2023a. The sequence goes on from CM067373.1 coordinate 107,282,331, forward strand.
CTAAGCTAACTCTAATCCTAAACCTAATGCTACCCCGAACCCTAATTGGAGTCCTAACACTAACCATAACCCTAACCCTTACCCTAACCATAACACTAGCGCAAACCTAACCATAACCCTAAGTTAGCCCTAACCCTAACGCTATCATTAACTGTAACCCTAACCTAACCTAACCTAACCTAACCTAACCCTACCGCTAGCCCAACCCTAACCCTAACCGTAACCCTAGCACTAAGCTTAACCATATCCCTAACACTAACCAGAGCCCTAACCCTAACCATAACTTAGCCATAATCGTAAGCCTAACCCTAGCCCTAACCCTAGCCAGAGCTGTAACCCTAGCCATAACCTTAACACTAAGTTTAACCATAACCCTATCCTAACCATAATGCTAACAGTAACTCTACCAGTAACCATAATCCTAACCGTACTCTAACCCTAAGCCTAACCCGAGCCATAACCATAAATGGATTTTAACTCTAACACTACCCCTAAACCTAGCCATAGCCATAACTGTAACCATAGCTGTAACCCTAATGCTAAACCTAACCCTAACAGCAAACGAAACACTAACCGTAACCCTAATCGTAACACTATCACCTAGCCATACCCATAACCCTAACGGTCAGCTTAACTGTAACAATAAGCGTAACCCTACCCGTAACCCTACCCTAACCTAACCATAACCCTAACTGTGTGCATGCATGCATGTGTGCATGCGAACCATACCACTAACACTAACCGGATATTAACCCTACTCTAACTCTAACCCTAACACTAATGCTACACTTAACCCTAACCGTGACCCTAGCACTAAGCTTAACCCTAACCTAACCCACACCCTAAACCTAACCCTAACCCTAACCCTAAGCCTAAGCCTAAGCCTAAACCTAAACCTAAACCTAAACCTAACTCTAACTCTAACTCTAACCCTAACCCTAACCCTAATTCTTATTCTACCCCTAACCTTAACCCTAACGTTAACCCTAACTCTATCACTAAACCTAAACCTAAACTAACACTAATCCTATCCGTATCCGTAACCGTAACCATAACCGTAACACTAACCCTGACCTTAACTTTCACCCTAACCTAAACCTAACCATTACAATAAATATAACCCTAACCATAAGCCTAACTGTAAACCTAACACTAACCCTAACTGTAACTATAACCCTATAATCCTATGCTAACCTAACACTAACGCTAATGCTAACCCTAACCCTAGCTCTAGCCATAATCCTAATGCCAACGCTAACCCTAACCCTAATCTAGCTATAACCCACACGCTACCCATAGTCCTAACCCTACCCTATCTCTAGTCCTAACCCGAAAAATAACACTAACCCCAAAGATAACCTTAACTGTAACCCTAACAGTAACTCTAACCATAACTGTAACCATATGCTAACCTAACCCTAACTCTAAACCTAACCCCAGCTCTAGCCATAACCCTAACTCTAACCCTAACACTAATCTTAACTTAACTTGAACCTGAACCATAACATTAACCCTAATCATAACCGTAACCCTAACACTAACTCTAACCATAACCCCAACCCTAACCTTAACACTGACCCTAACCTGAACCATAACGTTAACTCTAATACTACCCATAACCATAAACCTAACCCTAATCGTAACCATAACCCTAACCCTAGCATTAACCTTCATACATGGGTGCATGCATGCGTGGATGCGAACCATGCCACTAACCCTAACCTAACACCTAACCCTAACCTAACCCTAACCCTAACCCTAACCCTACCTTAGCATAACCCTAACACTAACCCTAACCCTAACCTATGCAATAGACATAATGCTAACCCTAAGCGTAACCTTAACACTAACCACAGCCGTAGCTGTAGCCCTAAACATCACCCTAACACTGAGCCTAAACTTAATACTAATTTAACCCTAACCCTAACCCTAAACATAACCATAATGATAACCCTTACACTCACCCAAACGATAATGTTAACCCTAGCCCTAAACCAACTCTATTCCTAACACTAACCCGAACACTAACCATAACACTAACATTAACCTTAACTCTAATCGGAACCTTAACCCTAACACTAATCCTAGCCGTAACCATAACCATAACAGTAGCCGTAACACTAATCCTAACCTAACAAATAATATAAACCTAAATCTAACTCTAACCCTAACACTAACCGTAATATAATCCTTACCCTAACCTACACAATAGCCCTAATGCTAACCCTAATCGTAACCCTGACACTAACCACAGCCATAGCCATAGCCCTAATCATAGCCCTAATACTAAGCCTAACCTTAGCACTAATTTAACCTTAATCCTAACCATAACCATAACCATGACCATAACCATAATGATAACCATGACGCTAACCCTAACACTAACCCGAACGATAATGCTAAGCCTATCCATAAACTAACTCTAATCCTAACACTAACCCTAACACTAACCATAACACTAACATTAACCCTAACTCTAATTGTAACCTTAACCCTAACCCTAACCCTAATACTAACCGTAACCGCAGCCGTAACACTAACCCTAACCCTAACCTTAACTTTAATCATAGCCTAAACCTAACTACAAACCTAACCTAATCGTAACCCTAACCCTAACCCTAACCCTAGACCAACCCCTACCCTAACTCTAACCATA